>CM035136.1:64551169-65151169 GCA_020205605.1 Panax ginseng
AATATAGTTCTTGTTTTAGCTTTTGTACATATTGCTTTATCATGTAAGTCTAGGAATAATGTGATCACAGATTCAGTTCCTGAATCTAGATTCGGTTCCTGTGATGGACATATTTTCAGCTGCCACCAGCTTGTAAATTAATCAAGGTGTCTGAATTTCCTTAGATGGCTCTCATGCCCATAAGGAGTTCATCACTGCTATATATCTTATTTTCTCGAAGATGTCTCGCATCTCAAAAATAATAAAAGCAACCAAGCCGAACACTTAATAAAATGGAAGTATCAAATGCCTCAATTACTATTGAGCATACAGGTTTTAAAAACTTGTTTTACAAAACATCATTGCTATATCTTGTTAAAATTATTTTTTTATACAAAAGTCAAACCTTTTGTATATAGGTGCAAATGAAGCATAACACTACTTACAGACAACTACACATAGACCTACACACACACATATTTAGATAAAAGTTTAAAATGGAAAGTGGCGGTAACCGTGTTATCACGGAAGTCGGGGGTGGGGGGGAGGGGGTGGGGTGCGTATCACCTTCCTTCTACTTAATCAAGCCCTCAGAGCCTAACGAATTTCGGTTTTACGGACCAGTTAAACAGTGTCACATCATTAAATCTTTGTGCAAACCCTTTCTCGGTTGAGTTGGTGCAACCATTTAAAAATAACCAACTGGTGACTCTTACAGTACAATCGTCGACATATACATGTTGGACCTTTTCAAACTCATTTTTTCAAACAAATCTCACCTAACATGAGAACACCAAAAGACAGGAACAAAAAGGGACAAATAATAATCCCGAAGTCGACAAATGGCTTAAGATTTATTTAAATCTAGTTTTCTTTCTAGTTTTTGTAAATATTTATCAATCATGTGAGCATAGGAGCCATGAGGTCTAAGATTCAGCTCGCGGATCTAGATCTAGTTCCCACGATGGACACTTTTCAGCTGTGCCGCCAGCTTGTAAATTATATATGGTTTTGGACCTCCTTGGATGGCTTTCATGACCATAAGGAGCCCGACACTGCAATGTATCTTATTTTCTCGAAGATGATTCGCATCTCAAAAATAAAATTAATCAAGCCGAATACGGAATAAAATTGAAGTATCAAAGGCCTCAATTA
Source organism: Panax ginseng (assembly GCA_020205605.1). Classification (NCBI taxonomy): domain Eukaryota; kingdom Viridiplantae; phylum Streptophyta; class Magnoliopsida; order Apiales; family Araliaceae; genus Panax; species Panax ginseng. The sequence continues at coordinate 64,552,304 of CM035136.1, forward strand.
CTATTAAGTATAAGGGTTTGAAAACCTATTTTCCAAAACATCACTGCTATATCTTTCTTAAAATTTAACTTTTATACAACTCAAACCCTTTGTAGAAAGGTGCAAACGAGGCATAACACTACTTCCACATAATTGCACATAGGCCCAATAAACACGCATACCCACATGTAGACAAATTAGTGAATTTGAAAAGTTGTGGTAACTGTGTTTTCTCAGAAGTTGGGGGTGCCTAACACCTCCCCCCCGCTTAATCAAGCCCACGAACTCTACAAAATTTTGTTTCCAAGGCTTGTTAAATAGAGTCCAACCATTGGGCCTTTGTGTAAACCTTTTCAAAATTAGTTGAGTTGGTACAACCATTTCAAATCTACCAACTGGCGACTCTGATTTTCAAATCGTCGACATTTACATGTTGGGCTTTTTTAAACTCTCCTTTTCAAACAAAACTCAACAAAACAGAGAACAAAAAATGTAGGAATAGAAAAGGGTAAAAAATTCTTGACGTCGACAAGTGGCGACTCTGTTGGGGACAGTAGAGGGCTTAAGCCGCTGTTCAACCTTTTCAAAAACCCTTTTTTATCTGGTTGTGTGTGAATACTGCATTTACATTTAATGGATGTGTACAAATGCTTTATTTACTACACTCTAGTGCCTCGCACAATATCTGCATGTGGTATTAGTTCTTCACCCAATGTCATCATTTCATACGGTGAGACACGATGTATTTAAATGTATGTTGTGTGATTCCTCCACCAGGAGGCAAACCCGTCGGTGTTTGATTACTGGACTCAAGGTAGACTAATCCCGCGAGGCTTAGAAAGGCACGACCAAGATCCGCTCCAATTGAAAGATCGGATTAACTTCCCATCCAGTAAATTGTGATGATCTGGGAACCTTCATGCCAAAAAGCCGCGAGAGTAGCCTAAGATAGGTTAGCCTTTGATAAACCAAACGCGAAGGGAAGTCTCTTCATGCCTTTCCTTTTAAAATTCCATGTAAATTCAATTCCATGTAAATCCAATTCCGTGTAAATTCCATGTAAATCCCTATATAATATAAAATATAGAGGAAGATGTAATTATGCATTCCTTTTCTTATCAAAACCTGTCATGCTATCCTGTGATCAAACAATTGACATCTATTTTGCAGGAGAACATTAAAAACTCCTAAAACAAACACATTGCATAGCATACAACTTCTTAATGTTTATCCAAACTAAACTATATAGTCTTTTTGCAGGGAAACAATTGGTCCCGTTATTCATTCAAAGTCCACAAAGGCACTAAGCCAACCTCCAAACATGGCTACAAGTGCCCAGCCTGAGCCTACTCTTATTTCCCGAGAGGAGTTCGAGGGACTAAGAAATTAGATAGAAGAATTGTTTGTCTTTCTTAAAGAGTCAAACAAACCAACTCAGGGTACGCAAATACTAGTTTAAACAGAATCCTTTACACATGAAGGAATCCAGGGTACTAATAAAGAAGTACAGATACCTGAGTCTCAAATTTAAAAATCCAATAAAACCCTTGAAATCACCAATCTTAAAGAAGATCAAGAAACTTGTGATATTAGGAAGAAAGTTCAACAAATGGAAGAAACTATCCGGTCATTCAAAGGGAATGAAGCGTATGGAAGTGTGACTTACTCATACCTTTGCATCTTTCCAGAGGTTCGTTATCCAGACAAGTTCAAACCTCCTGATATTAAGAAATATGACGGATTGGGAGATCCTTACACTCATCTAAAAGTTATCATTTGAGAACTCTGATCATATGCCAAGGATGAAAAACTTAGAATGCAGTTATTTAAAAAAAGTCTAACAAATGGCTCATGATAGATATCAAATCACCAAAGTCAAAAAATAGAGCACTGAGTCATTCAGAGAGTATGCCCAAATATGGAGGCATCTGGCTGCTCAAGTAATCCCATTAATGACAGAAACTGAGATAGTGATGACCTTCATTGACATACAAGAAGCACTTTTTTATAAGAGGGTCCTAGCAGGCATAGGAAACCCATTTTCAAAAATGATCAAACACGGAGAAATGGCTGAGATGGAGTTAATATCTATGAAGATTCAAGACCTCACTACTTTAAAAGTTGTGGTAGAGCACATTCAAGCTGGAAATTATGGGAATAACCACAAGAGGGTTCATAAAAAGAAAGAAGATGATGTCTCCTTGGTGCTGTGACGCCCCCAAATCCGGGTATCTTCCAACCCGACAGATGGTGCTACACGGTGCTACAGTTCACATAACATTCAATTGAAAAGCCTTAGAAGAACGGATATGTCTTATATATATAAAAGAATATTACATACCCAGGTTCTTTACAACCAATACATTGTCTTTGTCATAATATCAATATTATTCCTTACAAAACCTATACTATTACATAAGCAATCTACGGGTTCGCCTTTGCCTTCCCTTTATCCTTGCTGGATCCATCAGTCTGTTATGTCTTAGCTGCACTCATATGGTTCAAGCAAGAATGAGCCTAACTAGCTCAACAAGTACAACAATTCAAGGAAAATAGCATGCTTGAAACATAGGAATCGTATATCTTCAATAACTGGACAATAGTTACGAAGTACTATTAAGAATTCAAAATAGCACTGCTTTTCATTCCAAACGTTTTACACCTACAATATTCAGTAAAACATCAATTCCGGTTCAAGACCGTAAGCATTTCATAAGTACTTTGAAAAAGACATCCCGGCACAAAGTCCGTGAGTCCGGTATAGCTTACGAGCACATCTAGGTGATTAGTCTATAGTACTCTATGTTGATCAACACTACATTCATTAAACGTGTATACGTTTAAGTTGTGGCAACCTCACGTGCCTGTCGTTTGATGACAAAACAATTTGAGCATACAAAATTTACTTTTGAAAACCACAACAATATTAGTTCGGTAAATCCTTATAAACACTTGATAGAATAACATAGCATACGTCTAGCCGAAAGGATTGGCTTTGACATTCCTCAAATACTAATTCATGCAAAGAATACATGAATCACAAAGACTTGGCCAGATCGAACTGGAACAAGGGTTAGAGTACTTGCCTTTAGCGTCTGCTACGGTTTATAAAACGTGCACTTTACGTCTTTAAGGTCTCTACATTAGATGATAGCATAACATAGAACATTAGGTCATAAATGATTATACATGGTTACTAAAGAATCTTACCCTACTTCTTAATCTAATTACGTATTAGAATTGTTATTTATAGGTTCCGACTTTCCATTACGTCCTTCTTATATACATAAGTAATTGACTTAAATTAACTCTAAGTGTTCATGCTTAAGACTTAATCATGTCTTAACAATATTTCTTTTTAGATCTTTGGTTAATGTTCATTCATTACTAATCATGTTCAACATGTAAACATTCAATACTATCTAGGTTATGAAGCTGGCGTTGCAGCGCCGACCATTGCACTTGGTGCCGCGCTGCGGCGTCGCCACTTACTCCTCAAAAATCCGGACTCGTAACTTCTTCATTATAAGTCCGAATTAAGTCCACATGCGAATTACTGCATTTTCCATACTTAGATTATTATAACATAATCCATCTCGCCTCAATATTCTAACATTACGTATTTCTCGAAAATTCAAAAAATAATTCCCGAGCGATAAACGATGAATAGTGTTTTTTGTAAACTTTCTCGAAAAACATTTATTTTCATCTTGGAAATTCTCTCACTTTAATTCTCTCACATGGTTCGAATACTACGATATTCCGACGTTTCTATTTATAGAACGACATACATCTTATTAACACATATAATAACAATTAATATTATTTTATTCATTATTTAATTCTTTCAAATATTTTTACAAAGGATCCGAATTTCTCGGGCGTTACATTCTTCCCCCCTTATAAAGATTCTGTCCCCAGAATCTCACCCTATCTTACTCAAACAGAATAGGATAATTCTTTCTCATCTTTTCTTCAAGTTCCCACGTTGTTTCTTCAACATCATGGTTCTTCCATAACACCTTTACTAACGATATGACCTTGTTTCGCAGAACTTGCTCTTTTCTATTGGTGATTTGAATCGGCATTTCTTCATATGTTAAATCCTTCTCGATTTGAATAGGCTCAAATTCTATCACGTGCTTGCAATCCATTTTGTAAGGACGTAGCACTGAAACGTGAAATATGTTATGTATTCGCTCTAGGTCTGGTGGTAACGCTACCCTATAAGCTACCTCACCTACCCATTCTAATACCTCAAAAGGTCCTATAAACCTTGGGCTTAGTTTTCCCTTCTTTCCAAAGCGTATCTTTCCTTTCCAGGGAGATACCTTTAGAAATACGTACGAGCCTACCTCAAACTCTCTATTCTCTCGATGTAAGTCAGCGTATTTCTTCTGTCTATCTTGAGCTGCTACAAGACGCTATCGAATCAACTTCACTACTTCCGCTGTTTGCTGCACTAATTCTGGTCCTAGCATTCAGCGTTCTCCCACTTCATCCCAATACAACGGTGTTCTGCATTTCCTTCCATACAAAGCTTCATACGGTGGCATACCTATGCTTGCATGATAACTGTTGTTATACGCAAATTCTACTAATGGTAGATGATCATCCCAACTACATTTGAAATCCATGACGCAAGATCTCAACATATCTTCTAACGTCTGGATTGTCCTCTCGCTCTGTCCATCGGTTTGTGGATGATATGTCGTACTCAACTTCAACTGCGTCCCCAAATACTCTTGAAGACTTCTCCAAAAGTTCGATGTGAATCAGGGGTCATGATATGACACTATCGAAACAGGTGCTCCATGTCTGGAAATAATTTCCTTAACATAGAGTGTAGCTAACTGATCTAAGTTTTACTTAATTTGAATTGGCAAAAAGTGAGTCGACTTCGTTAACCGGTCCACTATTACCCAAATCGCATCATATCCCTTCTGAGTCGTCGGAAGTCCCACCACAAAGTCCATCGTGATATGCTCCCACTTCCACTCTGGAATCTCCAATGACTGTAACAAGCCACTCAGTCGTTAATGTTCGGTTTTAACTCTTTGACAAGTCAAGCACCTACTCACATACTCGGCTATTTCTCTCTTCATGTTCGGCCACGAAAAACTTCGTCGAAGGTCTTGATACATCTTAGTGCTACCAGGATGAATCGAGTACCTCGAACTATGAGCCTCTTAGAAAACTTGCTCCTTTAATTCCGTCTCATTCGGAGCCCAAATTCTTCCCTCAAATCTTAATAATCCCTCATTATCAAGACTAAACTTAATATCTTTTTCATTGGTTAACTGCTTCTTCATCTGGTTATACTCATCAGTTTTGAGCTGCACCTCCTTGACTCTCTCTACGATGGTAGACCAATCTCCGCTTAAAGCAGGTCTACGATCCGCTTCAATTGGCAACTTCACCTCTAACTCCATCCTAACCCTTTCTACTCAAGGCGTCGGCCACTACATTGGCTTTTCTAGGGTGATATAAGATTTCACAGTCGTAATCCTTTATCAACTCCAACCATCTTCTCTGTCTCATATTCAACTCCTTCTGTGTGAAGATATATTTTAGACTCTTATGGTCCGTGTATATCTCACACTTTTCCCCATAAAGATAATGTCGCCATATCTTTAGGGTAAACACCACCGCGGCCAATTCCAGATCATGAGTAGGGTAAACTTTCTCATAATCCTTCAATTGCCTAGATGCATACGCAATAACCTTGCCATGCTGCATGAGCACGCAACCAAGTCATTTATGCGAAGTATCGCTATAAACAACGAAATTTCCTGTGTCATCTGGTAATGACAAAACAGGGGCTTCACTCAACTTCTTTTTCAGTTCTTGAAAACTATCTTCGCATTTCTCAGTCCATACGTACTTCACGGTCTTCCTCGTCAAGTTAGTTAACGGAGTAGCTATCTTCGAAAAGTCCTGAATGAACCTCCGGTAATAACCCGCTAACCCTAAGAAACTCCGTACCTCGGTCAGCGTTTTTGGTTGTTCCCAATTTATCACGGCTTCCACCTTTGCTGGATCTACTGAAATCCCCTCGTGGTCAATAACATGACCTAAAAACTGTACCCTCTCTAACCAAAATTCACATTTAGTGAACTTCGCATATAACTTCTCCTTCCTTAGTGTATCCAATACTATTTTTAGGTGTTCAACATGATCTTCTGGCATCTTAGAATAGACTAGAATATCATCGATAAACACCACGATGAACTTGTCCAAATATTGTTTGAACACTCTGTTCATCATGTCCGTAAATGCAGTAGGTGCATTAGTCAACCCAAATGACATCACCAGAAACTCATAATGACTATACCGAGTCCTGAATGTTGTCTTTGGCACATCTTCATTCCTAACCTTCAGCTGATGATACCCCGTCATTAAATCTATTTTGGAAAAATATTTTTCCCCCTTCAACTGATCAAAAAGATCATCAATCCCGGGCAATGGATACTTATTCTTTATCGTTAACTTGTTTAATTCTCTGTAGTCGATACAAAGTCTCAACGATCCGTCCTTCTTCTTGACAAACAGTACCGGTGCTCCGCACTTGCGGAAAAATGCTCGGTTGAATGTACTTCCTGTCCAACAATTCCTGCAACTGTACCATCAACTCCTTCATTTCCACTGGCGCTATACGATACGGTGCCCTGGAAACTGGTGCCGCTCCTGGCACAATATCTATTATGAATTCGGTCTCCCTATCCGGCGGAAGACCCGATAACTCACTTGGAAATACATCCATGAACTCACTCACTATAGGTATTTGTTCCATGGTCACTCCCACTCTCTGGGTATCAACCACATGACACAAATAACCTACACACCCCTTTTTCAATAATTTCCTAGTTTGTGTCATGGTCAGACAACACGAACGTCCCGACGATTTATTCCCGTAGAATATTACATGAGATTTAATTGAAGTTTTAATATTTACGCATTTATTTTGACAATCTATAATTGCCCCATGATTTATCAACCAATCCATTCCGAGAATTACATCGAATTCTCCTAACTTTATCGGTATCAAATCTACCGATAATTTACAACCTTGAATATCTATGCAACAATTCTTATGAATATCTTCAACAGGAATTTTCTCCTCATTTGCTACCTTAATGATCAAAGGTATAGGCAACTTTTAAGAAGTAGTCCTAGTCGTCTAGCAAAATCACATGCGATAAACGAACAAGTAGCACCCGAGTCAAACAATACGTATGCATTTAAGTCGTTGATCGAAATAATACCTGCAACTACGTCCCCCGAAGCCATCGCATCTTGGACAGTCATATTAAAGGTATGGGCCATCGGCCTACCCGGCTGCGCTGGGCCCCCAATAGTTAACTTACCACTATTGGCGCCCTTATACAAGTCTATCCCCTTCTTTGGACATTTCTTTGCCATGTGGTCCATAGACCCACATACAAAGCACCCATGATTCTTCTTCGGGCGTGGACAGTTCGGCGCAATATGCCCCTCCTGTCCACAGTTATAACACACGGCCTTCCCTTTGAGACAGACTCCTAAATGAGTCTTTCCGCAGGTCTTGCAGACCTCCATCTTCCTTTTCAGGTCCCTTAGTTTCACTTCGGGATTTCTTGAACTACTCACTTTCCTCTTATACCCTTCACCACTCCTGCTGGCACCTTCAACCTTCACTCCTCCATCCACCTTCCCCTTGTTTTTCTTGTCCTTGTGGTATTGGCTCAACGCCTCACTACCACCTTCGGCAATTATTGCCTTCTCTAACACAATCCCAAAGGAAGTACTTTGGAATACAGAGACACAATTATAGAGCCAGGGTTTCAATTCTTACTCGAATTGTCGAGCTTTCCTCACCTCGGTATCCACTTGATGTGGAGCGAACCTTGCTAGTTCATTAAACTTGGCGGCATACTGGGGAACCGTCATGTCCCCTTGTTTTAAATCTAGAAATCGCATCTCCATCCTTCCCTGCATGCTTGTGGGAAAGTAGATCTCGTAGAATATTTCCTTGAACCTCTCCCACGTTATAGCATCTATTCCGGCCCTTGCCTGATTGGCCTCCCACCAAAAGTTGGCCTCTCCCTTCATCATGTAGGTTGCAAAGGCAACCTTTTGGACCTCATCGACATTTGCTATTACAAATGCCTTCTCAATCGCCCTAATCCACGTTTGGGCTTCGATAGGGTCCGTAGTTTCTTTGAACTCCGGCGGACCCACACTCTTAAAGTCCTTAAATGTAGTAGCTTGTACTACACCAGGATTCACGGGGATATTAGCCCCAGTTTGGTTAAATGTTGCGGTTAAAAGGTTCAAAAATTCTTGCATGGGGTTAACCGGACCTCCCTCCGGTTGATTCGTGTTCGTACCTTGGGTACGAGGTACTCTTCTTGGCGGCATTTTGTTGTTACAATAAACACATATTTCGTTATTATGCATTTCCTGTCAGTTAGTTATTATTCAATGCTAAACAATAACTTAAACATTTGTTACTCAACATTTTTCGTAAAAGAAAACTTATATTTATTCATTATAGTATAAAACTACATTGGTTACATAACACAGCCTAAGCTGGATACATTACTTTCCCGCTATTGCTTTCCAAAAATTGGGATTTACAAAAGACTACCCTTGATTATACAAAAGAGGGCTTTACGTCACTACTAGATACACAAATATGTAAATACCTAAATACTCGATCATATCTGCCTTAAGGCATTCTAGAAATCTGCCTTGGCAAGACCGACAATAATATCACGGCTGATAGTATGCCACGTCTGCCCTGTTTCTACCGGATACCCATCCACCTGCAACTGGAAATCCTCATGAGAACTCCTATGAATATAGGACATTCTCCCTATCTTCTGTTTCTTGGTCTTTAGCTCACTCCTAAGCTCAAAGACCTCCTGTTTTAGCTCATGGACCTTGTCCTTAGCCAAAACTCTCTCGTCATATTCCTATTCCCACATGGACTCCACGTCCGTCTTGTCCTCTATAACCGCTTGGAGCTCCGCCTTTAGCTCCTTAACCTCCTGACAGTAGTGTACGTTTTTATCTATCACTGACATGAACAGTGATATCATTGACTCCCCTGGAGTTATCTCTGCTGCTATAGCCACTGGATTGAAGGATACTACCTCTACTTCTTCTTCCAACATGCCATCAAATACCGATATGAGGTCTAAGCTTTCGGAGTCTCCAGACTCCACCACAACTATCTCAGGATCTGCTGCTATGGGGTTCGGTATGATTTCTACCGTTTCTGGAGCCCTTCACGACTGACTACCACATACATCTCTATTTTCACCTGACATCTATAACAACACACAAAGTTGATTAGTAAACGTCAGTATAATAAAAACACATAACATATATGATGCATTTTTATATGGTTAACTTCCATCTTTTATTCTTTGACTTTTCTTAAGGTTATGACTTAAGGTTTTATTTCCCCCCTTAAGTTTTATAACCTATGTGACGCCCCCAAATCTGGGTATCTTCCAACCCGACAGATGGTGCTACATTTCACAAAACATTCAATTGAAATGCCTCAAAAGAACGGATATGTCTTATATATATAAAAGAATATTTACATACCCTAGGTTCTTTACAACCAATATATTGTCTTTGTCATAATATCAATATTATTCCTTACAAAACCTATACTATTACATAAGCAATCTACGGGTTCGCCTTTGCCTTCCCTTTATCCTTGCCAGATCCATCGGTCCGTTATGTCTTAGCTGCACTCATATGGTTCAAGCAAAAGTGAGCCTAACTAGCTCAGCAAGTACAACAATTCAAGGAAAATAGCATGCTTGAAACATAGGAATCGTATATCTTCAATAACTGGACAATAGTTACGAAATACTATTGAGAATTCAAAATAGCACTGCTTTTCATTCCAAACGTTTTACACCTACAATATTCAGTAAAACATCAATTTCGGTTCAAGACCGTAAGCATTTCATAAGTACTTTGAAAAAGACATCCCGGCACAAAGTCTGTGAGTCTGGTATAGCTTACAGCACATCTAGGTGATTAGTCTATAGTACTCTATGTTGATCAACACTACATTCATTAAACGTGTATACGTTTAAGTTGTGGCAACCTCACGTGCCTGTCGTTTGACGACAAAACAATTTGAGCATACAAAATTTACTTTTGAAAACCACAACAATATTAGTTCGGTAAATCCTTATAAACACTTGATAGAATAACATAGCATACGCTCTGGCAAGAAAGGATTGGCTTTGACATTCCTCAAATACTAATTCATGCAAAGAATACATGAATCACAAAGACTTGCCCAGATCGAACTGGAACAAGGGTTAGAGTACTTGCCTTTAGCGTCTGCTACGGTTTATAAAACGTGCACTTTACGTCTTTAAGGTCTCTACATTAGATGATAGCATAACATAGAACATTAGGTCATAAATGATTATACATGGTTACTAAAGAATCTTACCCTACTTCTTAATCTAATTACGTATTAGAATTGTTATTTATAGGTTCCGACTTTCCATTACGTCCTTCTTATATACATAAGTAATTGACTTAAATTAACTCTAAGTGTTCATGCTTAAGACTTAATCATGTCTTAACAATATTTCTTTTAAGATCTTTGGTTAATGTTTATTCATTAGTAATCATGTTCAACATGTAAACATTCAATACTATCTAGGTTATGAAGCTGGCGCTGCAGCGCCGGCCATTGCACTTGGTTCCGCGCTGTGGCGTCGCCACTTACTCCTCAAAAATTCGGACTTGTAACTTCTTTGTTATAAGTCCGAATTGGCTCGTTCAAGAGCCTACGGGTCACAAATTACGTACTCTATGCGTTCGTGTAAGAATTTTATCTATTTTACTTCTTTTGCTAAAATTTTGCCTATTGGTTCATTTTAACGAAACGATAAACATTCGCGAACGTTTAACGCTCGTTTCTTCGTTCTAAGTCAGAATCCGGCCATTTTTGAGTCCGTAACTCTATAATGCCAAATATGACTTGCCTCCATTGAAAACCAACGTCTCCAATGCCAAACACAAAATATGACTTCTATTACGAGAATTTCACGAATTCGACGATTATCGTCCAACAGTTTGAATTCCGGCAAAACGTTATTACTAGTGATTTGTTTATCATTCTAAACACATTCATTCCATTATTTAGACATCTCAACTTATGTATTACTAAACTTATTGTCCAATTTGGTTATGGCTTATCTATAAGTTCATAACAACAATTCTTAATACATGATTTTTCACTTCCTTATGACTTATTCGGCTTGGTCCATTGCTTATCAACTTCTCTTATGTTCTTAACATCTAAGTTCATTAGTTTACAATTCTGTTATGAACCTTCCATGATAGAGAAGAAGAGGACAAGATCATTTACCTTAGATGATTACTTCACTTCTCTTTGCAAAATCTAACAAAAGTTGAAAGGTCTTATAAGTGCTTATGGGCTCTAACAAATAAGTTACTTTGAGAGAGAGTTGTTGGATGAAATTAATCAACCAAATAATGAAATGAAAGCTTTCTATTTATAGGCAATACAAGGTTAGGGCATTAAGGTCATTATGTCATCCCACCTCCTTAAACTAACCTCCTTATTATTCATTTGCTTAGCTACTAAGTAATCTTGCTCATCACTCATAATACTTGACCACCATAACTCTTGGTCATCACACAAGATGTTTGCCCATCAAGTCTACCCACTTACACTTGGATTGCCCCATGGATCATGTTCAATTCATCGGGCTTGCTAATTAATCTAGCTAATTTCCTTGTTGGGCTTGCATTAATCAAGTTAGGCTTCATTAACCAATTACTTGGGCTTGATAATAAATCCCACATAAGTTTACACCTTATACATATTGGACTTGATCTTTATACAATATTACCTTAATTCCTTCCATTAGGTTTTAATACCTATAATCCCAAATTAAGTCCACATGCGAATTATTTCATTTTCTATACTTAGATTATTATTACATAATCCATCTCGCCTCAATATTCTAACATTACGTATTTCTCGAAAATTCAAAAAATAATTCCCGAGCGATAAACGGTGAACAATGTTTTTCGTAAACTTTCTCGGAAAACATTTATTTTCGTTTTGGAAATTCAAACACTTTAATTCTCTCAAGTGGTTCGAATACTACGATATTCCGACCTTTCTATTTATAGAACGACATACATCTTATTAACACATATAATAACAATTAATATTGTTTTATTCATTATTTAATTGATTCAAATATATTTACAAAGGATCCGAATTTCTCGGGCGTTACAGGTGCTGGAAGGATAAACTCAGAGAGGCACTCAAAACTTACCCATTCAAAGGAGAAAGTATTCCCCTTTTCGAACATCTGAATAATCCTCAAACCCTCCAATGCAAAAAGGTAGAGAAGTCAGATGTCCAAGAGTTTCACACCCTTAGGGGACTCATTGGAAAATATATTCAAGCTTGTGACAGCCTAAAAGAAAATCATCCAGCTCCTTCCACCAACTAATTCAAGTGGAAATGTGCTTATCATTCTGGAGCTCTAGGCTAGGACACCCAAGATTATTGGGCCCTCAAACAAAAGATCCAGGATTTAATAGACAGTGGTGAGATCGTGGTAACAAAGCCAGAACAACCACATGTTCAAGATAACCCTCTCCCTTAACACAAGGAAGAGAGTGTAAACATGATTTGTATTAAGTAAAATTTTTATTTAATTTAATTTAATTTAATTTAATTTATATTATATAATTAAATTTATTTAAATTGTATTTTATTATTGAGAAACTAATAACAATACATTAATATAATAAAGAAGGTGTTGCAATTCTTTGAATTAAAGATAAATTCAAATTGGGAATTCCGGCTGGATTTAACAAATATGATAATATTAATAAGACATAAGGCAATATATATATATATATATATATATATATATATATATATATATATATATATATATATCACCGCAAGAATCAATTCCAATACCAACACAATCAACCCCAATCAATAAATCAACTACAATGAGACACATTACCAACAAGTTTATAATTCAATTAAACAATTATATATTCTCAAATCTGCAAAATAGGCAGTAATTAATATTAATGAACAAACAATTAAAATAATGAAGCTCCAAATTTAGCAAACTATCACAGAAAATCCCAATTTGAACAACACTGCAAAGGAAATTTAGGGTTCAACAACATTTCAACAGAATATTTCAACACTATCAATAATATCTCAACACTTTCAAAAACATTTAAACAGAAAATTTAGGGTTCTTAAGTACTTATACCATATACATATCTAAAAATTTATGCATACCCATATACATATCTGAAAATTTAGGGTTCTAAATTTAAAATTAATTGATAAAACTAACCTTAAATTGAGAGAGAATGAGGAGCAGAGAGGGACGAGAGATAGAAAGAGCAGTAGCGGCTCACCGGAGTTTAGGCTCACCAGAGGTGAGGCTCGCTGGAGGCGCGGCTGCCGGCGAGGAGAGGGACGGGATGAGTGGGAAGAGAGAAGCAGCACAACATTAGAGATAGAGAGAGAGAAAATAATGAATAAGCAACAAAAGAAGTGAGGCGCGCTGCTGGTAGAGATTAGGTTTGAAGGCTTATTTCTGAAGAAATTCCGTCGAGGTTATTTCCGTCGATAATAGGGTATCCTCGATGAACAATCTATCAACTTTAATATCAATTCGATTGAGGTTGTTATTGGCGCTGGAGGGAAACTTTTGCGCCACAAGCATGGAATAAAATCGACTGAATTCCGTCGAATTTATTCTATTCTCGAGGGATTTATGAACGACTGAATATTCCATCATGAATATATTAATTCTGAGCGAATCCATTCAGTTGACCTTAATTCCCTCAAAAATAGTCCAATTTCTTGTAGTGAACAGAGGGAGTGGAAAAAGTTCCAATTACCTCATATATGTGGGTGGTTCTCCCTAAACAAGCAAAGAAATTCCAATAAAAGGAGATTATTCAGAATTCTGGTTTATGATAGAACGGGAAATGAAGTCTATCAATGAACGAGTTAATCAACTGGCAGAACTGGTGATACATCAGCACTAAGTTACACGCCAACTGCTCTGTCAGGAGCATGCAAGTCTCCTCTCCCTTATCACAAAAAATCAACAACAAGCCCAAGATAATGAAACCTTGGAAGAAAAACTTGCAAGAAAAGAAAGATCCCAGGCTCGTCGGGACTATGCAAATTAAAGGGAGTCCACCCATTTGGGTTAACCAATGGAAGAAATTTTGAAGATGTTAATCAATGAAAGGAAGATCATATTGTTGGGAGAATGCATATTTAAATTTGATGTTGAAATTAAATATTCATGATTATATGTAAAGTCCTTCAAGGAATATATGTACAAGGACTTAGTGGTAGATCAAATATGTTAGGTTGATCTAAGCTTTTAATGTTTATCATTCTCTAAATGAATGTATAGATGAAAAGATCAAAGCTATTAGGTTGATCTATATCTTGAGATGTAATAGATAGGCTTCAACTAAATCATAGTCTATCGAGCTGATCAAGAGATTGTAGTAGCCAAGGCAGAATCATAGATCATCAAGAATCGTAGTATGTCTGCTTTAGAGGGCCTCTCCCAGAATCGTTGAGTGGTCCAAATGTTTGCCGAGCCAACTCAGAGATCATAGTGTGTTCTCGGAAATGTAGAGTCTACAAGTCAAGTAAGTGAAGATCGTAGTGTGCCAGCACTTAAGAGAAATCGTAGTGCTCTCATTTGCTAGTATCGGATCAAGCACCAAGGTGGCTAGTATTTAAGAATAAATCCCAACAAATGTGGAATGGATTATAAACGTTGAAGTCCTCGGCAGTCCCAATGACACAACAATCATCCTTAGTAATTAGTATATAACAAAGAAACATTTTAAAGAAGCTAAAGAAAGTACTATGAGGTAGCAGAAAACACCTTTTCAGGTGTTAGGTGAGATAGCAGTCTGTTGTGTCAGTGGGCCAGACTACTAATCAGAAGATGTGCAGAAAGTTTCCATCAAAGCTCAAAAATGTCAAATTCATTTAATGCTTCAACGGATGTCTTTAACGGATAAATTTCAAAGATCTCATATATGCAAAACATCAGCAGATGATACAACTAAGCAAGCACTGAACAAAAATGTTGAAGAACACTCAACGCTCAACTCTATGATCTGAAAGAGAAAGCTTGCTCAACTACTCAGTTCTTTCGAACAAGAGCTTAACGGCAACTGAGTAGCACCATTCAATAACTCATCAACTACTTTCAAGTGAAGTCAGAAGTTTCCAAGTCAGAAGGACTTAAAGAGTTCTAAGCGAACTGTGAAGAACCAAGTCTGTTGGACTTGAAGAATTCAAAAGTGAACTAAGAAGTTCCAAGACTGATGTTCTTGAAGAAATTTATGAGATTCAGAAAGTGTAAAGGTATCCTTAGTGGATTTCCTACTCGAGGAGTAGAAGAGTGGACTAGGAGCTTTAAGTGCTCTGAACCACTTAAAACACTATGTCTTTTACATTATTGCTATAACTTCCATAACTGCTATAATTGCTTATCTCTCATTAACTTGTTATATCTTAAAGGGGAAATAAACAACTCACAATTCCGTCGTGGTTAAGTTATTATCAAAACTAACAAGTATGTCAAAAAGAATTTTAAAATATCTATTCAACCCCCCCCCTTCTAGATAACTATTGTGCCTCTAAGAACTAACAATTGGTATCAGAGCAGGTCCTATCAAATAGCCTACAAAGCTTAAGTAGATCCAGTGGCACATCTGATAAGTGAATCAAAGACTGGAGGAGGCAGCAAGCCACCTTTGTGCAACAAAGACAAATTCCCCAACTGGAAAGTTCGTATACAAGCATACATGGATTCAATAGATGAAGATCTATTTGAAACTGTTCAAAATGGGCCCTACATTCCTACAAAGCTTGCACCAACTACAAACGAACCAAATAGATTTCAGATCAAGGTCAAAGAAGAATGGGCAAATAACGAAAAGAAAGTTCTTCAACTCGACAAAAAGGCCAAGAACATTTTGTTCTAATCTTTAGAAGATGATCTATTCGAGAATGTGGTCAATAGCAAAATAGCAAAAGAGGCATGGGAAGCATTGCTCATCATGCATGAAGGAACAGAAGAAGTCAGAGAAAATAAGCAATCTCTCCTGACTTAGCAATATGAGATGTTTGTATACGTTCAAGGAGAAAATGTCACTTCCACCTACGAAAGATTCAATGTACTGCTCAACTCTCTCCAAGCCTATGGAAAGACCTATCCAAATAAAGATCTAATCATAAAGTTCATGAGAGCTTTACCTAGCAAGTGAGATGCCAAAACCACTGCCATTAGAGAATCAAAGAATCTCTATGAAATGACTATTTAACAGTTATATGGCAACCTTCTTACATATGAACTGGAGCTGACTCAATGAACAAAAACTCTATCTGAAGGAAGAAAGAAGGATAAAGGGGTTGCTCTCAAAGCAACTGACAACATCTCCAAAGCCAATACTAAAAATGACTCTGACTATGATGAAGATGATGATAAGGACTTTGCAATGCTGGTGAAAAGACTCAGAAGGTTCATGTGTTAAGGCAGAATCAGCAAACCAAAGAAAGTCAATAACTACAGCAGCCAAGAGTAGATAAATGACCTATGCTACAATTGCAAGAAGCCTGGCCATTTCATTGCAAAATGCAACAAACGTCTTAGAGAAGAACTGAAGAAGAAATCAAATTTAAAGAAGGAATTCAAAGGCAATAAAAGGCCTCAGAAGAAAGACAAAGGTCTTATAGCTGGAGGATCGTGGAGTGACTCAAACAACGACTCAACTCCCGAATCTGGAGATGATGAAGATCCTCAAATGGCAAATCTTTGCCTGATGGCCAAGTATGCAAAGGATAAAAAGAACTCTAACATTCATGAAGTAAGTATAGATAAGGTATTTGACATTAACTCTCTTGATGTAGACATTGATGATTTAAGAACTGCACTACATGGCATAACATCTGATCTGCATCAGTACATGAAATGGTTCAGAGTTCTATCCAAAGATTATTCACTTCTTCAAAAGGAGAAAGAGAAAGTTCAGGAAGAACTGGAAACAACCCTTCTAAGTACTGACTCTCTCTCCAAGTTTGAAGCTGAGAATAAGCTCTTAAAATAGAACAATGAGCTCAATGCACAAAGAGAGTCAAGTCTAACCTCTAAAATTAAGGAACTAGAAATGACAATCTCTACATGGAATAAATCCTCTTCGTCCATGGACTCCCTGATCTCTAGTCAGAGAAATGCATCTAACAGAACTAGTTTAGGCTTTGGGCAATCCACCTTAGAGCCATATGTGGAAAAGATAAAGGAAACTAGACCTAATAATGCTCCAAGTTTAAGAAAAAGCATTATATTTATGAAATCCTCACAGAAGGAAGAATCAGTCCAACCCTGCTATTCTGATTCAATCCATATTCTAAGGAATAAAGGATCTCATGTTGGCATGGTTTCAGAAAAGAAAAGAGTAACCTAGCCACTACTTTGCAACCTCAAAGGATCGTAGAGTCGATTAAAATCAACTCCACGGGCCAACTGGGAAAGAATAGTAGATGAAAGGTACACTCCTCACAAATCATGAAACACAAGGATACATGGAAGAAGGAGAACCAGTTTAAAAGAAGGATGAGTGAGAACTCACATAAGTCCAAATGGTGGAAGAATCCACATACACACACAAGCATGCATCATATTAGATGTTTTGTATGCAATAAGGTTGGTCATAAGGCTGCAATGTGCTATCATAATCCTACGCACGTAAAACCCAAAATCAAGCAGATTTGGGTTCCAAGGGGTACTATCAAAGTAGGACCCATGCAAGTATGGGTACCAAAATGAAAGTTTAATATTACCACAGGAACAGAGCTCCACGATCACAACCTGGTATCTGGACAGTGGATGCTCAAGGCACATTACTAGGAACAAAGCCCTTCTGTCTAACTACATAGAGAATGAGGGTCCTTCAGTCATCATTGGAGACAATGGCTCTGGCAAGACAAGAGGATATGGCTCAGCTAGGAATGGTACAATGTCCTTTAATAAAATAGCCTATGTGGAAGGACTACAACACAATCTTTTGAGCATAAGCCAACTCTATGACAAGGGACATCAAGTCATATTCCTCAACAATCAATGTCAAGTCAGAGATTTGAAGACATCCGCTATAAAGATGAGTGGAACAAGAGAAGGAAATGTCTACACTGTAAATCTTGGTGAACTAAGCTCGGACAAGATGATATGCTTTCTGGCTAAAGCATCTGAAGAAATGAGCTGGCTACGATAGAGAAGACTGTCTCATCTTAACTTCAAAAACATGTCTAAACTAGCCTCAAAAGATCTAGTTGCAGGCTTACCCAAGTTCAGCTTCGTCAATGAAAGGCCGTGCAAAGCCTGTCAGCTTGGAAAACAGACTAGAAGTTTATTTAAGAGCAAAACTGCCAACTCAATTGACAAGCCTTTGAAGCTGCTTCACATGGATCTATTTGGGCCAATTCCAACAACAAAACTTGGAGGGAAGAGATACTCACTAGTCATAGTGGATGATTACACTAGATTCACATGGGTGTTCTTTCTAAACTCAAAAGATGAAATGAACTCCCAACTAATCAAGATGTTCAGACTAGTGATGAACGAGAAAAGGGAGAAAATCATGGCTATACGGAGTGATCATGGAAGAGAATTCGACTTCTCTGAGATGGACTAGTTCTGCACAGACAATGTCATCAGTCACAACTTCTCAGCTCCACGAACTCCTCAACAAAATGGAGTAGCTGAGAGAAAGAACAGAATGTTGATAGAGGCTGGAAGAACTCTACTAGCAACAGCAAATTTCATCCTTCAATACTTCTCGATAGAAGTCATCAAAACCGCATGCTACACTCGTAATGCATCATTTGATACACTCTACGATAAAGAAAACTCCCTATGAACTGTGGAAAGGAAGAAAACCAAACGTCAGCTACTTCTATGTATTCGACTGTACATGCTACATTCTCAACAATGGGAAGTAGTATCTGACAAAGTTCCAACCCAAGTTAGACGAAGGAATCTTTCTTGGATATGCCACAGACAGTAAGGCCTATAGAGTGTTCAATAAGAAAACGCTGAGTGTAGAAGTCTCGATTCACATCATCTTTGATGAAACAGACATAGATAAAATAACGTCTCAAGACAATACGAATGACAATTCAGACACTACGAATGAGGTCATTGAGCTTAACACCACGATCGTAGTTCCAGACAATGAAATCGTTGATCAAGGAAATGAGATCGTAGAGAGGTATACGCAAGACAACGAACCTCCACATAAAGAAGCAAAAACTGATCTTGAAGGTCTCAGATAAGAAGGCATCAGGACACATGTTCCAACATGAAATAGATGGGCAAAAGATCACACTAAAGACTTAATCATTGGAGACCCAAATGCAAGAGTCAAAACAAGAGTCGCCACCCAAAATGAGTGTTTCTATATGAGCTTTCTGTCACAAATGAAACCAAAGAAGATAGAAAATGCTATGGAAGACTCCAGCTGGATAGAAGCCATGCAGGAAGAAGTAAATTAGTTTAAAAGAAGCAAAGTATGGATATTAGTTCCAAGACAAAAGAGTCACCCTATCATTGGGACCATCTGGGTCTTCAGAAACAAGATGGATGAAGATGGAGTAATAACCAAGAATAAGGAAAGACTAGTGGCCAAGGGTTACTCTCAGGAAGAAGGCATTGACTACGATGAGACCTTTGCACCTGTTGTCAGATTCGAAGTCATCAGAATATTCCCTTGCCTTTGATGCTCACATGAAATTCAAAGTCTTTAATATGGATGTCAAAAGTGCATTCTTGGATCGTGAGCTTCAAGAAGAAGTATATATAATGCAACCTCCAGGTTTCATCAATCCATCTCTCTCTAATTATATCTATAGATTAGACAAAGCCTTATACGGTCTTAAACAAGCACCTAGAGCATGGTATGAAACATTAACTAACTTTCTTATTAAAAATGGCTTCACTAGAGGTAAAGTAGATACCACATTATTTCTTAGAAAGTATAAAGACAAAATCTTATTAGTTGAAATATATGTTGATGACATTATCTTTGGCTCTACTGATGAAAAATTGTGTAAGAGATTTGCCAAGCTTATGCAGAGCAAGTTCGAAATGAGCATGATGGGTGAGCTGAACTTCTTTCTTGGATTGCAAGTAAAGAAGACTGATGAAGGAATCTTCATAAACCAAGCGAAATACACTATAGACTTACTTAAAAAGTATGGCATGGAATCAGCCTCTCCCATGAAAACCCTAATTGCTCCAGCAACCAAGCTTGAAAAAGTTGAAAAAGGTAAAAGTATTGATATAACTCAATACAGAGGTATGATAGGCTCTCTTCTATATCTAACTGCAAGTAGACTAGACATAATGTTTGCAACATGTGCTAGATTTCAAGATAATCCTAAGGAATCACATTTAACTGCTATAAAAAGGATTTTTAGGTACCTCAAAGGCACACCTCACTTGGGTCTTTGGTATCCCAAGAAGTCCTCGTTTGAACTAACAGGATATACAAGTGCTGATTTTGCAGGGTGCAAAATAAATAAAAAAAATACTAGTGACACATGTCAGCTACTGGGAAACAAACTTATGTCTTTGTTTAGCAAGAAGCAAAACTCAGTATCTACATCAATAACAAAAGCTGAATACATTGTTGCTAGCATCTGTTGTGCTCAAATCTTATGGATGAAAAATCAGTTAGTAGACTATGGGTTTTGTGACGCCCCCAAAATTAGGTATACATCACCCATCTTGGGTAGTCAGATACATGGTACAAAATTCAAATACAACTTACTAATACAACTGCTGTAAAGTACAATACGACAAAAACAAAAGCTGTGAGTTTGAATACAATTATTGTCTACTAGAGATTATACAAACTCAAAAGGAGTCCTCATTAAAATTATTAACACACAATTTCACGTAATAGTGAGGACTACTAATGCTATCCTCTCGGATCATCCTCCCATTCCCTTTAATAGTCCTCGCTATGTTCTCATTTCACAAGAGAACAAAGGAAAGAAAGGGTGAGCTCAACTAGCCCAAAGTAAAAATATTATGACTAAGATAATGCGAATAAACTATCGTTAGCCTTCAACAATGTTAAACCGATAAAATATAACATCAAGTTTAACCTGCGCGGAATAAGTAATCCATTAAAAGAGTCAAGTAGAGAATAAAATCTACTATCTTTTATGATTTAAAAGTTTTTTCATGACTTTTATCGCTGGGACTCAGCTTAATAAATAATCCACATCATCGAATTACCCCTGCACTACGGTCAAGGATATTCTTTAGTATCATGACCATAAATTATCCATGCACTATAGCCAAGGACATTCGTGTATTTATTAATGGTCATGATCATGCCAACAACTGTCCATCAATGCACTACGGGCCAATGATAACTTTTACCACATCATTTGTAACATTACGGTCATGATTACAACGAATAATCCCTGGTCATAATCATACCAAGTCCATCTATGCACTTCTGAGCCACGTATGACTTTCAACATAATATAAACATGAGGATGATGACAATGATATAAGAATTCAATAAAACAAGTTCAAGAATTAATTTATCCAGGAACTAATAATGTCCAAATTGTCAACATGATACTGCTTTGTAGAGATAAATTCAAGAATGATCAGAAGAATATTTCCATGAAAAGATATCGGATGAAGCGCAAATATCAAGGATATTCTACTAATTTCATGGAGTATAGAAGTCAAAACTTTAACCAACCGAGTATAATAAAGAATGGAATAACAAAAGAAATCACCATGTATGCGGTCTTCGCAGATAGCAGGTTATTCCAATGTAATAATAATAATCTAACCGAAGTCGAGCAAAATTTGCAATCGACAGATAATAAAGATTTAAACCGGTCCTATGTAAAACACATGCATGTGATGTTCCAACAGAATAATAATAAAGAAGGAACCCGAGGTCCGGTAAAAACACATGCATGTGATGTTCCAACGTAATAATAAAAGAATGTCACCAAGTATAGGGTAAACCGCGTATATAGGTTATTCCAACAGAATAATAATCAATGGAATAACAACAGTTCTCTTCATGAATAAGATAGAATAACACCCCTTACATAAGTAGTAGATTGAATACTGCACTAGTGTAGTAACATAATACTCTTCTTCTTTCTCTCTTATTCTCTCTATACTTTCTCTCTCTATAGCTTGAATGAATTCGTGAAAAATAATGAAGCACTAGGCCTCTATTTATAGAAGATTTCTAGCTTAGCACTTGAAATGTGAAAAGGCAAGTGGCTTGACGACTGGTTATGTGAAAAGAAAAGTGGTTTGACGCCTGTAATGTGAAACACCATGTGGTTTGACGCCTATAATGTGAAACGATAATTGGTTCGACGCTTGTAATATGAAACGACAAGTGGTTTGACGTCTGGTAAAGGTAATTACTATTGACGAAGGTAATTACTATTGACGAAGGTAATTACTGTTGATGAAGAGACTCTTAGATGATGACATATGGGCCCCCCCATAAAATAACCAAACTTACCACAAACGTCTCATAATAGAATCTTTATATACATCAAGGATTGAATAAAATTATCACAAATCATTTTATTTTTAATCAACACATATTTAATCTTTCAACAATTATTAACCATTTATAACCTGTCGTCTCAATTATTGATTTAATAATATAACATATTATACAGATGATACTGTGATAAATATTTTATAACAACTTGCTTACTTTGCAAAATTTATAAATATTACCCACAACTATAACATTGTATCAAATTTACTCCATAATATTCAAAAATAATATTTATAGAAAATTCATCTTTATTTATAAAAGTTGGGATCTTACAACCTCCCCTTCTTTTGAAATTTTGCCCTCGAAATTTGGGTACGTACCTGGTATGTCGAAGAGGTAAGGATACCTTGATTTCATTTCATATTCTAACTCCAAAGTCATTTCCTCAACATCGTGGTTTCTCCACAAAACTTTAACTTGAGGTATAACCTTGGAGCGTAGAATATGTTCCTTCTTATCCAAAATTTGAACAGGAACCTCTTCATACGTCAAATCTTCCGCTATTTCGTCCGGTTCTAACTCAATAATGTGGTTCAGGTCTTTCACACATTTACGTAACATGGATATTTGAAAAACGTTATGAACACGAGACATATTTGGCGGTAAAGCGAGTCTATAGGCCACAGTTCCTACTCGATCAAGGATTAAAAATGGGCCGATGAATCGAGGATTGAGTTTTCCTCTCTTCCCAAATCTCGTAACTCCTTTCCATGGAGCAACACGCAACAACACATGATCTTCTATATCGAATTCCACGTCCTTTCGATGAAGATCAACATAACTCTTTTGTCGATCTTGTGAGGTTTTTATACGTTGTCGGATCATTTGAATCTTTTCCATAGTCATACATACCAACTCCGGTCCCAACAATGTTGCTTCACCCACCTCATCCCAGCATACTGAGAACGACACTTTCTTCCATACAACGCTTCGAATGGAGCCATGGCAATACTTGTTTGATAACTGTTGTTGTAGGAAAACTCCACCAATGGTAAGAATTTATCCCAACTTCCCTTGAAATCAAGGACACAGAGTCTTAATAGATCTTTAAGAGTTTGAATAGTCCTCTCTGACTATCCATCCGTCTGAGGATGATATGCCGAGCTAAATCGTAAGTCTGTGCCCATAGCTTTTTGCAAACTAACCCAAAATCGTGAAGTAAATCTTAAGTCTCGATCAGAAACTATGGATACCGGCATACCATGCAGTCTTACAATCTCATTTATATACATACGAGCAAGATGTTCAAGTGTATAAGTTTCTTGTATCGGTAAAAAATGAGCAGACTTGGTCAATCTATCAACAATGACCCAAATCGCATCTATGCCTTGAGAAACCTTAGGAAGACCGGTAACGAAATCCATGGTAATGTGCTCCCACTTCCATTCTGGAATTTCAAGTGGTTGCAATGGACCTTTTGGTACTTGATGCTCCACTTTAACTCGTTGACAAGTTAGACACCTTGAGATAAACAACGCTATCTCTCTCTTCATATTTCTCCACCAAAATATATGACGAATATCATGATACATTTTAGTACTCCCAGGATGGATTGCAAACGGTGTGTTGTGCGCCTCCATCATGATTTTATACTTTAAATAAGGGTCATTAGGAACACAAAGTCTTGAGTTGACTCGAAGTATTCCTTCTTCATCGATTCTTGCTTCCGGCATAGCACCTTCTTGCACTTTCTTCCTCATACGACATCGGCTCCGTGTCTCAGAATTTGAGCAACTTTAACTTTATCGATTAAAGTCGGTTCTACTCGTATATTCGCCATCATCACATGGGTCCCTGGAGTCTTTAACTCTATCTCCATCCTTTGCAAATCACACAAAATGGGCCTTTGCGTTGACAATATTGCACTCGTACTTGCATATGATATTCTACTCAATGCGTTAGCTACCACGTTCGTTTTTCCAGGATGGTATTGGATGGTATGATCATAATCTTTCAACAGTTCAAGCCAACGTCGTTGTCGCATGTTGAGTTCCTTTTTAGTAAAGAAATATTTGAGGCTTTTATGATCCGTAAAGATCTCCACCTTCTCCCCATACAAGTAATGCCTCCAAATTGTAAGTGCAAAGACAACAGCTGCCAACTCTAGATCATGAGTAGGATAATTCCTCTCATATTCTTTGAGTTGTCTTGAGGCATAGGCTATGACTTTCCCATGTTGCATGAGAACACATCCCAACCCTTTGCCCAAGCATCACCAGAGATGACAAATCCTCCGAGCCAGATGGTATTGTCAGAACAGGTGCTGAAATGAGTCTCATCTTGAGTTCTTAAAAACTCTTCTCACATTCTTCGCTCCAACCGAACTTGGTATCTTTTCGAGTCAGCTGAGTTAATGGAGTAGCAATTCGAGAAAATCCTTCCACGAATCTCCGATAATAACCAAATTAGCCGCCGAAAGCTACGACTTTGATCAATCGATTTAGGTTGCTCCCAGCTTTGAATTGCTTCAATCTTTGCTGGGTCAACAGATATTCCATGACTTGATACTACGTGCCCAAGGAATGCTACTTCCCCAAGCCAAAATTCATATTTCTTCAACTTGGCATAAAGCTTGTATTCACGAAGCTTTTGGAGTGTCAGCATTAAGTGTTGCTCGTGATCTTCACGGCTTTTGGAATAAATAAGGATGTCATCAATAAAGATGACCACAAAGTGATCCAAATATTCCTTGAATACTCGGTTCATCATATCCATGAAGGCAGCAGGAGCATTAGTCAATCCAAAAGACATGACTAGGAATTCATAATGCCCGTCATCGAAGTTCCGAAAGCCGCCTTTGGAATGTCATCGGTTCTAATCTTCAATTGGTGATATCCAGAACGAAGATCAATCTTTGAAAAGAATTTGGCTCCTTGAAACTGTTCAAACAGGTCATCAATACGTGGCAATGGATACCTATTTTTGACGGTGACATGATTCAACTCCCGATAATCAATACAAAGTCACATACTCCCATCTTTCTTCTTCACGAATAGAACAGGACCACCCCAAGGAGAAGTACTAGGACGAATAAAGCCGTTGTCTAACAATTCCTGCAGTTGGGTCTTTAACTCCTGAAGTTCAATAGGAGCCATTCGATATGGGGCTTTGGAAATGGGTTTTGTACCGGGTTCAAGGTCGATACAAAATTCAATTTCACGCTCAGGGGGTAGGCCAGGAAGTTGTTCGAGGAATACGTCAGGAAATTTATTAACAATAGAAATATCGTTCAAAACTGACGTATTTTTGTTTAAATCTGTGAAATGAGCTAAGAAAGCTTGACATCCATTTTTCAATAAACAAATAGCTTTATGGCTTGAGATGACCATGATTGATTTTAATGGTTTGGTCTCTTGAATTCGCATAATAGGTTGATTAGGAATATGAAAGCTAACAACCTTACGAAAACAATCAATTTTTGCATGATGAGTAGTTAACCAATCAATCCCTAGAATCACGTCAAATGCAAGTATTTTCAATGAAATAAGATCTACAGGTGTAGTGTGAGGTACCAATTTGAACCAAACAAGACTTATAAACAAAGGGATGTAATGAAGGTTTCTCCCAAATCGGAGTTTCCACAGATAAGTCAAAGTCTAATTTCTCCGGAGTCAAATTTAATCGATGAGCGCAAGTAGGAGAAATAAAAGAATGGGTAGAACCGGTATTAAATAAAGTATAGATTTCGTTAGAGTTTATGATAAGCTTACCCGTGATGACCTCATTTGGGTTCCTTGCTTTCTGCGAGGTCACAACAAACGCTCTCCCTTGCACTACCGATTTTGACTTTTCTGGGACGGCCTTTGGTGCCTCCATCCTAGCTGAATTTGTCTTCGGTGAATGACAAAATAGGGCTAAGTGACCTTTTCTTCCATAATTATAACATGCTTTGGATGGCATCACGCAGTTTGGACTGATGTGCCCCTCCCCTCCGCATTTGAAACATATGATAGGTGGTCGTTCTCCTTCCTTAACGATAGGTGCTGGTGCTGACGTCTTTCCATCATTGTTGAATCTCCTCTTCTTGAAATGTCCATTCTTATTGTTTTAGCCCTGATTACCACCGAAGTGGTTACCATTTCTGGCCTGTTGAATCCCTCCACGCTTGTTGTCACCGCTTGATGATCGCTTCTCATTGGTATTATCATTTTGTCACCGCTTCTTTTAGTTAATTGACTCGTTATCGCGCTCCACTAACTGAGCCCTATTTACAATATCTGAATATAAACACAGTTTATGAGAAATAAGATGTTGACTTATCTCCGGCTTCAACCCTCTTAAAAATATCCGTGTCATTCCCTCTTCATTATCTACCAAGTTGGACGCAAACCGGGATAACTCCGTAAATTTAGCCTCGTATTGCGACACGGTCATATTATTTTGTTCCAACTTGATAAACTCCACCTCCTTCATGTGACGAATACTTTTGAGAAAGTATTTGTCTTTGAATAGCTCTTGGAACTTCTCCCAAGATATATTCAGTACGACAGGTTGAGTACGTTTTACCGATTCCCACCAGTAATCTGCCTCTCCGCGCAACATAAAGGCGGCAAAGGGAACCTTTTGCTCCTCGGAGCATCCCAAGACATCAAATATCTTGGTGATCTGCTTTATCCATGCTTCCGCCATAAAGTGGTTTTGGCTCTCCTTAAACTTGGTGGTCCCAGCTCCTTGAATGCTTAAGCGGTGATCACCGAGAGTTTCGAGTGTTTCCACTTGTATTTTGGACAGAGCCGCTCTACTTTCTTTGTTGCATGAATTGCATAAAGCCCCTGAACATTTGATCATTCATCATTTGGTCAGTGTTGTTGTTTACATGAGGATTGTCGCCTTCCTGATGCACATTATCCTGATTATTGATATGTGGTGAATCAGCGGTCGCCTGTGCTCCATTGCTATTCTCAACATTCTCGGATGTCATTTTCAGATAGTGCCACAAAACAAAGGTTAATTGACATGTAACATATTATCCCTAAATTCTGACCGACCAATTAAATACCACATAAACTTAGGTAGGTCATACTAGCGAAGGAATTCCCCGTCTCTCTCCTCCTAGTACTATTCTCACATCTTAGCAAGGGATTATATCCCTAAGATTTGATACCAACTATGACGCCCCCAAAATTAGGTATACATCACCCATCTTGGCTCGTCAGATACATGGTACAAAATTCAAATACAACTTACTAATACAATTGTCGTGTATAATACGACAAAACAAAACTGTGAGTTTGAATACAATTATTGTCTACTAGAGATTATACAAACTCAAAAGGAGTCCTCATTACAATTATTAACACACTATTTCACAGAATAGTGAGGACTACTAATGCTATCCTTTGGACCATCACTCCGTTCCCCAACTAGTCCCTGCTATGTTCTCATTTCCTGAAGAGAACAGTGAAAGAAAGGGTGAGCTCAACTAGCCTAGTATTATGACTAAGATAATGCAGAATAAATTATCGTTAGCCTTCAACAGTGTTAAACCGATAAAATATAACAACATCAAGTTTAATCAAGCAATGAACAAGCAATCCATTAAAAGAGTCAAGTAGAGAATAAAATCTACTATCTTTTATGATTTAAAAGGTTTTTCATGACTTTTATCGCTGGGACTCAGCTTAATAAATAATCCACATCATCGAATCACCCCTGCACTATGGCCAAGGATATTCTTTAGTATCACGACCACAAATTATCCATGCACTACAACCAAGGACATTCGTGTATTCATTAATGGTCATGATCATGCCAACAACTGTACATCAATGCACTACGGCCAATGATAACTTTTACCACATCATTTGTAACATTACTACATGATTACAATCAATAATCCTGGTCATAATCATACCAAGTCCATCTATGCACTACTGAATACATGATGACTTTCAACATAATATAAACATGAGGATGATGATAATGATATAAGAATTCAATAAAACAAGTTCAAGAATTAATTTATCCAGGAACTAATAATGTCCAAATTGTCAACATGATACTGCTTTGTAGAGTAAAATTCAAGAATGATCAGAAGAATATTTCCATGAAAAGATACTGGATGAAGCGCAAATATCAAGGATATTTTACTAATTTAATGGAGTATATAAGTCAAAACTTTAACCAAATGAGTATAATAAAGAATGGAATAACAAAAGAAATCACAATGCATGCGGTGCTTAGCGTAGGCAAAGTTATTCCAACGAGAATAATAATAATGGAACCAAAGTCGGGCAAAATTTGCATCGACGGTGATGTTCCAACAGAGATAATAAAGATTTTAACCAGTCCTGTAAAAACACATACGCATATGATATTCCAAATGTAATAATAATAAAGATTTTAACCAGTCCGGTGTAAAACACACGCATGTGGATGTTCCAATAGAATAATAAAAGAATGTCACCAAGTATAGGTAAACCGTGTATACTGAGTTATTCCAATAGAATAATAAGCAATGGAATAACAATGTTCTCTTCATGAATAAGAAAGAATAACACCCCCCTTACATTAGTAGTAGATTGAATCTGCAGTAGTGTAGTAATGTATACTCTTCTTCTTTCTCTCTTATTCTCTATACTTTCTCTCTCTATAGCTTGAATGAATTTGTGAAAAATAATGAAGCACTAGGCCTTTATTTATAGAAGATTTCTAGCTTAGCACATGAAATGTGAAAAGGCAAGTGGCTTGACGACTGGTGATGTGAAAAGAAAAGTGGTTTGACGCCTGTAATGTGAAACACCAAGTGGTTTGACGCCTGTAATGTGAAACGACAATTGGTTCGACGCCTGTAATATGAAACGACAACTGGTTTAACGTCTGGTAAAGGTAATTACTATTGACGAAGGTAATTACTATTAACGAAGGTAATTACTATTGACGAAGGTAATTACTATTGACGAAGGTAATTACTGTTGATGAAGAGACTCTTAGATGATGACATATGGGCCCCCCCATAAAATAACCAAACTTACCACAAACGTCTCATAATAGACTCTTTATATACATCAAGGATTGAATAAATATTACCACAAATCATTTTATTTTTAATCAACACATATTTAATCTTTCAACAATTATTAATCATTTATAATTTGTCGTCTCAATTATTGATTTAATAATATAACATATATTATCTGATGATCTTGTGACAATAATTGAATGAATAATATAAGAGATATGATGCAGCAATTATTATAGCAATAATTGAGTATAGCTGAGTGACTTCTCACGTAAGCATCAATAATCAATACCGTGTGCTACTATGCAACCACACGTATTAATGTACTTTTACTACCAGGTAGTTCAACAGTTTTAATGGTAACACCTCCGCCGTTATTTTCATAAAGTATTTTTGTCGTTTTCTCAATCTGACAATAATTTCGTTGTGGGGTCCACCAATGATTATGCTGTCATACGAATATTCCCCGACAAAAAGAATATTCCCCGACCAAACGAATATTTTATAACAACTTGCTTACTTTGCAAAATTTATAAATATTACCCACAGCTATAACATTGTATCAAATTTACTCCATAATATTCAAAAATAATATTTATAGAAAATTCATCTTTATTTGTAAAAGTTGGGGTCTTACAAGTTTGATTTCAAATCTATACCTGTTCATTGTAATAACAAAAGTGTCATATCAATAACACACAATCCTGTCATGCATTCTAGGACTAAGCATATAGAAATAAGGTATCATTTTATTAGGGATAATGTGCAAAATGGAACCATATTTTTACAATATATCCCTAATAAAAATCAACTTGCTGATGTCTTTACAAAGCCTCTAGACGAATCCAGATTTAACAAATTAATAGATGAGCTAGGCATGCTAAATTTACAACCATAAAATCTATGCTCTAGTTTGTGCTAACCATGCAGATATAAAGGCTATGTTCGAAATCGTAGACATGACTAAAGGAAGTCCAAGATCGTAGAGTTGCAGTGATATGAAAGACCATGATCGCAGAGCTCCATAAACAAAACAAAGAAGCATCTTCAACAAATTCAAGCACTCTATTTGTCAAGCCCCTCAGGGACAAACCTGATCCTTAGATCCTTCTAAGAGATTGGCCCTTCCTGAGTTACCTTGATTCGGAAGAAATGCTCAGTCAAAATTTATCACAAGGATCAGGGCAGACACCGTTCGTAGAACAGACTCTATAGTGGATTCAATGATTATAGTGCAAACTCAACGATCATAAAGACTACCTCAACAAATATAGTGCTACCTCGACGATCGTAGTCCTCCCAAGGAATACACTAGCTTAGGAGGAGCTAAGGGCAATTCGGTACATTCCACTTCAGTTAAAATTATGGAGCCAAACAGAACATGACAAATGCCCCACTAAGAAAATGGAGAGGAGGGAAGCTACAAGTACAGTTTGAAAATATCTTTTTGAAATCAGAAGTT
This sequence comes from Panax ginseng, assembly GCA_020205605.1. NCBI lineage: Eukaryota > Viridiplantae > Streptophyta > Magnoliopsida > Apiales > Araliaceae > Panax > Panax ginseng. The sequence continues at coordinate 64,583,413 of CM035136.1, forward strand.
CAAAAAGCTTATTCCTCTTTCTCCCTTTCTCTCTCTACCAGCAGAAACCTTATCTTTCAAAATCGCTCAACCATCCTCAGTGCAAAGAAATCAATGGCGGCTTCAAATGTCATCACTGGTTACCGACTCTGTTTTGATGAGTTCAAGACAGATGATCCCAAATTGCACAAAACTTTATCTCTGATAAAGAAAGCTGGTCTTGAAGAGGCTCTGGGTACAAACACATGCCTTAAGCTAATAAAAGAGTTCTACAGAAATGGAATGATTGAGAACGATGTCATCACCACAAGGGTCAAGGGTCAAGGACGTGTCATCAGCTGTAAGAGGAAAAGTTAGTTGAAAATAAAAGGCAGAGTGATGGAAATCAAGAGATATATTCGTGAAGTTGTAGGATAGAAAAGTCAAAACCTGAATTCCAAAAATTATGTTCAGTGAAAAGGGCTGGGAGAGACTTTCGAACAAAGTCCAAATTGTCAGTTCTAATAAATATATCTACAATCATACCTTATGCATTAGAGGTTAAGCGTACCCAAGAGTTTTAATATGTTCCCAAAAGTCTAATGTTTCATATGTATATAACTGCTTTTTACCTGCAAGAGGTGACATGATATCTTGATCTAATCTCACAAAATCCGTAGGAAGGTTCCTATAAATGAACTTGTAATATAATTTTCTTAATCAAATTAGAAGTTGTAATATAAATCCAAATGCATGTGTTCTGGAGAGTGTTAGATATGGATTTGTTACCAGAATGGAAACATTAGTTTCCAAATACTAGAGATCATGCCCCAAGTCCAACTGAGTCTCGATAGTGAAGGTATGGATTGAATAAAGGTCCATTGCAATGATTAAATGTCAGGGCTTACAGCTCAGGCATTTAAGCATAGTATGTAAGTTTTAGTACGAGTACAACCACTTTATGTGAAATAGAAAAGGTTAGGTCTAAATCCTATCCTTAGAATATATCAGCTTGATGGGGAAAACCCAGACTCTCTACTGCAATTGGGTTCACAAGCATTATCATCATCATCATCACCATGTGCTATAAATTCAACAAAACTTTTAAGCATTGAAACAAAAAGGAAAGACTACTTGGTTAGAGATATGAGCGCACCTGTTTGTTATTCATTCTCAAGCAATCTTGGTGTCAAAGCTGCTAAAACAGATGGCAAATGCTAATCAAGTTAAATATATATAAACAAACACACACACATAAATTAAGGCAGCTGATACTTTAACCAGAAAATTTGCCACCTAAATAATTTTGTGGTATAAGACAAAGGAGATCAAGTATCTAGTTCAATGTATACCTTCACAAATCATGTTAAAAGGAAGAACGTTATTAATAGAAATTCACTGAAAATAACACATTTCAAGTTCCAAAGATTTTAAAATAAATGTTAATTGTGTTGAGTTGAAATATGCACTAAAGAAATGTCTAAGTTATGACCGTAACATTTAATCAATTGAGTCTCAGACGATTGACCTTTGTCCTTTCTCTGCGAAGAAACACCTTGAATGGCAGTAAATATATCTGGTGTAAGTACATAAACACCATAATTTATTCGATCACTCACCTGCAATTCATTGAATATTAGACTTAAGTAGACACAAGAGTAAAGAAATATGATTGCAACACATCATTAAGTAAATACCAAATGCTAAAAAATTGTTGAATCTCTGGTCTTGTACGTACAAAAGTTTTAGGCTTCTTTGTATAATGCAACAATTCATAGGTGGTAGGATCAGCCACCAGTTCCCCAAATTGATCGGCTGACTCAAGTTTTTTTATAAAAAAAATCAAGTATAAACTCAACTCAAAAACCATCACCTTACTTTTTTCTGGTGAGCACATATACTGTGACGCCCCCAAAATAGGTATACATCACCCATCTTGGGTTGCCAGATGCAAGGTACTGAATATAAATGCAAACTAATTATACAACAGTCGTGTAAAATACGACAAAACATAGGTTGTGAGTTTTAATACAAATATTGTCATTTAGACAATATCCACACTCAATGGAGTCCTCATTACATTTATTATCACACTATTTCACAGAATAGTGAGGACTACTAATGCACCATCTAGGACCATCACTCTGTTCCCCGACTAGTCCCAGCTATATTCTCATTTCCTGAAGAGAACAGTGAAAGAAAGGGTGAGCTCAACTAGCCTAGTAAGAAATATTATGACTAAGATAATGCAGAATAAATTATCATTAGCCTTCAATAATGATAAATTGATAGAATATAATAGACAACAAGTTTAACTGTAGTGGAACAAGCAATCCTTTAGAAGAGTCAAGTAGAGCATAAAATTTACTATCTTCTATGATTTAAAAAGTTTTTCATCAACTTTATCGCTGAGACTCAGGTTAATAAATAAAATCGAATCATCCCTGCACCACGGCCAAAGATATTCATGTAATCATCAATGGTCATGACTATACCGAATAATCCCTTATCATAATCATACCAACAACTGTCCACCAATGAATTTCAGGCTAATGAGGACTTTTACAACATCATTCATCATATTACGGTCATGATTATACCGAATAATCCCTGGTCATAATCATACCAAGTCCATCTATGCACGTAAGCCAAAGATGACTTTCAACATAATATAAGCATGAGGATGATGACAATTCAATAAAACAAGTTCAAGAATAAATTTTAAAGATTTATAAGTTCCTGAACTCAATAACGTCCAAATTGTCAACATGATACTACTTTGTGGAGTAAAATTCAAGAATGCTTAGAAGAATATTTCCATGAAAAGATACTGGATGAAGCACAAATATCAATGATATTCCATTAATTTCATTGAGTATAGAAGCCAAAACTTTAATCAACTGAGTATAGTAGAATATATGAAATCGTAAATGGATTTTTGTCGCCATGCGGTAATCCACGTAGATAGATTATTCCAACAGAATAATAAAGAATGGAATAACAGAAGATTTCACCAGGCGTGCGTAATCCGCACAGACGGGTTATTCCAACAGAATAATAAAGAATGGAATAACAACAAAATTCACCAGGCATGCGATAGACCGCACAAACAGGTTATTCCAACAGAATAATGAAGAATAGAACCAGTGTCAAATGCGTAATCACTTGCATGTGAGGATATTCCAACAGAATAATAAAGAATGGAATAACAACATAATTCACCAGGTATGCGATAGATCGCACAGACAGGTAATTCCAACAGAATAATAAAGAATGGAATAATAGAAGAATTTCACCATGTATGTGGTACTTCGCATAAACATGTTATTCCAACATAATAATAAAGAATGGAATAACAATAGCTCTCTTCATGAGTACGAAAGAAATAATACCCCTTACGAGTACAACAAATAATATCCCTTACCTTAGAAAAACTGAATACTTGAGTAGTGAAGTAGCAGAATATTTTTCTTCTTTCTCTCTATAGTTTCTCTCTCTAGAGTTTCAGTGAATTCGTAAGAAATAATGAAGGAATGAGCTTCTATTTATAGGAGAATGGACTGAATAGTAACTAATTCATGAACGATCCAGATTGATTTATTTTTAAACGGACGGTCCATATTGATTTACTATTAAAACTTAAAGCAACAGTCCATACCGATTTACTATTAAAACTTTCAACCAGCGATCCATATTGATTTACTATTATAACTTTCCACTAGTGGTCCATATTGATTTTTACTATTATATCTTCAACCAACGATCCATATTGATTTACTATTATAACTTTAACCAACGGTCTAAAAAATTATCACATCTCCTCATGGAATAATATTGTACCTAAAAATGATTTGGACCGAAAAGAAATATATTTTTCGGGTGACTAGTACCCCGTGAATAGTACTTCAGGAATAGTACCCCGTGAATAGTACCCCGACATGAAAAGTGTCCCAAATACCCGAGTGAGCAATACCAGAGTGACTAGTAACCGGGTGAATAGTACTACGATAAGAAAAGTGTCCCAAATACCCGAGTGAACATTACTAGAGTGAATAGTAACTGGGTGAATAGTAACTCGTGAATAGTACTTCAACACAAAAAGTGTCCTAAATACCCGATTGGTCAATATAACCTCCAGACATCAATTATTATCTAAATAAATATCGATTTCTACTAACACTAATAATTTCCACACAATGGAACTATCAATTTCATCTTTAATCAACACGAACTTATTCATCATTAATATTATAACGCACAATATTTAACAACCAGGTCGTTCCCAGGAAAGATGGGGCTTTTCGATAAGGATTTCTCCTTATTGGCACGCAATTAGGTGACCAAACCTCTCCTTGACAGAACTTCTAGACATTGTCAATATTGCAAATAATAATATGAATAACTTTGTCGTCTCAATTATTAATTTAATAATATAACATATTATACAGATGATACTGTGACAATAATTGAATCAATAATATGAGAGATATGATGCAGAAATTACTGTAGCAATAATTGAGTATAGCTTAGTGACTTCTTACGTAAGCATCAATAATCAATACTGTGTGCTACTATGCAACCACGCGTATTACTATACTTTTACTAACGGGTAGTTCAACAGTTTTAACGGTAACACTTTTGCCATTATTTTTATAAAAAGATAATTCTGTCGTTTTCTAACTACGACAATACTTCCGTTGTGGGATCCACCAATGATTGTGCCGTCGAACAGATATTCCCCGACAAAAAGAATATTCCCCGACCAAACGAATATTTTATAACAACTTGTATACTTTGCAAAATTTATAAATATTACCCACACATATAACATTATATTAAATCCACACCATAATATTTAAAAAAAATATTTCTAGAAATTTAAATCTTTATTCATAAAATTTGGGGTCTCACATATACTCTATTGTTGGCCACTCTAAATTATATGTCAAGTACTGAGCTACAAAGTCGAAAAAAACACAATTAGGCTAGATGCAAGATGAGATAGGGGAACATTATTTTCATTTCTCAAAAGAAAAAAGAAATGTCTAAATATTCAAAATAATAAATCTGGCATCCATTATCCAATGAGTTGTAAACCTACATCTTCACATAAATTTTTACTAATAATTAGTCAGATTAAGTGAATACGCTTTGGTGCATCTTAACATGAATGTAACAACTATTTAGCATTATATGGGGAGTTTTCTTAAGCAGTCATGTATTTCTGGAAAAAAAACCATAGGGAATTAGGTAGAATTTATAAAAGCATATATTTATCAAAGCAAGTCGCTTTAGACCAAGTAATATTGTCCTTGAAGTAAGAAAAGGTTGGTAGTAAAAAATAATGTTCAGATCAACTTCCCTTAGACGAATATCACTAAATAGACAAAAAAACATCAATTAAATTATCTGACTTGCAGTATCCATCTATCATTGTGGCATAAGTTGCATTATCTGGTGCTAAATCCTTTTAAGAAATATTGTCAAATAATTTTTTGGCTCTAGAAACTTTACCGGACCTGCATAGTCCATAAATTCAAGCATTATAGATAAAAATATTAGGTTCAACACCTTTAGAGCACATTTCATCATGAAATTGGAAAGCTTTATCTACTTCACCTTTAATTTTTGCAAAGTCCTGAAATAAGAGAGCTATAAGTGAGTGCAACAGGAGAAAAATACTTTGGCAAAACCTCTATATTAGAAGAGGTATGTTTTGTTTGTGTTAGGGCTGAGATTTTTAGAGAGATGAACAAAATTGGAAAAAATATAAACCCTAGATTCATACCTGATTGTCATTTCCTAGCAGCGATGGTGGTGTTGAGATGGTTAAAGAGTAGAGCAGCGGGAGAGATGCAAAATTGGGATAGCTAGGAAGCCACGAGAGAGAGAGAGAGAGAGAGAGAGATGGTGGTACTGAGATGGTTAGGGGTTCATTATGTTATGTGAAAGCAACTTCAACTTTATGTTATGTTCCGTCAAATTTCAAGTTTTCACTTCGGCGTCATTTATTTCAAGCTCCGTGTTTTTGACATAAATAACGTTTTTTAAAAAAAACGTTATCTATTTAAAATCAAAAATTGTCCTTATAAATAGATAACATTTTTTTAATATGTATCTACAATGTTTTGTTAAAAAATGTTGTGAAAAATAATACCACAACATTTTTTATAAAAACGTTGTTGTTTAAGTGTTGTATATTTACTGTTTGGTACTAGTGCGGTCAACTATTACCCAAATGGCATTGTGGCCCTTCTGTGTTGTTGGAAGGCCTACCATAAATTCCATGGTTATATGTTCCCACTTCCACTCAGGAATTGGTAAGGGTTGAAGTAAACCACTAGGCTTTTGATGTTCAGCGTTAACCCTTTCACACGTGAGACATTTTCTTACTCATTCAACTATTTCACTTTTCATATTCGACCACCAAAAGTGTCGACTGAAGTCCTTGTACATTTTAGTACTGCCAAAATGTATGGAAAATTTAGAATTATGAGCTTCGTTTAAGATTTCATCTTTTAAGGTTTGGATTAATGGAACCCAGATTCTGTCTTCATATCTTATTATTGCATCCTTATCTATTATGAACTTTTTATTCTTAATATGAGTTATATTAGACTTACATTTTTGACATTCTTCATCATTTTCCTGCATTTCTTTGATTTTATCAAGTAGAGACGAAACTCCATCTGTGATGAATAACTATTGGGTAGAGGTAGTTAAACATTCCACCTCAATTTCTAATTTTTTCAAAATCTTTTATTAACTTATCATTGGTGGTTATTGCGTTCAATTTTTCTTGATTCTTTTTACTGAACGCATCAGCTACAACATTAGCTTTACCAGGATGATATAATATTTTACAATCAAAATCCTTTATCAGCTCTAACCATCTTCTCTGCCTTAAAATCAGTTCCTTTTGTGTAAAAATATATTTTAGATTTTTGTGATCTGTATATATCTCGCACTTCTCCCTATACAAGTAATGCCTCCCAATTTTTAGGTCAAATACTATCGCAACTAACTCTAGGTCATGAGTAGGATACCTCTTCTCATAATCTTTGAGTTGTCGTGATGCATAAGCAATCACTTTCCCACGTCGCATCAACACAAGCCCTAAACCTCTGTGTGACGAATCACTAAATACTACAAGGCCTCATGTATCATCTGGTAAGGATAATACTGGAGCCATGCTCAGTCTATTCTTCAAATCTTGGAAGCTCTTTCACATTTATCTGTCTTGATGTATTTCACCATCTTTCGAGTTAAATTGGTTAGTGGGATTGCTATTTTTGAAAAATCTTTTATGAACCGTCGATAATAACCCGTTAAATCGAGAAAACTTCTTACTTCTATTGGACTTATTGGTTGTTCCCAATTCACAACCGTTTTGATCTTAGTTGGATCTACTGATATTCCATTTTTGTCAATTACATGACCTAAAAATTGAACTCTTTTAAACCAAATTTCACACTTGGAGTACTTTGCATAAAGTTGTTCCTTTCGTAATATCTCCAAAACGACTCTTAAGTGTTCAGAATGCTCTTCCCGTGTTTTCGAGTATACCAGAATATCGTCGATAAATACTATAACAAATTTGTCTAAGCATGGTTTAAACACTCGATTCATTAAGTCCATAAACGCTACCGGTGCATTTGTTAACCCAAAAGACATTACAATAAACTCATAATGTCCGTAGCGTGTCCTAAACACTGTCTTTGGCACATATTCTTTTCTTACCGTTAACTGATGATAACCTGTCCTAAGGTCAATCTTTGAAAAGTATTTGGCCCCCTTTAATTGGTCAAACAAATCATCAATTATTGGTAAAGGATATTTATTATTAATAGTTAATTTATTTAATTCTCTATAGTCTATACATAACCTCATGGTTTCATCCTTTTTCTTTACAAACAATACTGGTGATCCCCAAGGTGAAACACTAGGTTGTATGTACTTTTTATCTAAGAGTTTATGTAGTTGTACTAGTAACTCTTTCAGTTCTATAGGTGCCATTCTATATGGTACCTTAGAAACTGGTGTCGTTCCCAGTGCAAGATCAATGACAAACTCAATTTCCCTATCTGGAGGTAAACCTGGTAAGTCATTTGGAAACACATTGGGAAAATCCTTAACTATAGGTATTTGATCCATTTTTACTCCTTCCTGTCGAGTATCAACTATATAGGCCAAATATCTTGAACAACCTTTTGTAAGTAACCTTTCTGCCTGAGTTATGGTCAGACATCAAGATTGCTTAGGTGAACAACCACTGTTGAACACTACCTTTGACTTCGATGCAGTTAAAAGGTTTATACATTTTTGATGACAATCGATCAACGCATTATGGTTAACTAACCAATCCATTCCTAAGATTACATCAAATTCTCCTAACTGAATTCAAATAAGATCTACCAGAAAATTATGTCCCTTTATCTCCACACTATAGTCCTGATATATGGTCTTAACCGGTATCTTTTCATTGTTCACAATTTCTACACAAAACGGTTTGTCTAAATTTTCACATGGTATATTTAGATTTTTATAAAAACTATTAGACAAAAAGGAACAAGTAGCACCAGAATCGAATAACACATATGAATTTAAAGTGTTAATAGGGATGATACATGTCACCACGTCTTATGAAGCAACATCATCCCTCACTGACATATTAAATGTTTTCGCAGTTGGCCGATTCTGAGCTCCAACTGTAGCTACTGCTGACTGATTATTGTTATTCTCTGGTACTTTATTTCCCTTTCTCCCTGGTTCTTGGGTTTGGGACAATTTCTTGCAAAATGTTCTGACGAACCATAATTGAAATAATTATTTTTATTGGGGAGAAGAGACTGCGGAGAAAGGTGCCCCATTTGTCCACATTTGGAACATTTATTTATACTTTTAAAACATACCCTTTTATCATTTCCTCCACAGGTAGGACAAGGTTTAAAGTTATTATTACTAAAGGTATTGTTATTATTACCTACATTCTTTCTCGGGTTATTAGAAAAAGTATTATCCCATTTTTGTTTATTATTAAACCCACCGGAACTTAGTTTGGTCATAAGTTTTCCCTTTTCATTTTGACTCTTCTTTTCCTAATGAAATTTAATGAGATTCTCGTTTTCACTCTCAGCTATGGAAGCTTTCTCGAGTATTTCAGAGAAAGTCTTTATTTGGGAAATGGATAACTTACTTCGTATCTGAGGTTTCAAACCTTCCTGATACCTTCGAGTCTTTCTAAGTTTAGTATTGACTTGGTGAGGAACAAACCTGGATAGTTTGTTAAACTTGGTCGTATATTGAGATACGGTCAGGTCTCCTTGTTTCAGTTCTAGGAATCGTACCTCCATACGATCCTTCAGGGATTAGGAAAAATAGTTTTCAACGAACAACTCTTTGAATCTATCCCATGACACAATTTCTGTTTCTACCCGTCCTTTACTTGATTCCCACTAGTAATTTGCCTCACCTTTCAAGAAAAAGGTTGCAAAAGTGGTCTTTTGATTATTATTGATTATTACATCTGAAATAGTAAAAATTTCTATTTCAGTAATCCAGATTTGTGCATCGACAGGTTCAGATGTACCTTTAACTTGGGTGGACCAACTAATTTAAAATCTTTAAAGGAAGTGTTTTGAGTTGTGGGTCTATTCATAGCACCTAACAAAAGTTCTACTTAATTTTGGGTAAGATTATCATTATCTATATCTCGTTGGGGTCTTCTGGTTGGTGGCATGATTCTATATAAAACAACAACAAAAATCCACATAAGAATTTAAATAATACAAACATATCTTTTATTTATATATTACAAGATTCATACAAAACAACTTAGTAGTTTACACATACTACTAGCTATATTAGAACTTTAAATGCTCATTTATTCATACTATTATAGAGCATTTATACTTTTATACTACCCTCTAGAACTCATTAACATCATCGAAGGAATCCTGGATCATGTGGCATACCACAGATTGATCTATCAGATAGGAAGTTTTCTTCTCCTCCACCGGATATCGAACTACTCGGCGATGCAAATCATTGAAAACATCTCAAGTACCCAGAGATGATTTGAGAAGCCTTGACTGTATTTCCTTCCTGCCCCTTTGTGCATGGTGCAATTGTACTTTTAGTTGATTATTGGTTCCCCTTTCATGCTCTAACATCCCTTCAACTAAGTGTTCCCTAAACTTCATTTTATTATTCTCATATTCAGAAGTCTTCATTAGTGATGTCATTGCTTCATCATGTTCATTAATTCTCATTAATTGCCCTGCTATTGGATCTTCCTCTTCCTCAGAATCTAGCAGTTGTAAATCATGAAGCAATTCTTCATCCTCTGCATCACTAACTATAAATTACTCATTTTGTGGTGGATTATTTACTATCACCATTTCTTCAGCACTGGAGTTGCCCATCTGTAAAATAAAAACTCTTTTAATACTGGTATGTAAATTTAAACAATCATAATATTTTTAATGTTATTTTTATGTGTAATATTTTTACAGACTCGAAGACTATATACTAAGATTTCTCTTCCTTATATCTATAGCCTTAACAGCTCTGATACCATTAATTATAACGCCCCTATATCTATACTCCCACGATATCTGATATGGTGCTTACTACAAGTCAATGTATATAATGCATTTAAATCTATACGCCCATGGTATCTGATTATATGCTTATATCTAATTGAGTGACTATACAATTTATAACAATGTACAATTCCCATAGATCCAAGATTCACAGTATTCGATAAAAGATAACAATTCCTAGGAGAACTATTATTGTGTTTGATACCCTCACTTAGATGTAAGAACTGTATCTTTAAATAGTATATATCTATCCGAAATTCAGAGTACTAGTAATAACATGAACAATCCATATTATCAATACCATCACTCAAATTTATAGTCTATGTCATGTGAATTACACTATCGTATCGATAGTACCTATCTATCCAAAATCCAGAGTATCAAAAACAACATGAACAGTCCATGCTTTCAATACACTCACTCAGATAAATAGGTCCCAATGATCTCAAACAAGATTGGAAATTCTAATTACATCTATATATGTAAAGAAAACATGGTTGCAGAAATAAAGATGTTATATATATATATATATCATTTATGTTCTATTACATGATTCTTCATAAAGAATTTCTTATTACAAAGTATTACATTCAACTAGACAGTAATTATAAACTAATCTTAGCACGGACGCTTCCCTTTATTAACCCCAGAAGTACCACGGTTACCATCTAATACTGCAAAGGGAATAATTTGCAAGGGTGAGCTATGACATGCTCAGCAGGTTCTATATTTATAACAATATATGATTTGAAGAAGTATAACAATTCAAAATTTAACTAATAATTGCTACCATTTTAGGAATTTCTTTTTCAACCATTTCTGGACTTTTTATTTATTTCAGTCACACAGACTTAGAAACTTTGTTTAGATATGAGATAGGGGATCAGCCTATGCAATATCCTAGGAATATGCATCTCATCCTACTAGTGCTCACATGCACCCAACGTCAATATTTTAATTGGCCAAACATTGATCCCTTTACGGGATACACGAATTTAGTATAGGATGTCTTACCAAAACAATTTGGTTTGACACAACAGTTTTATGTTCAATAAACAATATCATGTGAATAAACAATTCATTTCTGAAGCTATAGCAATAACGTTACAATAAGTGGTAATTCAAGTTTAGGTTTGGTATATCATATTAAAAGCAATACAAGATAGGAATCTTGTTCAACAAATTACATAGGGTTCGAGAAATTTGTGTAAACAATAATTCGGGTTTAGTAAACTTGCGAAAGTAAATTAGGTTAAGGAACTTGCCTGAGCGAAGATCAGTCAAGCAATGCTACTCGATTCATTAATAAACACCTAAGATGTTCATTCATATAAATCTACCACATTAGTATTGATAACAATACTCAAATACAAACTTTACATATGTTCGGGTTAAGTTTGTGATGCCCCCAAATTTAGGTCTCTTCCAACCCGACAGATGGTGCTACACAGTACTACTATTCATTCATACATTCCATTGAATAGTCTCAAAAGGACTAATATAGCTTATATATATATATTCAAAATAATATTACATTCCCTAGGTTCTTTGTAACCCTTTCAGTTGTTCTTGTCATAATATCAATATATTACAAACAGTCTTCCCATACTATTACATAAGTATGCTACGGGTTCGTCTTCGCCTTGCCTTTATCCTTTCCTGAGACTTCTGTACGCTCGATCTTAGCTGTGTTCATATGGTTCAAGCAAGAGTGAGAATGACTAGCTCAGCAAGTACTACAATTCTAATAAACAACATGCTTGAAACATAGAACTCATATATCTTCAATAACTGAACAATAGTTACGAAGTACTATCGATAAATCAAAATAGTACTTCTTTTTCTTCAAAACGTTTTACACAACCATACTTAATGGAATAATAATTATGGTTCAAGCATATGAGCATTCATAAGTTCTTTTGAAAAGGACAACCCGACACTAAGTCTGTAAGTCCGATATAGCTTACGAGCACTTCAGAGTGATCAGCTCATAGTACTCTATGTTGATCAACACTACATTCATTAAATGTGTATACGTTTAAGTTGTGGCAACCTCACGTGCCTGTCGTTTGACGACAAAACAATTTGAGCATACACAATCTACCTTTGAAAAACCACAACAATATTAGTTCGGTAAATCCTTAACACTACTAGATAGAATAACATAGCATACGCCTAACCGAAAGGATTGGCTTTGATATTCCTCAAATACTAACTCATGTGAAGAATACATGAATCACAAAGACTTGCCCAGATCGAACTGGAACAAGGGTTAGAGTACTTGACTTTAGCGTCTGATTACTGGTTAATACTCATACAGTACTTTCAGTCTTTATGATTCTACAATTCATAATCACTTACCACAATAAGTCATACACAATCAAGTATGATTACTATTATATCTTACCCTTCATCTCAATGTAATTCCTAATTTAGATTCGTTATTTAGGGTTTCCAGCTTTCGTTACATCATTCTCATTCCGCTAATCTTCGATTGATTATTAACTCTTAATCAACATGCATTAGTGTCTTACAAGTACCTTACAATGTCTTAATCATATTATGATTACATCTTAATACATTACTATTAAGTTCCCTTTCCTTCCATATTTGAAATCTTTCTTCACTATCAACTTCCTTGGACTGGCGCCGCGGCGCCAAGGATTGCCTTGTGAGTCGCGCTACGGTGCAAGTTAGCAGTGTACCATGGTTCGGCCTTGCACTACGGCGCGGGCAATTAGGCTTAGAGTCGCGCCGTGACACGGACTCTGTGCCTTAGAAAATTTTGCAGTTTTGAAAATTTTTACGAACTTCCTGGACGCATAACTTCTTCGTTTTAAGTCCGAATTGGTCCGTTCAAAAGCCTACGGTTCAAAAATTTCATAATCTACACGTTCATGCAAAAATTCTATCTATTTGACTTCGTTTGCTAAAAATTCACCCATGAGTTCATTTTTAATGAAAACGATAAACGTTTGTGAACGTTCAACGCTCGTTTCTTCGTTTTAAGTTGGAATCCGGTCATTTTTGAGTCCGTAACTCTATAATGACTAAAATAACTTGTCTCCATCGAAAACCAATGTTTCCGACTTCAAACACAAAATACGACTTCCATTATGAGAATTTTACGAATTCGACGGTAATCGTGCAATCATGCGAATTTCGGCAAATCTTCATTACTAAGCGTTCTTAATGGATTTTAATCAACATAAGATCATTACAAGTTATTTACTACTCCAATTTATAATCAAAGTAGGTTTTGACTTATTCTCATAAGTTATTAACTTATTTAACTTAAGAGTTAGAAATCATCATGCTCATGACTTATTATTAACTTAAGTCCTTCGATCAAAGTTCTCATGCTATATTCCACATACTAAACATCATATCATAGGTTATTCATGGTTCTAGCAACTTATTAATGTTCAAGTTGCTTTTTCAACTTATTTGGCTTAAGTTCATTCTTTAGTAACTTATTACATGCTATCATCCAACCCTCCCCCTTCTCTATCAATCCTATTATAGAAGAGATGAAGATATAAGAAAGGAGTCTTACCCTTGAAGACTTCTATTTGCTTTGGAAAACTATCAATGGTTGAAGTGGCTTATAAGTGCTTAAGTGACTTATTCTCCCTAACCAATAAGTAGCTTTATGTTTGAGAGAAAAGTTGGATGAAAATGATCAACCAACACAAGAAATGAGCTTGGTATTTAGAGGCTTGGCAAAGTGAAGGCATTTTAGACATTAAACCTCCTACCTCCCACCTCCTCATTTCCACCTCCTTAATATTCCTTACTTAACCTTCAAGTCTTCTTGCTAGGTACATAAAGTTCTGGGCATCACACAAAATCCTTGCCCATCACACTTACCCATTTCACACTTGGTTTGACCCATGAGTCAAGGCTTTACTTTGGGCTTGATAATTAACCTAGCTTTCTCTCTTAATAGGCTTATGCTACAAATAGTTTGGGCTTATGGTCAATCAAACACTTGGGCTTGATTAATACTTACATTAGACTTCTACCAATAACTAACAATCCTACAAGTCCATTAACTTAATCTTAACAACTTAACCATTATACCCCACGTATAATCTTCGTCTACTAACTCGTATATTAGTTCGTAATATACGTTATTTCATTCTTCATACATAATAGTACAATACGTAGTATTATTCTTTCATTCTTTACTTCATATAATGTATACACATTATATGATCACAACTTTCTTCTTTTAATGCTTAATAACCTAACGTTCCCAATTTAAGTCTGCATGCGAAATATTACGTTTCCCATACTTAGATTATTATTACATAATCGATATCACCTCGATATTATAACATTACATATTTCTCGGAAATTCAAAAATAATTCCCGAGCGAAAATCGATGAATAATGTTTTTCGGAAAATTTCTCAAAAAACTTTTATTTTCGTTTTAGAAATTCAAACACCTTAATTTTTCACGTAGTTAAAATACTACGACGTTCTGACATTTCTAGGTTATAGAACAACATTCATCTTCTCAATACACAATAATAATAAATAATATTATTTTATTCATTATTAAAAGTAATTACAAAATATTCGATTTTCCGGGGCGTTACAAAGTTTGATATGGTTTCGGTGTCCAAAGACTTTACTGAGTACTAATTAAGTTGATAAATTGACTAAATTTTATTTATATGTTTTTTTATATTTTTAGAAAATTTAAACATCCATTATAATAATTTATATAAGCTTATAATAATTTTGAAGTATTTATTTATTCCTTAAATGATTTTTAAATCATTTATTTCTATTTCTAAATAATTAATATATACTTGGAATTTTATAAAAACTTTGTCTACTATTTTTAAATAATTTATAACCATTTAATATGATTTTTACATCATTAATATTATTTTTTAATAATTATTTATAAGTAATTATTCTAATTACTTTATTATTAACTTAATTATTAATAATATCCAAATAAAATAAAATATTTATTAAATTTATGTAAAAATATTAAAAGTTAATTATAATAACTTAAAATAATTTTAAAACTATTTTTATATTTATTTATTAATTATTTCTAATTTTTTATTAAATAATTTCTCAGAAAATAATTATTGTCTGTCCTGGTCGATCAACGGTTTTGTAGCTTCTATATCCTTTAATCCGTGTAATAGATTTGTGTTTTTTTGTTGTAATAGGTAGTATATATGTCAAGGTACATATATGTAACATTAAGTTAGAAAAAGTATGATTCTACGGTCTCTATCTATGTTGGTCAAAGTACAACCAAAGGTTGTTCTTCATGTTCATCAGTTTTCTAGGTAACCCAGAAAACTTGGTCATGCTCGGTCAACGACTTTTGACCCATAATTATGGTATTCCTATGATTTGTTTAAGCAATTGAATGTCATAGATATGTAATATGTATGTCAAGGTATTAATTCATTACAAAAAGTCATTATAACATCCAACAGAAAGCGAGTAAAAGGTTAGTCAAAATAGCCGGTTCAACCTATTCTTGAGTTTTCTGGGTAACCCAGAAAACAGAACTTCGTGATCAGTCAACAACTTTTGACCATCTATATCTTGCAATATATGGATCTAATGAACCTATTTTCTTTTCCAAATTAAAGACCTCATGCCATACTACAAATAACACACAATTAACAGACCTAACTATTAACATGCACGAATCTACAGGCTCTGAAATTCGACTGTCAGATCTGTTTTTCCAAAATTTCCAGATTGCTTAAAACACTTATTTGAGGCATCTAGATGTTATGAAAACATGTTCTATCAACGTAGTATACTTTCTAACATGTTATAACATATATCTAAACATCTAAACAACAATTTAAACATAGCATCAAAGATCTAGCTATAAATTAGGGTTTGCACCTTTCTTGCTTGATTTGATTTCTAGCTACTGAATTTGATGTTTCTATCACCCAGGCTTGATTTGGTATGCTTGTAAGAGTGTCTATGTTTAGAGAATTCGTGGGTTTGGCCTAGAGTTATGCTTCTATTTATAGACTTAAGCAATTTAGGTTTTTTGGTCTTTAATTTTCACCTACTTGCCTCTCTAAAAAGCTGATGTTTGCTAACTTGTATTGCTTAGGGAATGATACCAGCTCATGTGCAGCCTTGAAACTTGTTATCATGACTTGCCTCCTACTTGTGAGCTAGTTAGGTTAGATTAATAGCTTAATTTTGCCCTAATCCTTAATAATTTTGATTAGGGTTATGTTTTTTATGATTAAGGTTTCTTAATAATGTTTATTAGTGCCTAATTAAAGTTTAGTAATCATGATTACGTGTTAGGATAACCTAATTAAGGTTTGGTCAAGCTAATTAGGGTTAGGGTTTACAAATTAGGGTTAGGGTTTGAAATCTAGGATTCCTAATTTAGATTTTCCATAAATCCTAACAAGCACGACAAAGCATTTTGTCAGTGTAAGAACGACAAAGCAACTTGTCAAAACAAATATACCGAAAAGTCCGTTTTTGGAAGAAAATTTTTAAGCACGAGGTGTCAAGCACGTCATATTTTCGGACGAAAATTTATTTGACCTAATTTGTTAAATAGAATATATATTAACACATAACACTTTCAGATCGGAGAGATTTTATTAATATAACTGAATTTACATATCCGAGTCTTATTAGGGTTTTGGGGTTTTACACAAGTCAAGCTGAAAGAAAGCGGATCCGTAAAATGGCCATGAAAATATATCTAAGCGGAGACGCACTTTACAAAAGGGATGTGGAAATAGGCCTTCTAAGATGCCTAGATAAAGACCAAGCCCAAAGACTCATGGATGAAATCCATGGTGGAGTATGTGGCCCACACATGAACGACCCTTTGCTTGCAAATAAGATATTAAGAATATGGCATTATTGGATCTCTCTCAAAGCTGACTGTGATGATTACGTCAGGAGATGCTATCAATGCCAAATTCATGGAAATTTAATCCACGCTCCTCCATGTGAGTTCACCATGGCCCTTTTCCGTGTGGGGAATGGACGTGATCTGGCCAATCAAGCCCAAAGCCAGCAATGGTTGTGACTCCCCCAAATCCGGGTCTCTTCCAACCCGACAGATGGTGCTCCACGGTGCTACAGTTCACACAAACATTCAGTTGAAATGTCTCAAAAGAACGAATACATCTTATATATATTCCAAAATAATACTACCATTCCCCAGGTTCTTTATAACCGTTACATTTGTTCTTGTCATAATATCAAATATTATCATTACAAACCTATACTATTACATAGGTAATCTACAAGTTCACTTTAGCCTTCTCTTTATTCTTGTCGAATCCTTCAGTCCATTCGGTCTAAACGGCATTCATATGGTTCAAGCAAGAGTGAACATAACAAGCTCAGCAAGTACAACAATTTCATTTTTAAAATCATGCTTGAAACATAGGAATCGTATATCTTCAATAACTGGATAGTAGTTACGAAGTACTATCAATAACTCAAAATAGATTTCCTTTTCCTTCAAAACGTTTTACAATAACAATATTCAGTAAAACATCAATTCTGGTCCAAGACCATGAGCGTTTCATAATTTCTTTAAAAAGGACAACCTGGCACGAAGTCCGTAAGTCCGGCATATCTTACGAGCACTTCTAGGTGATCAGCCTATAGTACTCTATGTTGATCAACACTACATTTATTAAACGTGTGTACGTTTAAGTTGTGGCAACCTCACGTGCCTATCGAATACTCGATGAAAAATACATTTGTTTATTCATATTCAGGCTTACCTTGAATCCGTACCAAACAATTACCATAGTATAGCGTTAGCAATTCTATATTGAAAGACTTGTAAATAAATCAATCAATCTATCAAGATTAGTCTAGCCGAGTTAAAACTGGCATCGACTCTTTCTTTAAAACCATACATGCATCTCATAACTTGAATCATTTTAAAATATGGCTAACACGAAGGTTAGACAAGTGTTTAGAAAAACTTGCCTTCAGCATCTGCTACAGTATAATTACGTTTCCTTTGAGTCTTTACAACACATAATCACATAACTTACCACATTAGGTCATGAATGAACATACATGGTTCCTAAAGAATCTTACCCTACTTCTCAATCTAATAATGTATTAGATTTATTATTATTTGTTCCGGCTTGCCATCGTTCTTTTACATCATTCTTACCAACTTCTTTCTTTTTTATAACTTAATTGAAATTATTTCATTAATACAACTTGGTTCGAGTTAATTATCCTTCCTCATAGTTTACTAACGTCCTTACGTTATTAATTGACATTTAATCGGCATTGGTTATGTACACTTATTGTACACCGTTCCTATTTACATTCAATTAACTTTCTTTAACTCTAAGTGATCACACTTGAGGTTTACTTATGACTTAACAATGTTTTATTAAGTCCCTTAGTTCATTGTTAAACAATTTCTATTCAAGTTCTACTTGTAACCATTCTTTACTGTCTAGGTTTTAAAATTTGGCACTATGGCCACATTATTATATTACTTTGGTGTCGCATGTGCAAGGCCACCCCAATATTGCCTACAAATCGGACTCGATATCACAAGCTGCGGTCCGGTCCGTTAGATGTTCAGTGCTACATTGCCGGACTTTTTGGCTTGGAGTCGCAAGCGATGCGCACTCATGCCACAAACAATTTTGACATATTTTCTTTTAGGTGAGATTCCCAGGCTCATAACTTCTTCGTTAGAAGTCCAAATTTGGCTCGTTCAAGAGCCTACGGTTCACAAATTACATACTCTACGTGTTCATGAAGTTTTTTTTATCTATTTGACTTCGTTTGCTAAAATTTCACCTATTAGTCCATTTTTAACGAAAACGATAAACGTTCGTGAACGTTCAACACTCGTTTCTTCATTCTAAGTCGGAATCCGGCCATTTTCGAGTCTGCAACTCTATAATGCCAAATAAGACTTGTCTTCATTGAAAACCAACGTTTCCATTTTCAATATCAAAATTCGACTTCCATTCCGAGAATTTAACGAATTCGACGATTGTCGTCTAATCGTGTGAATTTCGGCGAAACTTCGTTATTTAAGATTTGTTCTTCGTTTCAAAATGATTCAATTCATCATACTAACATCTTGACATCCATACTACATTAACTTATAATCATGGTAAGTTATTACTTGTTTTTTATAAGTTTGTAACTTATGAAAATATAGATTACTTACTATGATTCCATGACTTATCATGATCTTAATCTTTTAACCACAATTCTTACTTCTTATTATCATACCAATTCCATTAATGTTAACATTGTACAAACTTTTACAAGTTCTTCTTAAGTTCATAACTTCATTAATTGCTTATCTTACAACATGACTTAATTACGTCTTATTAATACTTAAGCCGTTTGATTCATTATTCCAACCCCTTCTTAGCATACATGTTCTACCACCACCCACTTCTCTAACAATGGAAGAGAAAGAGAATCATGGTTCAAGATGGCTTACCCTTTGATGATCACTTGCTAAACTTTAATCTTCTTCTCGATTCTTTGAATTAACAAAGCCTAACTTCTAGCTTTTCTAGCTTTTTCTCTCAAGCAAATAAGCTATAAGTTATTGGTGAAAAATCTAACAACTAACAAATGAGCTTGCACTCCTTCTATTTATATAAATCTCAAAGTGAGGGCTTAATGGTCAATGAGCCATTCCACCTCCTTACTATTCATTACCTAGGCATTAAGTTAACTTGCTCCTCACATGAATTACTTGCTCATCACAACACTTAGTCATTGAGTAAACTTGCTTAGCATAACTTTTACCCTTTGCTTGCTCACCACTTATCTTATCTTTTGCTTAGCCCTTAAGTCTACTTGCTCATCACTTATAAGCACTTTGTTTGCTCACCACACTTACTTAGCCTTTGAGTTTACTTGTTAATCACTTTGGATCACCCATGGTTTAAACCATGGGTTTAAACCAACCCATAACCTCTTGGTTCTTACTTTGGGCTTTAGCTTTATTAGTTAATCTAACTTAACTTATACATTGGGCTTGTAATTAAATAAACACTTGGGCTTGTTCATTTAATTTACATTGGACTTAATCATTCCTACATTTGGGCCTTATCAAATCTCATTGGACTTTAATATTTCCTACACAATCCTACAAATCCATTTCTTTTGGCTTAAAGCCTCATAACGTATAATTTACGTATAATTCTCGTATACTTATTCATCATATGCGATATACTATCATTCATGTATACATGTATAATACCTCGTATCATACTCGTATTCTCTACCTCGTGCAATACCTACGTATTATACAATCATCGCTTTATTTTATTAATTGCATTTAAATTCCTTCTCGTAAATCATTTTCCCTAAACGTTAGGTTTTAAGTTCGCATGCAAAAAATTGCGTTTGCCATAACTGAAATATTATTAGATATTCCATCTCACCTCGATATTCTATCGTTACGTATTTCTAGGAAGTTCAAAAATAATTCCAAAGTAGAAATGCGTGAATAGTATTTTTCAAAAAATTTCTCGAAAAGATTTTTTTCGTCTTGGAAATTCTACCACGTATCCAAAA
The DNA here is from genome assembly GCA_020205605.1 of Panax ginseng. Taxonomy (NCBI): domain Eukaryota; kingdom Viridiplantae; phylum Streptophyta; class Magnoliopsida; order Apiales; family Araliaceae; genus Panax; species Panax ginseng. The sequence goes on from CM035136.1 coordinate 64,604,548, forward strand.
TCCTACGGCGTTCTGATATGTTTAGGTCATAGAACGACCTTCAATTAGCTTGCTCCTATAAATAATTAATTAAATTCATTTAATCAAATAAAAATTTAATTCTCAAAAATCCGATTTTTTGGGGCGTCACAATGGTCATCGGTTTATCTTTACCATGATTGACTACTTCACCAAGTGGGTGGAAGTAGCCTCTTTCTCTCTCTCACTCATTATGAATTTGTTTGCACACTTCACCTTACTTGTGGACTTGGTTAAAGTTAGTGGCTCTATTAACAAAGTGACACATAGCTTGAGTGTGAGATAAGTTAAGCAAAAGTTAGAAGCAACAATGATTAACCCACATGGCCTTCTCTTACTTCCTCCATTGGCCAAAATTTGGGTCCGTTCTTTCTCCCCTATTTGGTTTAATTTTATTGTTTTATTTACTTACTTAAATGTCAAACAAGTTCCTTAACACATGGGCTTAGCTTGGGCTACTTATTTAATCTTTTGGGCTCTCTAATTATTATATTTGGACCATGAAAATAGATTAGGTCAAACACTTTTAATTCTATCATACCCTAATCATTTAATTAGGGTTTCCATTAACACAATTGTAATTCAAATCTTTACTCATGTACATTCAATCTCTTAACCCAATCAGACTTGCTATAATTAAGTTATAAAATTAATTAATGGAGATGTATAAAATAAATCTCTTGGGATTAGTATATATTTTAAATACTATTATTTTCCCATGCCATAACCCTTCAAGTTATTCAATTTTTCATTACTAATGTATAATTAGGTTATATAACCTTCTATTTAATTTTTCTTTATATAATAATTAAATATATTTATTTATTTAATCACATATATATTTCACATAAATCACAAAGTATCATGGATAAATAATTAATGTGATCTAGTATCCTTATATGATTAATTTAATTAACCATTTCTCTTGCTAAAATATATATAGCACATCACTAAATATATATGTACATATACATATACACATTCACTTTATTAGTATAATATATCTTCATTAAAATTTATTTTCTTAATTATAAATTTCCCACATATATCATTATAAAATTTATAACATAATCGCTTTCATCGATTAATTCATTTAAATTTAAAGGTACCATAATACGTTATTCTTAATATACCTTTAAATACACATATAAATCCATTCTAGGGTTGTAAGGACCGAGATTTTTACATGAGTATATATGTAAATTTTTACGAATAAAGTTTTTTTTTAGAAAGTTCTTGAACCATATAAGTGAATTTGTAAATTAAGTAAGATAGTTAACTTATTTATTTTAAGTTAACTAAGATGAATACTTAATCAATTTGATTAAGGATGAGTAAGATAAGTTATGTTATGTAATAGTCAAGAATTCCAAGTCACTTTGTAAATAGATATACTAATTAAATATTAATGATATCAAAAACTTTATGATATGTGTGGAATGATAAGGAAATAATATAAATATGTGAATTAGAATTATGTATATGTGTTTATTTATTTAATAGAAAGTAAACTAAAAGGAGAGGTTTCATATCCTAATTATACATTAAGTATGTAATTTAAATAATTCAAGGGTTATGGTGTGGGAGAATAATAATATTATACTAATTTAAGAAATATAATTTTATATCTCAATTTATTAATTTTTATAACTTAGTTTGAGCAAGTCTATTTGGGTTATAAAATTTAATGTTCAAGAGTAAGGATTTAAATTCCAAATGAGTGGAATGGAAACCCTAATAAATAATTAGGGTAGAATAAAATGGAAGGCATTAGAATATGTTAATTTTCCCTAGCCCAAAGAATTAAATTGAAAGTCCAAAAGAGGAAAATAGTAGCCCAAACTTATAGCACAAAACATCAAATAAGATGGCCCAAACATAGCCCAATTGAAGGAGGGGCACTTTAGATATTTGATACATTAGATATTACATTAAAGGTAAATCAAACTTGGTGAAAAAGAGGAGTGCATGTCATCATTTAAGCTTCACATTTGTCAAAAGATATCTCACCAAATTAAGCTAGGTGTCCAATTGTTTAAGGGGCCGCATTACTTAATAATCTTCCATATATCTATGTAATGATTATTAAAGAGATAGAAAGAGATAATAAGATGTTGGGAAAATATATTTACACATACATATTATATGTATACATTTATTCCAAAAAAATATCTAGTTAATATCTCTTTTATATCATTTTCATTTAACTAGCCAAGCAAAGCAAGAAAGAGAAATAGAGAGAGAATTCGGTAGAGAAGAAGAGAGAAAGAGGAAGGAGATCCACCATTGAGGTAATCTAAGTTCATCTTCTACTTTGGAAGAGAAAGAAGAGTAGTCCAAAAAAAATCAAGGTGAAAAACTTAAACGGGCTTATTCCAATTCAATTTGTGTGATTTTGGTGATTTAAATTTTATGGTCTTGAGGTCTAAAACCCTCTATTTACATGTTTTATATAGTTTCATGTATGGTTCTAACATATTTCAGTGTTAGAAAGTGAATCAAAAGGATATAAAAGAAACTAGTTTTGTTTTGTTTTGTTAGAAAACTCTAGTTTTTTTATCTTCCTTTAATCAACTACCGTTTTTGATATACACTTTCTTTTTGTAATCCGTCAAAGAGAGGTGCTAGATATGTAAGTTAACTACTAAATCCAAGTTGTAGCACTCAAAAATGTTGAGTAAACAAGCAGTAGTGGTTGTTTTAGCAAAAATAGTTTCGTTGTTAGAAGGAAAAATAAACTATTATTTGACCGTCATTGCCAGGGGCAGTTTCATCATTTTTCTGGAATTCATAAATTTCGGATGGTAATATGATGAGTTATCTTTCAAACCCAAGTGGAATCACTGAAAAAGGAGTTTCAGATTTCCGTGTGGACTATTTTTAGCAAACTAGATAAAAGTGAAAATTTCTGGAAACAACTGCCCCAGATTTTGGAAGGGAAGTTTCGGCCACATAACTTTTAAAAACAATTTCGGCCTTTTGGGACATGAAAATATATGATATAAAGTAGCTCATGTCCAAAAATGAGCTCATTCCGACTTAAATTTACCAAGTTATGGCCATTTCAATATTTGCATTTTTTTGACAGAAATTGCGATAACCAAAGTTCTATAACTCCAATGACCAAAAAATTTAAACTGGTGGGTAATGTTAACACGTATAAGATTATGCCAAGAGATGGAAGTTTCTGAAGTTGAGCATAGTAGGGCTAATTTCTTAAGCTTCGAGCTAAAAATGATTTTTAAAAAATACTAAAGGGAGTTAGAAAATTATATAAAAATTCTTTTTGTGTATGGAATATGTGTATATATGTTTAGCCAAAAGATAGAAAAATAATAAGTTGATTTTGTATTTTTATGAAAATAATTAATGAATCCAACTTGTTGGATTGAAAATCAGTTGAATCTAGTTTCCTGGATTGCAATCTGGTTGCTGGATTTGGAATCCAGTCTGCTGGATTGGCAATCTGGTTGCTGGAATTGAAATCTAGTTTGCTGGATTGAAATCTTGTTTACTGGATTGTAATCTGGGTAGCTGGATTGGTATGTTTCGATAATCCATGTTGCTGGATTGGTCGGTTTGAATAATGCAGGTTGCTGGATTAGTATTTTACTTATTAGATTTTAAAAAAGAACTTATAAAATGAAAGAGTAAGTGTTAAATCGTAATGCATATGATAAAATAATTAATACATTATCAAAGGACGATAATAATACTAAGGTGTTAGGGTGTTATCTAATATTTGATTTTTTATTAAGTGTTAGATAATTTACTTATAAAGTAGTTGTATTATGAGATATACTATGATATGTTAATTGATAGATCAATCTTGTAAGACCCCAACTTTCATAAATAAAGATGAATTTTCTATAAATATTATTTTTGAATATTATGGAGTAAATTTGATATAATGTTATAGTTGTGGGTAATATTTATAAATTTTACAAAGTAAGCAAGTTGTTATAAAATATTCGTTTGATTGGAGAATATTCTTTTTGTCGGGGAATATTCGTATGACGGCATAATCATTAGTGGACCCCACAACAGAATTATTGTCGGATTGAGAAAACGACAAAAATACTTTATGAAAATAACTATGGAGGTGCTACTTAATTAAATCTGTTGAATTACCCTTAGTAAAAAACACGATGTCTGGCGTGGTTGCATAGTAGCACAAGGTATTGATTATTGATGCTTACGTGAGAAGTCACTCAATTATACTCAATTATTACTACGATAATTCTTTGCATCATATCTCTTATATTATTTATTCAATTATTGTCACGCGATTATCATCTTTATAATATGTTATATTATTAAATCAATAATTGAGGCGACAAGTTATAAATAATTAATAATTGTTGAAAGATTAAATATGTGTTGATTAAAATAAAATGATTTGTGGTAATATTTATTCAATCCTTGATGTATATAAAGAGTCTATTATGAGGCGTTTGTGGTAAGTTTGGTTATTTTATGGGGGCCCATATGTCATCATCTAAGAGTCTCTTCGTCGATAGTAATTACCTTCGTCGTAATAATAATTACCTTCATCAATAGTAATTACCTTCGTCAATAGTAACTACCTTTACCGACGTCAAACCACTTGCCGTTTTCATATTACAGTGTCGAACTAATTGTCGTTTCACATTCTGAGCGTCCAAAAACTTTTCTTTTCACATCACCACGGTCGTCAAGCCACTTGCCTTTTCACATTTCAAGTGTTAAGCTAGAAATCTTCTATAAATAGAGGCCTAGTGCTTCATTATTTTTTTCACGAAGTCATTCAAGCTATAGAGAGAGAAAGTATAGAGAGAATAAAGAGAAAGAAGAAGAGTATTACATTACTACACTCTTGCGATATTCAATCTACTACTAATGAAAGGGGTTATTCTTTCTTATTCATGAAGAGAAGCTGTTGTTATTCCATTGCTTACTATTACATTGGAATAACTTTTATATCATGATTTACCTATACTTGGTGACATTCTTCTATTATTCTATTGGAACATCACATGCGTATGTGTTTTACACGGACTTGGTTCCGCTCTTTATTATTATTCTGTTGGAACATCCTGTCTTTGTGTTTTACACCTTTTGATTCCGTCTTTATTATTATTCTTTGGAACATCCTCATGCATGTGTTTTACACCGGACTGGTTCCGCCTCTTTATTATTCTGTTGGAACATCCCGTCGGTTGCAAATTTTGCACGACACAGTTCCGTTATTATTATTCTGTTGGAATAACCTGTCTATGCGAAGTACCACATGCATGCTGATTTCTTTTGTTATTCCATTCTTTATTATACTCAGTTGGTTAAAGTTTTGACTTCTATACCCCATGAAATTAGTAGAATATCCTTGATGGTTGGCCTTCCGACGACTCATAAAGGCTATGACACAGTATGGGTTATCGTTGACCGACTGACGAAATCCGCACACTTCCTTCCGATCAAAATCAGATTCAACTTAGATCAGTTGGCGAGGTTATACGTAAAAGAGATTTTTTCGAGGCACGGAGTTCCGGTGTCAATTGTTTCTGATAGAGATCCACGCTTCACATCAAATTTCTGGAAACATCTTCAGGAATGCATGGGTACACAATTACGAATGAGTACAGCATACCACCCTAAAATAGACGGACAGAGCGAAAGAACAATTCAGACATTAGAAGATATGCTAAGAGCCTGTGTGATGGACTTTAAAGGAAATTGGGATGATCACCTACCGTTAGTAGAGTTCGGCTACAACAACAGTTACCACGCTAGTATTGGCATGCCGCCTTATGAAGCGTTATACGGCAGAAAGTGCAGAACTCCACTTTACTGGGATGAAGTTGGTGAAAGGCAATTGCTAGGGCCAGAATTGGTACAGCAGACAACAAAAATAGTCAAAGTTATCTGAGCACGACTAGTAGCAGCTCAAGATAGACAGAAGAAATAAGCTGATCCACTTCGTAAAAATATCGAATTTGAATCAGGTAGTTATGTATTCCTGAAGGTCTCTCCCTCGAAGGGAAAGATCAGGTTCGGAAAGAAAGGAAAATTAAGCCCAAGATTCATTGGACCATTTGAAGTACTGAGAAGAATCGGAGAAGTTGCGTACGAGGTAGCCCTACCTCCAGCACTCGAGAATGTCCACAAAGTTATTCACGTTTCTGTATTAAGACCCTACAAACCTGATTATAAGCATGTAATTGAATACGAACCCCTGCATTTTGAAAAAGACTTATCTTACGAAGAAATTCATGTTCAAATTGTCGACAGAAAAGAACAAGTTCTGAGAAATAAAGTAATACCTTCTGTTAAAGTAATTTGGAGGAACCACAACGCTAAAGAAGCTACGTGGGAACTCGAAGAGAATATGATACATAATTACCCTCATTTATTTACTTAAATTATGTGTAAGCGATTCTGGGGACAGAATCTTTGTAAGGGGGGAGAATGTAACGGGTCAAAATTATTGAGTTGTGATTCTGGGGACAGAATCCTTTTAAGGGGGAAAGATGTGACAAACGAGATTTTTGTAATTTAATTTTAATATTTATTGAAGTAAATAAATATTTTCGATGATTTAATTATTAGATTAAATAATTAATTCATGAAATTGTGGTAGATTAATTTAATTATGTGTTACATTTATTAAATTAATGTGGAGAATTTTATTATTTGATATAGTTAATTATGTGAGCTTATTGTATTAAAAGAAATATTTAATAAGCTTAATGTTATTTTAATTTATTTATTTATTAATTAGAGATTTATTAATTTGACATTATTTATTAATGAGAAATTAATTATATGACTATGTGAATTTATGAGAAATTAATACATTTTATTTAAAGTAAATTAAATAAAATATGGGATTTATTTTATAAGAAGTGTGACATTTTCAAACTATATGATAAAGCTTTATTAAATTAAAGGAGTTTTGAAATCTATTATGCTAGCCAAAAAAGGCCCTAAGAGAAGTTAATAATAGTTACCCATGACTGGGTAATTGACCATCATCACATCAGTTTTTATACGCCTCTAACGTATTGTGTGTTTCATCTATGCTAAGTTGAGAGCTCAGAGAGAATTAAGAGAGAAAAGTTAAGAATTTTGAGTGTATGATTGAAGAAGAGTTTGAGAAGGGTTTCAATTCATCTCCTACATTACACTCTACGCTTTGGGTAATTCTCTCCAACCCAATTTTCATTGTTACGCCATTTAGTTTTTATAAAAAAATGGCTTTCATACATTTTGTAAATCTCTGTAATTGGAGATTGTGTGGTTATAAGGTTATATGTAATAATTCGAGTAGTATAACATGTTTTATATATATTTTATATGATTCCATATCATAAGTTTTGTAATTTGATGACTTGTTATTTCAAAATTTACAGAGTTTGGGTTTTGGCCATATGGCCCTTATACGTAAATTTAATGTGTAAAACATAAATGGTTTTGTAAAATTTATAATCTTATTTGATTATGCATGTTGTTACGAAGAGATCAAACCTTAAATGAACGGATTCGCTGTTATAACGAATCCGTAGTGTTAAAATTTTATGTTTTTGTTCAAAATCTTCAAGAACACAAAGAACAGTGAAATTTATACATTTTGATTCTGTAATTATATGTTTTAATGGGTTAAAATCATTCTATAGATGTTGAGTAATGTTTATATACAAATTCTAACATGTGGGTATGATTAAATTCGTGTAGTAAAATTTAATTGGAGTTTTTTTGGCTGTGTTCTGCAATTTTCGCGAATTGCAGAACAGTTTCTGGTTAGCCGAGCCATGCAGATCTCATGCCTTATGTCCCATGGCAAGTAGCCTTAGACCATCATGCGCTGCCAGTCTCAAGCCGCTTGAGGCCGTGGCGCGCCAAACGCCAAGACTAAACAAAAAGTGGCGCCGCAACGCCACTCTGCAGAATGTCCAGAAATGAAATATTTTAATGTTCAAGTCTAGCAATGTGATAGCAACTTGATTTAAAGAAAATAGAGATATGTTAGAAGTATAATGAGATATTAAAATAGATACTTAACATGTAAATAACATAATTGCATGTGGATTGAATTATGAAATACATAAGTAGCTTATTATTCATTAAGTGTTATTATGTGACCATAAGTGTGATATTTGACTAAGTATAGTCATAACCAAAGTTTAGACAAAAGAATGAATTTATGATGGTTAATTACATTATAATTAACTAGAGTTGTGAATGTAAATTGTGACACCCCCAAATCCGGGTACTTCGATTCCACGGGATTTGGTGTTCACTGTACAAATATCATCTATCTATCTACCCATAATAAATTCAAACCATGCAATAAATAGAAATAAAATCTTCCCTTTATAGGGTTACAACATCTGAATCATAAACATAATCTCAGATTAAACTAACCTTAAACATCTGTGTGAAAATATAAACAATAAGTCTTAAATAACATCATTAACTCAAGTCTAACATAAATACATCATCAAATAAAATAACAAGTTTTCATCACTTGCTAACTTTACCCTTGCCTTTACTAGTGGAAGGTTCATCGGTTCTTTCGTTCTTAACTGCAATGTTATTATTAAGAAAGAGTGAGCATTATTGCCCACAAGTATAACGATTAAATAACAGTATAATAACATGCGAGTAAATCAAAGACATCTGAATAAAATCTTAACTTTTGAATCAAGAATGAATAACAAGAATCAAAAGATTTCTGAGGGTCACAAGACCTTGAACTATGTCCTAGGTTATCAAGGGTTATACTTGAAACCTTTAACAGTCATAAGGCTATGGACCTTTCTACTCGTACTTAGGGGGATCAACCCTTAGTACCATACTGTGCACAATATCTTAACGCTAACGCATAAGCAAATCCATTTGCAAGGTTGTTCATCTCATTTTGACATTCGAGTCCACACCAAAGGAAGTTTGGTTTGGATAATTCAATAAGGTTTCTGAAATTTAGAACGTTCATCAACTAAGGACTAGTTGAATCAATAAGTTTCACTAGTCTAATAAGGTTCAACAATAATGATATTCAATTTGAATAATAATCTCAAGAAGTATACAATAGGACAATTATTGTATAACTAAATCATGCTTTGAAAAGATAATCAATCTTTAATATAAAATTTGAACTTTTATAATAGTAATGATAATTTACTCAAGGTAAATAATAAACTTGAACAATAATGACAAGTAGGGGTAGAAAACTTGCCTCGTGCGTAGATTACACTTTAACTAAGCACGCTCTTTGAATTTAATCCTACATACCATTCACATTCACAATACCAGTTAATTATAACTTAACTAATCATCAACGATTATTCTTTTGTCTAAACTTTGGTTATGACTATACTTAGTCAAATTATCACATTTATTGTCACATAATATCACTTCACAAATAACAAGCTAATTATGAAATCAATAATTCGATCCACATGCAATTATGTTATTTACATGTTAAACATCTATTTTACATCTCATTATACTTCTAACATATGTTTACATGTTCATTACACTAAGTTAACAATACATTGCTAGACTTAACACTTTAAAAATTACATTTTTGGACAATTCTGCAGAGTGGCGTTAACGTATGCGTTTATACTAGGTCTTGGTGCTACTCTGTTAGCGATTGGCGGCTGCCATGCATGCGATGGCGTTAAGGCCTTGGCCTTTAAGCGTTGGATCAAGGCCAAATGATGCGTGAACCGAAACTATTCTGTAATTCGTGAAAATTGCATAACACAACCAAAAAATTCCAATTAAATTATCACTACACGAATTTAATCATACCCACATGTTAGAATTCGTATATAATCATTACCCAACATTTATTAAGTGATTTTAACCCATTAAAACACATAATCACAGAGTTTAAGCATGCAATTTCACTGACTTTGATGTTCTTGAAGGTTTTGAAAATAAAACATGAAAATTGTCACTACAGATTCGTTATAACACCGAATCCGTTTATTTAAACTTTGGTCTCTTCGTATCAACATGCATAACAATATACGAGTGTAAAATTTAGGGATAATATACGATCAACACATGAAATATCACGTATAAGGCCATATGGCCAAAACCCAAACTCTGTAAATTTTGAAATAACAAGTCATTGTATAATGACATGTTTTATGATACTGATGATATGGTCTACATTATAAATATAATCAAATACGATGTGATATGACATAACACATATACAACCAATAATCATTACTCCTATCCCAATTACAGAGGTTTAAATCAAAACTATGAAAGCCAATTTTTATAAAAACTAAACAACGTGAAATAGAATTTGGGAAGGAGAATTACCCAGAGTATAATTTAGAAGAGGTGATCAATGATGATCCTTTCACAATAATTGTTAACTACACACTCACAATTTCTCTCAATCTTAATATTTCTCTCTGACAATTTCTCAAACTCTCTCCTTCGCTGTTTTTTCCTGACTTAGAAACAATAAGGAATGGAGAAGACGTCGTAAGAAGAACTGGCGCATTATGGTCAGTTAACCCAGTCATGGGTAACTGCATCCAACCACTACTAGGGCCTTGTTTGGCAACCCTTAATTGATTCAAAGTCATTTAATTTAATAAAAGCTTTATAATATAGTTTAAATCATGTCACACCCAATTCAAATATCTTATTTAATTTAATATAAAATAAATATAATAATTTCTCATAAATTCACATAGTCATATAATTAATTTTCTCATTAATTAATTATATCAAATTATTAAATCTCCAACTAATTATTACATTAATTAAATAACATTTAGGCTTATTAAATATTTCTTTTAATTCAATAAGCTTACATAATTACATACTTGAATAATAAATATCCTCTACATTAATTTAATAAATGTAACACATATAATTAAATTAATCACTCACATTTGCATCAATTAATTATTTAATCTAATAATTAAATCATCAAAAATATTTATTTACTTCAATAAATATTAAGAATAAAATTACAAAAATCTCGTTCGTCACATAAATGATATGTAGGATTTAAATCAAAGAATGAGTTTAATTAAAGTGTAATCTACGCACGAGCCAAGTTTCCTACCCCTACTTGTTATCATTGTTCAAGTTTATTATTTACCTTGAGTAAATTCTCATTACTATTATTCAAGTTCGAATTGTTATATTAAAGATTTATTATCCTTTCAAAGTATGAAATTGTTATACAATATTTGTTCTATTGTATACTTCTTGAGATTATTATTCAATTTGAATATCATTATTGTTGAACCTTGTTAGACTAGTGAACCTTATTGATTCGACTAGTCCATAGTTGATGAACGCTCTAAATTTCAGAACCCTTATTGAATTATCCAAACCAAACATCCTTTGGTGCGGACTCGAATGTCAAACTGAGATGAACAAACCTACAAAGGGATTTACTTATGCGTTAGCGTTAAGATATTGTGCACAGTATGGTACTTAGGGCTGATCCCCCTAAGTACGAGTAGAATGGTCCATAGTCTTATGACTGTTAAAAGTTTCAAGTATAACCCTTGATGACCTAGGACATAGTTCAAGGTCTCATGACCCTCAGAAATCTTTTGATTCTTGTTATTCATTCTTGATTAAAAGGTTGAGCTTTTATTTCAGAAGTCTTTGATTCCCTCGCAAGTTATTATACATTGTTATTTCATTATTTTATTTGTGGGCAATCATGCTCACTCTTGTGTAATAATAACATTGCAGTTAAGAACGAAAGAGCAGACAAACCTTCCACTAGTAAAGGCAAGGGCAGGCTTAGCAAGTAATGAAGATTGATTACTTATGTGGTTATGTAATGATAATTAGAATTGGTGTTACTTAAGACTTATTTGTTTATGTTTCCGCACAAATGATTTAAGGTTAGAGTAACCTGGGACTGTATTATTATCCAGATGTTGTAACCCCTTAAGGAGAAGATTTTATTTCTATCTATTGCATGGTTTGCTTTTATTATGGGTAGATAGATAGATGATATTTATACAGTGAACACCAAATCCCGTGGAATCGAAGTACCCAGATTTGGGGGTGTCACACCCCTCAAACCAGCCACATAATGATAATCCATGCCAAATGCATGAGTAACGAAGTTGTAGGGAGAATGAAGCCCTGAAAATGGTAGAATATCAATTAGATCCTTGATCCCTGATAAGTAAATCGACCAAGAAGCACCGTCTTTACACTCCGCTGGCTAAAAGGAGTAAGACATGGCTATCCCAGGTGGTCCCCACCCCCTCCAGCTCGATCTAATTTGAGTTGTAAAGGAGGTCCCACAAGCTGAAAAGTTAAATTAGGAAAAAAGACGCTACGCGATTAAGCGGAAAAGCCTAAAATCCTGATTTTTAGATACCAAACTGCAGGTCTACACATCAATCATTGCTATTCGCCCAATTACAAGGTTCATAAAGCTGATGATCACAGTTCTTGTAGGCTACCTTTGGCAATACCTCACCAATGTCTGATGCCATCAACTTGGGTTCTTAACTCCAATCACAAACATACATTACATCAAAAGTTTCTCCCCAGCGGAGATTTCATACATCAACCGTTGAAGTACATTTCAACGAGGGTCAAACAGTCTTGACGTTATTCAGCCGTTAGCAAGTAAATTCAACGAATCATCGGAGGTGGTCCGGTGATCTAATCCTTTGGAGGACATTTCAACGATGGTCATGCAACCCTGACGTTATTCAGTCATTGGCAGTTAAATCCAGCAAAGAATCGGAGGTGGTCCAATGATGCTCACCATTGAAGCACATTTTAGCGAAGGTTAGGCAACCCTGATGTTATTCAGCCGTTGGCATGTAAATCCAATGAAGCATCGGAGGTGGGCCGATGATCACAACCGTCGAAGTACATTTCAACGAAGGTCAAGCAGCCTTGAAGTTTTATCTGTTGGCAAGTAAATCCAATGAAGCATCGGAGATGGTTCGAAGATGGTAGGCATTAAAGGACATTTCAATGAAGGTCAGGCAGCCCTGACAACACAAACTGTTGGCAGTAACTCCAACAAAGCACTGGAAAGACCTGTCGATATAAACTAGGGAAAACCATCCTCGTTGGGGAGGACCGATGATGGAATTTTTTATACAAATCTTCATCAGTTTGGACATAATTCCCAAGTGATTCTTGTATATAAGAAGGACATCTGTGGTGGAAAGTCGGCGATGAGAGTTAATAACTTTTGTGATAACCCTAATGTCAACATCCTCGGGCCTTATTCATGGAGCAGCCTCCATTTCACACACTCATCATAACATTTGCATCATGTTGTATTACACTACATCATAATTATATTGTCTTATTTCAAGTTTCTAGTGTTCTTTATCCTATCCATGCCAATGAATTGTATGAATATGATAAAGAGAGGCATTTATAGACAATCAAAATTTTGCATTCCTGTTACTAACCTTGCAAGAGGGCAAAATTGTCTTCTAGAGATAACCTTGGAAGTCAAATCAGCTCAAACCCAGAGACAACCCTAGGAGATTCAGTTCCAACCTCGGATATAACCCCGAGGGATGTAGTTTCAGTTCTGGAGATAACCCTAGAGAAGTCAGTTCCAACCTCGGAGACAACCCCGAGGCATATAGTTCCAACCCCAGAGATAACCCTGGGAGGTCAAACATCCCTTAGAAACAACCCTGAGGACATTCAGCACCTATAGCGGCCCACTCTAAGAGATAACCCTGAGCAACGATTGCTACATCTGTGCAAAGCCAGAGATAACCCTGGTGAGGGGTAAAATCATCATTTTGCCACATCGATACTATATTCACATCATCTCAATATCATTTCAACCCATATTTCATACCGAAGTGTCCCACAAGAACCATAGCTCAAAATCTCGAGTGACTACTACACAAGATAACACACTAGATAGAATTTGAAGACTTGAAGATCTGGTCATGGGCCCATCTTCCCATCTTCATACAACCTCTTATCCCATGTCATTGTGTAGCTCTCGATAACATCATTCCAGAAATGTACATCACGCCTCAATCGGATGCCCAAATTGAAAGTTATGAAGGTTCGAGAAGACAGTGCGTTGCACGAGTGCACGTACTTCGAGATGACCAGACCCGCATGGCCAGGGGCAACCTGGGCAGCCGCAGATAGACCCGTGACCATCAGTTCTATAAATAAAGGCCTTGGACTGGCCATTTGAAAAAAAAAGAGCGAGAGAACTCCATCCATTTCAGTTCATAAACACATTTAGAGTGCTCTAAACCGAGTGATTCTTCTTTCTAAACAATTGTAAGCTCGTGTTTTGTTACATACTAAAATTTAACTGGTGGAAACTGAGTTTTCAGGCGTCAAAAGTTATCTGAAGTCTTCTAGGCAGCCCACTGTAGGATATATATATATATATATATATATATATATATATATATATATACATATATATATATTTACATTTCTGTCTAGCCTGGAGTTCACTTCTTGGCTTTTTACTACTTATATATATATATATATATATTTAATTTTCAAGTTCTCCCTAGAGTTCACCTCGTGGTTGATTGTTTTTATATATATATATATATATTTACAACTTATATATATATATAACTATTTTTCAGCATGCGGGTTAGATTTGCCTAAATCCTGATATTTCTCTCTTTAACCGGTTCATGGTGACAAAACTGGAACCGTTGAAGCTGGAATACTTAGATTTACTTTAATCTAATTCATTTTCTAGCTTTTGTTGCGGGATAGATTTGTCTCAATTTGGCTATTTCTCACTTTACCCGGTTCATGGTGACTAAACTGGAATCGATGAAGCTGAAATAGTTTAGATTTATTCAAATCTAGTTCTTGTTTTAGCTTTTGTAAATATTACTTTCACATGTGAGCCTAGGAATCATGTGATCATAGATTCTGTTCCTGAATCGAGATCTGAAGAACTAACAACTTGTTAAACAACCAAGGCTTCAGTCCTTGTTCAAAATGCCTAGTTTTCCTCTCCTCACTCACTACTTGGTGTTCTGCAAAACGAGCTAGTTCATTGAACTTGGCCGCGTATTGCGCCTCCGTCATATCTCTTTGCTTAAATTCAAAAAACTTCACCTCCATCCTATTTTTTATGCTTTCGCAAAGTAATTCTCGAAGAACAGAGTCTTAAATCTCTCCTAAGTTACTATCCTTTCTCCTGCTCTCTGTCAATTCGCCTCCCACCAGTAGTTCGCCTCGCCTCTCATCATGTATGTTGCAAATGCCATCTTCTAGTCTTCACCCACACGAGCGATGGTGAAAGGTTTCTCCATTTCCTTGATCCACATCTGAGACACAATAGGATCTGTAGTACCTATGAATTCAGGAGGTCCTACACTCCTAAAGTCCTTAACGTTTGTGACTGGAGCTGCTTGGGGAATGGGTGGTATTGGTTCATTTCTTCCCCTAAGAGCTTTTCCTAACAAGTCTACTAGCCTCTGTATAGGATCTACTGGTCCTCTCTCATCATTAACCGTCTCTTCCGGTGCAGTTATTCTACGTCTGGGCGGCATTTTTCTACATCACAAAATTTTCATTTTTATTATTATCTTATTATATGACTCAAACATTTCTTAAATAAGAATAAAATTTTTAACAGGTTTCTGAAATAAGATCATTTATATTCATATGCTAAATCGTTAATTTACATGATTATCTCTAGCATACTTCTATAAATTACAACACGTATCCCCTATTATCACAAAAGACGGGGACAACAACTATCATACTACCCCTCTAACATTTTTCAAAAGTTTGGGGCTCACTTCTATCTCACATCTTACACAAAAGGCTGAGATTTCATTACAACATATTATATATCACATACATGAAATACTATAACTACTAAATTCTAACACCTAGACTTAATCTATCATTCCACGCTCCACAACGCTCAAGTACTCCTTCTGAGTAATGTACACCGCCAAATCTCAGCTTGGTGTGTCGGGTCTGTTTCTGCTCTGCTGGGTAGTGATTTACCCCATTGATCAATCTCTCCATGGTCGTGCGCAAGGCATAGTTCATCTTGTTCATCTTCCTTGTTTTACATCTCACCTCATCCTCTAAGTTATTAGCCTGATCATTAGCTTCTTTCCACTTCTCCTCGAAGTGGATCCTATCCATCACCTCCATCTCTAACTGAGTACGGAGTCCTTCCTTCTATTTCCTCTCACTCAACTCTCTTTGGTCTATCTCTTTTAAATTTCCTGCCAGCTCTACATTCCTAGTCATCGAACTACGAAACAAAGTTCCCATATGGATCCCTGCCTCCTTACGAAGAGAAATCTCCACCTCCATTTCTTACATCACTAACTTTCTTTGATGGTCCTCATCCTTCAATTTCTAGAACTCAAACTCTCTCTCCCTAGCCTTAGCCTCTAACTCCTCAACTTTACATCCTAACTCCAGAATCTACTCCTCATACTCCCCAAACATCCGATCCTCCAAAGTAGCCTCGTCAGAATCCTCCATGGGCTCAGGCTCCTCCTCCATAGGCTCCTCCTCTGGATCAGAATCCTCAAGTAATGGCTCCATCTCCTCCTCCTCTTCATCATCATGATAGGGCCACTGCTGGTATAGGCTCTACTATCAATGGTGTCTCAAATACAACGTGTATATCACACAGCTCCTCCTCTACTACTCACCTAGGTCCTCCCATGCCAGTCATCCTATAACCACCAACATAAGATAAAACAAACAACAACTCCATTACAATGTTAAATAAACATAAGTTCATTGTATATAATGAAGTTATATTCCATAACACACTAATTCTCTCTCTAGGAAAACCCTACATGAGTTTCATCCCTCTCTATCTTCTAAATTCTCATGAGTTATAATCTAAGGACTCTCGTTCCTAAGGTTTATAACTACAACTTTGATACCAACCTGTGACGCCCCCAAATTCAGACCACATTTATCTTAAATTTGGTTGTCATGTGCTAACTCTAATAACAATTCAAAATCTCACACAATGGAATAATAGAATAAATTACATTGTTATAACATAATTATTCTTGTCCCAAAGTCTCACAACTATTACTAATAAAATACAACTTAAATTAAACATATCTTAATATAAATAAGTTCTTCAACAGAATAATAATACACTCCTAGTACTAAGGAACTAACTACTCCAAAGCCTTTTCTTTACCCTTGTCCTTGCCCGAGGTTTCACCACGTTCTACCTTAACTGAAAGTTTTAAGGAAAACAAGGATGAGCAACAATTTTGCCTAGCAAGTAATATAGCAATAAGGGTGTTCAATGTAGTTTTAAATTTCTTAAGGGGACAATAATAATGATAGTCCAAAGATAGCAAGAAGTATCAATGATTCTCAACAATAGTTGTAAGACCCCAACTTTTATGAATAAAGAATAATTTTCTCGAAATATATTTTTAATATTATGGTGTGGATTTGATATAATGTTATAGTTGTGGGTAATATTTACAAATTTTGCAAAGTAAGCAAGTTGTTATATAATATTTGATTGGTCGGGGAATATTCGTTTTAACAGGGAATATTCGTAGGATGACACAATCATTGATGGACTCCACAACGGAAGTATTGTCGTAGTTAGAAACGACTGAATTATCCTTTCATAAAAATAACGGTGAAAGTGTTACCGTTAAACTGTTGAACTACCCGGTAGTAAAAGTACAGTAATACACGTGATTGCATAGTAGCACATGGTATTGATTATTGATTCTTACGTGAGAAGTCACTCAGTTATACTCAATTATTGCTACAATAATTGTTGCATTATATCTCTCATATTATTGATTCAATTATTGTCACAGTATCATATGTATAATATTTATTATTATTAAATAAATAATTGAGACGAAAAAGTTATTCATATTATTATTTGCAATATTGACAAAGTCTAGAAGTTCTGCTACGGAGAGGTTTGGTCACCTAATTGCGCGCCAATAAGGAAAAATTCTTATCGGAAAGCCCCATATTTCCTGGGAATGACCTGATTGTTAAATATTGTGAATTATAATATTAATGATGAAAAAGTTCGTGTTGATTAAAGATGAAATGGATAGTTCCATTGGGTTAGAATTATTAGTGTTAGTGAAAATCAACATTTATTTCGATAATAATTGATGTCTGGAGGTTATGTTGACCAATCGGGTAATTAACCCGATAAATGAGCAATTAATTGCTATTAATTCACATGATTATAACTATTTGTTTACATATGTGTACTATTGATTCACATTCTTGTACTATTAGGGGAGGTGGTGCAAGATTGATAATACTTGCATGACTAAGTTAAAAATGGAGGTATAGTTGAAGGTACTATACTATAATTAATTTTTTCACATGATTATAGTATTAAGTCACATGAATGAACTATTAATTAACATTATTTACTATTAGGGGAGGTGGTGCAAGTTTGATAATACTTGCAGGACTAAATTAAAAATGAAGAAAAAGAGGAAGGTATTATACAGTAATATTTTGAGACCCAAAACGTGCAATTATCGAAACTATATTTTTCTATAAATAGAAGCTCATTCTTCCTTCATTTCTCATCAATTCACTAAAGCTATTGTGGAAATGATCTGTCTATGTGGATTACCGCTTGGCGGGCAAGAATCCATTTGCGGTTTCATATATTTTATTATACTCAATTGGTTAAAGTTTTGGCTTCTATACTCCATGAAATTAGTGGAATATCCTTGATATTTGCGCTTCATCCAGTATCTTTTCATGGAAATATTCTTCTGAGCATTCTTGAATTTTACTTCACAAGGAAGTATCATGTTGACAATTTGGACGTTATTGATTTCTGGATAAATTAAAATTATAAATCTTTAAAATTTATCCTTGAACATGTTTTATTAAATTATTATGTCATTGTCATTATCCTCATGATTATATTTGGATTAAAGTCATCTTTGGCTTACGTGCATAGATGGACTTGGTATGATTATGACCAGGGATTATTCAGTGTAATCAGGACCGTAATGTGACGAATGATGTGGTAAAAGTCCTCATGGGCCTATAGTTCATTGATGGACAGTTATTGGTATGATTATGACCAGAGATAATTCGGTATAATCATGACCATTGATGATTACATGAATATCCTTTGTCGTGATGCAGGCATGATTCGATTTTATTTATTAAGCTGTGTCTCAGCGATAAAGTTGATGAAAAACTTTTTAAATCATAGACTCTTCTAATGGATTGCTTGTTCCACTGCAGTTAAACTTGTTGTCTATTATATTCTATCAGTTTAACATTGTTGAAGGATAATGATAATTTATTCGGCATTATCTTAGTCATAATATTTCTTACTGGGCTAGTTGAGCTCACCCTTTCTTTCACTGTTCTCTTCAGGAAATGAGAACGTAGCCGGGACTAGTCGGGGAACGGAGTGACTTTCCAGATGATAGCATTAGTAGTCCTCACTATTCTTTTAAATAGTGTGACAATAAATGTAGTGAGGACTCCATTGAGTGTGGATATTGTCTAAATGACAATATTCTTATTAAAACTCTTAGATTGTGTTTTGTCATATTTTACATGACTGTTGTATAATTAAGTTGTATTTGAATTTTGTACCATGCATTTGGCGACTTAAGATGGGTGATGTATACCTGTTTTGGGGGCGTCACATAGTCGCTAAGGACAGAAGATATCTATAATATTCAATGATTAATTAAATCAAAATTTCAAAGTAATGAATACTGAGCAGTCACTAAGGACTATAAACTTCTCCTAGAATTAACAGTAATAAACTGATAATTCTACAAAACGAGTACAACAGCTGATCAACCTAAAGTACCCTATGTCATACATAACATTAAATTGTTCTCATGTGCGCACGTCGGTTTTCCGACAAATATATAATTCCCCTATCAAGAGGGTTATTCATCTCTGTTATAAGAGTCTGCACCAAGTTAATTTGGTTTGGATAGCTTCGGATCAAATATCAATAGTCTAGCCGAAGCAATGGCTTAGACAGTTTTCTTTCACAATATATATGAACAATTATTGTTCGAAATCAAGGTTTGAAACCAATTTCATTTCTAAACTTACGAAGAATTTAAGTCATAATATATGAACTATACTTTCAAAGATTTACTTATACGATCAATAATAATACAAGTTCAAGAAATGCTCAATAAAGAGTAGGGTTCGAGTACTTGCCTCAAGCGTAGTTTACCAAAGTATATCTTATCAACACTTTTCGAATCCTAACATAATAAAGTTATGCATATAGGATATTCATTAGTTACATATACTCAAACATAATATGTAAGTTTAAACACATACATAAACGTCTATCTTAGTTGTATAATCTATACATACTACATCACATATCTTACATATTCATAGAACAAAATCAGTTTATAAGGCACCATGAAGTCAAATAACATCGTTTCTAATCATTGCTTTATAGTTCGCAACATCTTTTGGTCTTAACACTCGATAGTTATAATCATTCATTAAACATTCCATTCTATTATCTAACATGCTTCTTAACACATTGGATTGTGTACTGGTCATATAATACATGTTAAAGTAACAATATAAGCATGCCTTAAACCTCAGATTACAAACAGAATGTAGAACTCACTACAGAGTGGCACAAATGCGCCCTAGTTAAGCTTAAGGACGGTGCAACTACGATGTCCTCTAGCCGAACCAAAGTTTAGCTTTTGCCCTCCTAGTTTCAGTCAAATCTTTAACATACCTAGACAATTACACTTAACATGCATATATGCTAGAGGTCTTTACCTACTTGTATGACCACTTCAAGATCAACTTTATATGTTAGGGACTTAGTTTAGGATTTCCACGGAATTAAGATCAAATAGGGTCATGTAATCGCTATGCGTACTAATTAGCCATATGTCCACATAAAGAGATCACATAATCTGTATTACACATGCTCATACGTGTTCTCATCTTTTATTCATAACTAGCATTGTTTCTTGCTTTAAAACATGTTTAAACTCATGCTTGGTTTACTTCCATTATGTTTATCATATAAGAATCATGTTTAGAGACATAATAAACATAAACATGTCATCTTAAATCCTCAGATCTTAACTACTCCAACTTATGCAACATTGTTTTAAAATATATCCAAGTTTGCTTTTGAAATTATTTCAAACTTGAACAATGCAATTTAACCCATACAAGACATCTTTAAAGTTCTTATCATATGTGGTTAAGTCATGTAAACATCTTCAAAAGGTCAGAATATACATCATATAATATTCATTCATATTAGCTTTAATATGTCATGTTTTCCTTTGAAAAAGGTTCTATAGCACAAAGTCTAACAACTTGGTCATGAACAACAAAACTCTAAACCATAACTCATACTCATTTATGTTCAGAAATCAGTCATGTGTATATACTATCAAACTCAAAATATGTATAACATGAGTTTCGTCAAAGTTCATTTTCAAAACTTTAAATTTTTGTTATAAATCTCCCACTAAATCATGTTGATCAATTTTTATCTCCTAAGGAAGCTTTAAACAACATGTTATACTTCTTTTCATGTATGTTTAGGTGTTAATGTCAAGTTAGAAACAACAGAGTCCAACAAAAACCAGATTCTAGTTTTGGGGATCTGAAGCATTCTTTTTGCACCACAAGTATAAACTAAACGCAATTGCGCCCTTCCTGACCAGGACCAGGAAAGGTACTGCTTTTACAAAGTCTCAAACCAACATAGATTCTCTCAGTTTAAACAAACTCAAGTTCATTATTAGATGTTCCTTACATGTACACACACTCCATAAACACTTGATAGTATGATAATTCATGCTAATTGACATAGGATTTAAGAAATTATAAGAATTTGACAAAACTCAAAATGAAGAACAAAACAGAATTTTTATACCTCTTGAAGCCTTAATGGATTCCTCAAATGCACTAATTATAATTCCTCAATGCTCAGCAACTCTTACTCTCAAATCACACTTATCACATAATTTTCACGCAACAGAGAATTAAGAAGGAAAGGGTGCTTTATATAGAGATTTTGTTGCCTAGTTTCTAGTTTTGCACCAAAGTTTGAATCAATGGAAAATGAAAGTAAACAACGGATATTCAAGCGTTGGCCAACTGCCTATTTTATAGCCATCATCACCGTAGATTATAGCTACTTGAGTTTACGCAATGAGATTATAGGCTATAGTTCATGTACTGTGATGGTCACTGATTTTGGGACACTGTTTTAAATCAAAGCACTTAGTTATAAAATACTTAGTTTGGTTCTTTTAATTCCCAAAATGTAATTTTAATGTGTTAATGTTACTACAAAATGAAAAGTTAGGGATTTAATATATACACATCTCTTATAATCCATGTACATTAGTCCAATTTAATTAGTACTTGTAACATATATGGTCTCAATTTAATTGATCACTAATAATTTAATATCTCCTCTTACACATCAGTATTGAAATAAATATTTTAATAGTAAATATTTATTTACTCCAATATTTTTGAGTACACACTTAATTGTCTCATCACACATGATGAGGTAAGAAAACTTATTTAAATCAACTTTATGATTTAATTACTTTTACTATATAGTTTTTTGTATAACACTAACCTTAATTAAAGGCCACACCTCATTTAATCTTAAGCAGTAGGTAATTATATAATACTACTACCCACATTTTCCTATATTACACATAGCGGCATAAAATAATATTTAATAATAATGTTTA
This sequence comes from Panax ginseng, assembly GCA_020205605.1. Lineage (NCBI taxonomy): Eukaryota > Viridiplantae > Streptophyta > Magnoliopsida > Apiales > Araliaceae > Panax > Panax ginseng. The sequence continues at coordinate 64,627,287 of CM035136.1, forward strand.
AATTAATAATAATGGTAATTGATCTGTTACCCTTCTCATTCTTTATTAATGCTAAAAAACATCTTTACAACTCATGCACACAATGGAAATTATTTTTCAAGTCTTGCTACCAGTGCAGCTGCGCTGGTTTACAGTATAAGAGTGGCGCTCTGGGAACTTCTCAGACTCAACCATTTATCTCTCCATTTAATTATTAGTATATCCATTCTATCTTTTTGCCATACTATACACTCAAATATAGTTATGTAATTTACTTTACCCATTAGTATTTTATTATTCACAATATCAATTAATTAATATTAACTAATTATCCATTTCTTAAATTTATTAAATCATTCAAATTTCCATTCTCATGCCACACAAGGCATTTCAAAATTCTCCATTCTCATATAAATTCAATTCAGAATAATTGAATTACTCATCTCACAACACATTGATATTTATATTCCAATAAATATTCATTTTCTTATTATATAAAGAAATTTATCTATTCATGAAATTCTTGGTTCTTACAATTGCAGATTTACAAGGTTAAGATTACAACTTCCCTTGGTATTTAATTTAAATCAATTTACTTCATATTTAAATTAATTAATTAATATGAATCATTATCCAAGAATATTTTATAGTACTCACACATTTTTTCCAAAGACACGTGAACAATTCCTCCTAAATCTGATCTTTATGGTGTGGAATTACAAGGAACATCTTAGTCAATCAACTCACTATATTCCTATGTGAATCAAGTTAATTAAGGTTTTACGCACAGATTCTTTAAATGAATACAAAAGACACATATGTATATTCATATCCTACATACTAGTCATATTAACCCTATTCAGATTATATGAACAGATGTTATCATATCTAGATCTCAATCTATACTCCATCTTCCAATTTTATATAGATTATCACAGTAATTGTTGGCCAAATAATTAATCAATAAATACAAGATATCATAAATAATTCAATAAAAACCAACTTTCATTCAATATGAAGGGTTAATTTAAACTACATATCAAGTTCCATTGCAATCTTAATTAAAATTTTGTTCATGATAATAATAATGAAAAACATCATCCGGATTAATAATCCAAACATCCCAGGTAATTACAAAAGATAAAACTAGTGAAGAGAAGAAGAAACTCTGAATTTGCTCCAAGACTCTCTCTTTGATCTTCAACCCTTGCAATCCTCCTTCGTATTTTTCTTCGTTGTTCTCTCTACAATTGTCTTGATAAATTGAGTGATACGTCTTTTCTATAGTCTTCTCCTATTTGTATTGGTCTAAAAACCTCCTCCAAATTCGTGTTTGGCTTCCACAACCAACTTAGCAGTAGAAAAATCCATCTTTAGCCGCAAATGAGCGCATACGTGCTCAACCCAGGACATTTCCAAGCACCTAGGCGCTTGACCAGGACCATTGATTTACAAAAATGCCATTCGGCTCTAATTTTAATGATTTTGGATATTTTTCTTCTCCCAAATGACCAATTTATCCCTTCAACTCCAATCTACAAGAAATAGACACAAAAACACAAAAAAGATGCTAAAAACACTTAAATATAGCAATACTTAAGTTTACTAATATTAGATTCATAGGTATAAAACTTACTCATCAAATACCCCCAAACTTAACCAATTGTTTGTGCCCAAGCAATGCAAATAAAGATGCATCCTAACTATATGCCTACAAATCCAGCCATCAGTCAGTATGAAATCAAACAAATATGCCTCAGAGGTATCAACAACATATTCAAACAATACATCCAAACAAGATAATTTAATAACTCGTACCAATCCATAAACTAAAGCATGTTATTAATGATGCATGGTGTGTGTGTTTAACAACCATTAAAATAAACTACAGTTCAAATACATTGCATAATATGCTTCTTATAGGAAAAGGCAAAGTTTTAATTTAGAAACTCCATTCACAAGTTAAGCTCTAACTAAAACTACATAATCACCAAATTCAGAGTCAATACCGAATTTATTTCTTCTTTTATTTGCTCACGAGGGCATTTATGCTCTTTCTCGTGTTTATATTTGACCATACAATGTCTAGTTCTCTAAGGCTTTTCGTTGATACCCATTAATGAGCTTTCGACCAACGACTCCCAAACCAGATGGCTTTAGGGCATTAGGTGTAGAGACATCCCCTAGGACTTACTTACTCAAGTATCAAAAGCCACATAACTAAACTAGCCAAAGCGTTTATTCATATGATTTTTTTATATATATATTTAAAATTCCCATATTTTCTACCAAACATGAGTTTTTACGTCATTCTAGCCTTAACTACAAGTTTACCGATTTTCCTTCATTAAAACCAAGATTTCCCCAAAGAAGACAATTAAGCTATCATTTAAACAACGTTGATTTAAATGGTCAACCTAATGTGCTATATGGTTAAATCAGTATCAAACAGGATAAGATTTACATCATTATACGACACTGCATCCATATCTCAGTTGTAATACTATTCAAATGTATACGCGATCCCTATCTCATCATTGGCCAAGTCAAACTCACACTAACTGACATGATCGGATTCATGCAATATGAACTAACTAAATGCAATATTTTTTTTTTTACAAATTAGAATGACAACTACATGCAAAACTACAAGATGAATAAGTTATGCGAAACGAATATTAACACTAAATGAATGCAACTAAATGAATGCAATGCAACTAGAAGAATGCACCCCCAAACTTAACATATTCAATGTCCTCATTATATATACAAAACATAAGAAATTAGGCTCTGAGGACTTCCCTGTAAGATCAAAGCCTACTTCTCGTCAGTATCCTATGCTTCTTCTTTACCAACCTCATCCTTAGGGGGTAAATCAGTCGGGGGTATGCAAACAAGGGTGGAGGTGGTGGGAATTGGTAAGGAGCACCTACTGGATTCATGCGGTTGAACATCTCTATGAATGATGCAATACCGTTCTGATATATCTCCACTTATCGATGAGCCAGTTTATCCTGCTTTCTATCCACCCAGTCAAAACCCTGTTGAACTTGGGTAGCCACCATGTCAATCCGTCTAGTTTGATTTCTCAATTCTCGACGAATATCCTCAAAAATTCGGTGGTGGCCCGTAACTCTCAGATGCAATATGATTGTCATTTGACTGTTGATTAGGATCGTCAGCAGGCTCTGGAGGAACAATAATGAAACCTAACCCTCTCGAGTGTGGTTTATGTAACATCCCCAGATTCGTGTCCCAAATCACCACGAATCCGGTGTACTATTTTTATAACTATTGCGGAAGATATAAACATAAATTGTTTATACATTAAACATTATACACTATCCCCAAGGTCGAGAACCTTCACATAATACCTAAATCAATATCCTATCAGACATACAAAGCTATTATCATACATTACTGTTACAACTTTAGCTGCACATATAATCCAAAGCTGACTTGTCTTGGACTTTTCTTATGTAGATGTATTAAATCATAATCTGCAATGTTTATCATGATATATCAAGGGTGAGCAACAATTTTGCCCAGCAAGTATAAGTTCAATTAAGGATATATCAGGATCGAAAGAATTAAACAATAAGTTGGCTAACTTTCTACAATATATACATTGCGAAAGAGCATGAATAAATTTTCATAGTTGAACGAATAATGAACATGAATAAATCAACTGGACCAAATGGTAATGAAGGTGATCAGCCTTTCATACCTGATGAATACATGAAATGTGCATAGAGTGAGAATCAATAATTCATAGACATGGTATAATCAGTAATGATTAACCCCAAGCATATTTCAAAAATATCAATTCGAGATCGAGTTAGAGAACTTGCACGAATAAATAACTAACACAAGTCCAATATTAACCCTTACTACGATAATATTAGTAAGGATTTAATAAATACCCAAAAGAAATTAGGGTTAGGAAACTTGCCTGATAAGCCTACTACAATTAACGCTAGCAATTAACCTTCACATAACCTAATCACATGTGTCTAGTTAATCACCATTCATACACAATCTAGTTTGAAGTAAAAGGGTCTCCTATTGGATATCCTATAAACATCATAATAGAATATATTTAGAAAATATATGCCACCCATTTTAGATATCATAGGCAGCCCAAAACAGAACTTAAAAAAAAATTCCCAACATAACAATTTTTATTTTATTTTAATTTTTTCTCAGCTTTACCATATCTCGCTAAAATAGTCATAACTAATTCGTTTTAAAACATTTTTGAGCAATTCTTGCACCCACGCGAAGATAACTTCTGGGGCTACAACTTTCGTTCATGGACCATCTTCAAATTCCAAGCACAAAATTCCAGAAAATCCGTGCAAGGGGACTGCTCCGAATTTGTTGGACAGATTTGACGAAACTACTTTGAAAAGTCATAACTCCTTGCTCCGAAGTCGGAATTAGTCATTTCTGGAGTCTATGAAAAGCTTATTCAGTGTACTATAATAACCCAAAAGCCCAAAATTTTCTAGAAACTGTAGCTAGCCCCGAATTTGTCCTTAGGGTCAGCAGTTCACAATTTGTTTCGGTTTCTAACATGTTTATTTCGCGACCTTACGATTTTCATATCTCACTCAATATAGCTTCGATCCGAATGAAATTTGGACATGTTATACCTCATGCTACATAATATTTTACAAAATTATTACATGCAACAAATGGATTATTTAAGACGTGATTTCGAGTGACCAAAAATCCTGAAAAATCATGCAAACTAGTTTAACCCGACTTTTGAGAAAATCATGATTTTGATTCTAGCATGCATGGGTTTGATTCCTATTATCCAGACCACTTCTAATAACATATATATACATGTTACAACAATTCATTTCTCTAACTTTTCATGTTTTGATCAAATTAGCAACTAAGAGGCATAATATCAAACACTTAGCATGCAAGGCATAACTCTTTGAATTTTTAAAGCATACATGGCATGATTTGTCCGTAACTTATGTTTTATTACACCATAACAATCAGACCACAATTACACAACATCATATACTCCAAAACAAACCATTTATAAAGGTCTCCTATGTATATTCTCTCATAGTTTTGGAAGAACATAGAGAATGAGTTCATAGCTTACCTCTTTGGCGAATTCCTCTTGATTTAATCTGTTAGAGACTCACTCCTTGCTTGCTTAGACTCTCCAAAATCTCCAGAAATCACCACAACATCTATTACTCTCAATTTCTCTTTCTTTTTGTATCTTGGTGGGATTTTTGAAAAGTGAAACATTTTTTTTGTTGGGTGTATATATATATAACTTGATAGAGCTACTCTCTCCAGCCCCTTCACCACTCCCATCATCAGTTACATGCATAATTATCCCACTTGAATATAGTTATGGGGGGAGTTAGGAACATGAAAAGGTTTGCTTATTATGTATGGTTTAATAAGGAGTTATCACCTTTCTTCCTCTTTATTGCTATATACGAATATACTCTCCCTCCTTGTCCCATATTATGTGTCACAAGACCCCACAATTCTTGTCCGATTAAACAAATGCATTATAATGTTATTTTAATCATTTAAATACCGATTTTGATTGTTTTGCCCTCCGTAGCCACACGTGACGATACTTATATCAATTTCTACTAGAGTCGACATCCCGGACGTCATGGAACTCTCCGTTTCATCAAAATCAACTTCAAAATTCGTAGTTGACAATTCGTCGCTCCAAAGTGTGTTTGGGCTAAATTTAAGATAATATTATATCTAATAAAGTTCCAAGAGAAGAGATTTGACTGTATGTAATATTTTACGTCATGAAACTTCCAAGTCCATATATCTATAAATAAGAGCATTGTAAAAGAGAATGGTGGATATATAAAAATATTATGAGGCATGTCTCATTTTCGTGACACATTTAAAAATATTATGAGACATGTCTCATTTTCGTGACACATTTTCGTGGTTCTGATCTATCACCGCCTAATTTCGACGACGTTTGAGACTCTAATACATGATGGCGTCTCTAAATTCCGCTCCAAACTCAAACTCATATTTGTAAGTCATCCCACGAAATTAATTAGAATTAATTTCATTCTTAACCAATTTAAATAATTGGCCTAACAATAGTAACAACCATTAATATGCATCTTATCACATAACATATAATAAAATAAATAATTCATCTAAAAATAATTGTCACATAAGAATTTTACATAAGTTTGTTTATTGAAATTGTTTAATTACATGGAAAAATATAGGATATTACATTCACCTCCTTATAAGGATTCCGTCCCTAATCATTACATCAAACAAAAATGTAGTTAGGGTAGTTTTCATCATTTTCTCCTCGAGTTCCCACGTAGCCTCCTCGGCGTTGTGGTTCCTCCATACTACCTAAAATGTAAGGTATTATTTTATTTCTTAACATTTATTCTTTTCTATCAATTATCTGCACTGGAACCTCTTCGATTATAAAATATCACAAAATTATAATCTCATTATAATTTTATTTAACAATTAATATATCACTTTAATTATTAAATTACGACATCAATATAGCAACTCATGTAATCTTTAACAACTCTCTAACTGTTAAATTAAATTAGAGTATTATTTAATTCACAAATATATACTAACAACAATCACATAAATAAAATATTTATTTAATTTAATAAATATTTTAAATTACAAATAAAATTTTGGATTGTTACATCATTCCCTTCTTACAAGGATTCTGTCCCCAGAATCACAACTCAAATAATTCATTCGTCACAGTTTACCCCCAACCCATACCTTGTACTTTTTTATAACCGAGTGGTTAATTGGGGCTAAAGGAGGTTATCTAGCTTCCTCGGCATCCCACTTTACTCCATCTTGTTAACATAGTCTAGTAATCAAAGATGGATGAGGCAGTTTACCTGAAGTCCCTCCTAGAATTTCATTATCGATTGAATCCTGAATAGCCTGACCTACATCTATAGTTTTTCCTTTAAATGTAGAAAAGCAACGCTGCCCATTGATTTATGACATCACTTATATGCCTACACGACATCAACTTGGCATAAATAAAGGCATGCCATGCTTTACCGTAACTACTTAGTTCGGATGCAGGAAAAAGAACTGCTTCTTGCTGATCTGTTAATTTTAATTTTGTTCCAGGTACACACAATGCTTGAATGACCTCACTATAGTCCAGCTCATACTCTAGATATTGCATGTAGCCATTACTAGGTATTTGGTTCAAGCCGTAGTAAGCATTTTTTGTCATGAAACTAACCTCCAATAATTTTTTGCGAACCCAAAACATGTTATCGACAACATCTTTTGAATTGGCGTATAATTCCTTAACAATTTTAATGACCGACAGATCCGGTTGAGATGTAAAATTCACCCAACTTCTACTTCCAATCATTTTTAGTAACTCCCCATCTTCTGTCTCTGGCACTAATCAACGCTCAGAATTAGCGTTTTACTAGAAAACAAATTGTAATATCTTTCGAATGCACTAGCACTTGTGAATCTCTTTTTATCAAACTTTGTCGAAGTGCCTGAAGTCTCTCCTATATGCCTTTTAGGAGCCATAAGTCTTGTGTGTTAATTCCTTGCCCAACAAATGAAGTTTAGTAGGTGAATTGAGGAAAAATCCTCTCTATGACAATTTACCAAACACTTGGAGTACGTTGTTAACAAACCCTTTGTGAAGCCTCTCCCCTAAAACTATTTGTCACCAAAATCTGTCAATTAGTAAGCATACTACTCTTCCAATGCCATACAATCACAATTTAAGAAAACTTAAATCCAATTGGAGGTTGGGAACAAAGATGGTAGGCAGAGATGACAAGATGGAGTTTGTGGGATATGCTTGATCTCTAATCCGTTCGTGTGGGTAGGCTTGTATCGTGTGCTAGATTAGAGGAAGATTGTAATTTGATTGTGTTTGGGTTGGAGTAGGAGAACAAGAAAGTGTTTGATTTGGGTTTGGAAGAGTTATGCCTGATTAGGGTTTTTTTTTCAAGTCACAACAAGAGCGCCTAGGCGCTTGACATTGTATTGGTTGGACCGCCTAGACGCTTGAATTGGCCTTGGTTGGGGCGCTTAGGCGCTTGAGGCACATCTTGGATTCTGCAGTTAGGCATCTAGGCGCTCGGTTTGTTCATGGCTTGGGTGCGTAGGCATTTGGTCCTGTCTTGGTAACTTTTGTGCTTCTTCTATGCTTCCAACCTGCATATCACAGCTTCAATTCTTAGTTTTTGTTTGAAAGAAAATTACGACTTATACTAAAACCTTAAACTAAGATAAAATATACAGTTAACTAAACTAACATACTAAAATAAAAAAACTAACCAAAATTAAAGATTCGCCTAAAGTACTAACAAACAAGATACCCTACCCTACTAAGCAACTCAATAACACTAAAAATGAAGGAAACGATTAGAAATCTGAGAACCCGCGACTGGGTAGTCGTAGTGGCCATTAGTCGAACCCGTAAAATATGAAATCTTGTTTCTTATAAAGAAATCAAATGAAAACCGTGTTAGAGAACATAAGGGGTGTAACAAATCCTAAACTATAAAAGTTTAACCACTAAATAAACTAACAGTAAAGAAAATAAAAAAATAAAATAAAAATATAAATTCCAGGGTTGCCTTCTAAGTTAGCGCTTGGTTTATAGTCTTCAGCCCGACTTTCTTATTTGTTATAATCAGCAAGGTTGACTGATGAGTAGGTTTTATACCTATGGATATGATATTATTAAACTTAATTATTGCTATCTTTAATTTTTTTTAGTATCGTTTTACGTGTTTTGTGTTTATTTCTTGTAGGTGGAGCTGGAGGGACAAATTGGTCATTTGGGAGAAGAAAAAGGTCAAAAATCATTAAAATTAGAGTTGAGTGTCATTTTTGTAATTATGCAGTCCATGTCAAGCGCCTAGGCGGTTGGAAATGGCCTGGGTTGAGCGCCTATGCGCTCATGTGTGGCTAAAGAAGGATTTTTCTACTGTTAAGTGTGTTTTTGAAGCCAATAAGGAATCTAAAAAGAGGGGAGACTAATACAAATAGGAGAAGACTTTAGAAAAGAGGGATCACTCAATTTTTCAAGAGATTTGTAGAGAGGACAACGAAGAAAAAGACGAAGGAGAATTGCAAGGGCTGAAGATCAAAGAGAGAGTATTGGAGAAAATTTAGAGTTTCTTCTTCTCTTCTCTAGTTTTTTCTTTTGTAATTATCTGTGATGTTTGGATTATTAATTTGGATGATGTTTTTCTTTATTTTTATTATGAATTAAATTTTTATTAAGATTGCAACGGAACTTGGTATGTAGTTTAAATTAATTCTTCCCATTGAATGAAAGTTGGTTTTTATTGAGTTTATTGATTAATTGTTTGGCCAATAATTACTGTGATAATCTATATAACATTAGAAGATGGAGTATAGATTGAGATCTGGATATGATAACATCTGTTCATATATTCTGAATAGGGTTAATATTATTAGCATGTATGATAGGAATATACCTATGTGTCTTTTGTATCCATTGAAAGAATTTGTGCATAAAACCGTAATTAACTTGATTCACATAGGAATATAGTGAATTAATTGACTAGGGTGTTCCTTGTAATTTTGCGTCTTCATGATCAAAGTTAGGATGATTTGTTCACGTGTTTGGGAAAAAGTGCATGAATTTTATAAAGCATACTTGGATAATGATTCATAGCAATTAATTTATTTAAATGGGAAATAAATTGATTTAAATGAAATACCAAGGAAAGTTGTAATCTTTACCTGTTAAATCTATGGTTATTCTTATGAAATTCTGATTTTAATTATTAGTGTTGTTAAGTTTAATTTTCAAATAACAAACAATATTTTGTAGTTTAAAATAAGATTAATTGCATTTGAATTAGTAATTGATAAATATTAGTCTATTTCCTTGTGGGAACAATATCTTTGCTTGCCGGATATTACAATTGAACACATACACTTGCGTGTTAAAGTGCTATTAAGAACACAATGCTTATTGGGCAATCCGGAAGTTAAACTTTGATATGTCTGCTGTGGGAGAGAAGCACCTCTTACAATTGAACCAAATTGATGAATTCAGACTCCAATCGTATGAAAACGCAAAGTTATATAAAGAAAAGGTTAAGCGGTGGCATAACGAGAAAATTCTAGAAATAAAGTTTGAAGCAGGGAAAATAGTGCTATTATACACTGCCATGCTTAAACTATTTCCAGGAAAGTTGAAATCCCATTGGTCAGGGCCATTTGTCATTACAAAAGTTTATCCTCACGGAGCTGTGGAGGTGGAAGACCCGGATACTAAACGTAATTTTAAAGTCAACAGTCAGAGATTAAAGCACTACTATGGGGGTTGTGTTGATCGTGAAAAGACATCAGTCAACCTTGCTGATTTGAACAGATAAGAAAGTCAGGCAGAAGACTATAAACCAAGCACTAACTAGGAGGCAACCCATGAATTTTTATTGTTATTTATTATTATTATTTATTTATTTTCTTTACTGTTAATTTATTTAGTGGTTAAACTTTTATAGTTTAGGAATTGTTACACCCCTTATGTTCTCTAACACGATCTTCAATTTATTTTAGGATAGGAAACAAGATTTCATATTTGGCGGGTTCGACTAATGGGCCCTACGACTACCCAGTCGGGGGTCTCGCTCCCCGATGAGCGAGGGGCTGCCCAGCCAAGCACTTATGAGCTTAATAGCAGAATGTCCATTTGTCAAATTCTCATATTTCTAATCATTTCCTTCATTTTTAGTGTAATTAAATTGTTTAGTGGTGTAGGGTATCTTGTTTTTTTAGTACTTTAGGCAAATCTTTAATGTTGGTTAGTTTTCTTTTATTTTAGAATGTAGTTTATCTTAGTTTATGGTTTTAGAATAAGTCTTAATTTAAGTTGTGGTATGTTGGTTGGAAGCATAAAGAAGCACAAAATAAGCCAAGACATGCCTCAAGCGCCTAAGCGCTCCCACCTAGGCCAAACCTAGCGCTTAGGCGCCTAACTTCAGTAGCCAAAATGTGCCCCAAGTGCCTAAGCGCCCCTACCTAGGCCAAATCAAGCGCCTAGGCGCCCCTCCTCTAATCTAGCCCATGATAATCAAACTTCTTCTTGTATAAGCATAACTAAACACTCAATCTCCTACCCAAACTCAATCTACGAAAATACACTCCATCTGGTTATCCTTCATCACCAATTCGGGCACCAACTGACATTCAACCCACATCTATCTGAAGTAAGTGTTCAAACCTAAAAAACAATTGCTCCTGCAACTTTGATTGGAACATCATATCTGCCTATAACCAAGTAAGTGCGCAAGATTTTATTGCAAATTATTTGGATTTGCTTGGATAATAGCTAAGTCAGTAATTTGAAGTTAGTTCTTTCATTGTATTGGCTCAAGTGGGTTTGGGTACTTTTAATTGTTGCTTGTATTGCATTGGAAGGCTAGTGTGCTTAGTAATTGACAAATTTCGTGAAAATTAAGTTTCGGGGAGTGCTTAAACAATGGTGTTCGATAATTTGTCACAAAAAGTATTTACCCATACTAAGGCGCTGAACATCATTTGTTGGGCAAGAAATTAACACGCAAGACTTATAGCTACTAAAATGTATAGAGGAGAGACTACGGGCACTTCGACAAAGTTTGACAAAAAAGAGATTTACAAGTGCTAGTGCGTCCCAAAGATATTACAATTTGCTTTCTAGTAAAACGCTAATTCCTGAGCGTGGATTATTGCCAGAGGCAGAAGATGGGGAGTTACTACAAATGATTGGAAGTAAAAGATGGGTGAATTTTACATCCAAACTGGATTCATCGGTCATTAAAATTGTTAAGGAATTTTAGGCCAATGCAAAAGATGATGTTGGTAACATGATTTGGGTTTGCGGAAAATCAGTGGAGGTCAGTTTTAGGATACTAAATGCTTACTACGGCTTGAACATAATACCCAATAATGGCTACATGAAATATTTAGAGCACGAGCTGGACTACAGTGAGGTCATTCAAGCTTTGTGTGTACCTGGGATAACATGAAAATTAACAGATCAACAAGAATCTATTTTGTTCCCTGTATCCGCACTAAGTAGTTACGAGAAAGCATGGCATGCCTTTTTTGTGCCATGTTGATGTCGTGTAGGCATATGAGTGATGTTATAAATCAATGGGCAGCGTTGCTTTTCTGCATTGCACAATGAATAACTATAGATGTGGGGCGGGTTATATATGATTCAATTGATAGAGCAATTCAAGGAGGGACCTCAGGTGGACTGCCTTATCCATCTTTGATTACTGGACTATGTCAACAAGCTGGAGTAAAATGGGATGCTGAGGAAGCTAGATAACCTCCTTTAGCGGCAATTGACCACTCGCTTATTAAGAAGTATAAGGTATGGGTTAGGGTTATACCACATCCAAGAGGGTTAGGTTTTATTATTGTGCCTCCAAAGCCTGCTTATGAGCCTAATCAACAATAAAATGGCAATTCTACTGCAGCTGGGAGTTATGGGCCACCACCAATTTTTTTTGAGGATATTCGTCGAGAATTAAGAAATCAAAGTAGAAGGATTGACATGGTGGCTACTCAAGTTCAACATAGTTTGGACTGGGTGGAAAGAAATCAGGATAGCCTGGCTCAGCGACAAACGGAGATGTATCAGAACTGTAGTGCATCATTTCTAGAGATGTTCGATCGCATGAATCCAGCAGGCGCTCCCTACCAATTTCCACCCTTGTCTACGTACCCCCCCGACTTATTTACCCCCTGAGGATGAATTTGATGAAGAAGCAGAAGAGTATACTGACGAGGAATAAGGCTTTGATCTTTCAGGGAAGTCCTCAGTACCTAATTTCTTATGTTTTTTATATACAATGAGGACATTGCATGTGTTAGGTTTGGGGTGCATTCTTCCAGTTCTAGTTGCATTCATTTAGTATAACTTATTCATTTCCAGGTCTAGTTGCATTCATTTAGTATTCATTTTGTATTTTTTTCTTGTAGTTTTCATTCTAATTTCTTAAAAAAAGAAAGAAAGAAAGAAAGAAGAAAAATTCAATTATTTACATGTTTCCAACTGTTAGATAGTTTAAGTCTATTTTGGCCAATGATAATATTGGAATTGAGTAGACAAGTATAGTATTGACTGTTAAGACTTTGATGTGATTTCTTGTCATGATTTGAATCTTTACCTGTTTGAAACTGATATAATAAGGATAGCACAGTAAAAATAACTATGTTGACTGATTGAGTCTAAATTGACACATAATGTAATTCTTAAGGATAATGCTAGTTTGAATGAAAGAAACTCGTGAATAGGTTGTGATGGCTAAAGTTAGACAAGAACCTAAGTTTGGGATATATAAGCTATAAAAAAATAAAAAAATAACTCGTGGCTAGTCTTGCTTCGGGGCCTTTGTTTACTTGATTAAGTACGCCCGAGGGGATTGTCTCTACACCTAGCGCTCTAAAGCCTGAATGGTTTGGAAGTCGTTGGTTCAAAGCTTGCTAAGGGGTATCATTGTTAGCCTAAGGGAATAAGACATTGCACAACCATGAGTATAAAAAAAGAGAATAAAACGGAAAATAAGAGCAAAAAGCCCCCGTAAGTGAAAAATAAAGCATAAGTATCCCATATTGACCTTTGAATTTGGTTGGTGTTTGATTTCAACTCGATCTAGTCATTTTTGGATTTCTTAAGTTTACATTGTATGATTCCTTCAAAGAGACCTATTATGTGTTAAATTTGATTTTATGTCAGTTAGCATGGTTGTTGAGCACACACGCACTATATCAGTAATAACAGGGTAATATTTGATGATTGACTAGGAAATTATTGATCTGTCTCGGTATGATGTACTAGCATGTTTATTGTGATTTCTCTGAGGCTTGATGAATAGATTTTGTTCTGTTTGACTGCTGGAATTTTAGGCATGTAGATAGCTGCATTTGCATTTGCATTGCATATTTAGTTATTGCATTGTGTTTTATAGCTTGGGGACAAGCAATTGATTAAGTTTGGGGGTATTTAATGAATAGGTTTTATACCTATGAATATGATATTATTAAACTTAATTATTTATATCTTTAATTATTTTTTAGTATCGTTTTATGTGTTTTGTGTTTATTTCTTATAGGTGGAGCTAGAGGGACAAATTGGTCATTTGGGAAAAGAAAAAGGTCAAAAATCTTTAAAATTAGATCTGAGTGACCTTTTTGTAATTACGCGGTCCTGGTCAAGCGCCTAGGCGCTTGGAAATGGCCTGGGTTGAGCGCCTAGGCGCTCATGTGCGGCTAAAGAAGGATTTTCTAAGGCTAAGTGGGTTTTTGAAGCCAAGAAGGAATCTAAAAAGAGGGGTGACTAATACAAATAGGAGAAGACTTTAGAAAAAAGGGATCACTCAATTTTTCAAGAGATTTGGAGAGAGAACAACGAAGAAAAACACGAAGGATAATTTCAAGGGCTGAAGATCAAAGAGAGAGTATTGGAGCAAATTTAGAGTTTCTTCTTCTCTTCTCTAGTTTTTTCTTTTGTAATTATCTGTGATGTTTGGATTATTAATCTGGATGATATTTTTTTATTATTATTATGAACTAAATTTTTGTTAAGATTGCAACGGAACTTGGTATGTAGTTTAAATTAAATCTTCCCATTGAATGAAAGTTGGGTTTTATTGATTTGTTTACCATATCTTATGTTTATTGATTAATTGGTTGGCTAATAATTACTGTGATATTCTATATAAAATTGGAAGATGGAGTATATATTGAGATCTGGATATGATAACATCTGTTCATATAATCTGAATATGGTTAATATGATTAGCATGTAGGATAAGAATATATCTATGTGTCTTTTGTATCCATTAAAAGAATGTGTGTGTAAAACCCTAATTAACTTGATTCACATAGGAATATAGTGAATTCATTGACTAGGGTGTTCCTTGTAATTTTGTGTCTTTAGGATCGGAGTTAGGATGATTTGTTCACGTGTTTTGGAAAAAGTGCGTGAATTTTATAAAACATTCTTGGATAATGATTCATAGTAATTAATTTATTTAAATGGGAAGTAAATTGATTTAAATGAAATACCAAAGAAAGTTGTAATCTTTACCTGTTAAAATAGGATTAATTGCATTGGAATTAGTAATTGATAAATATTAGTCTGTTTCCTTATGGGAACGATATCCTTGCTTGCTGAATATTACAATTGAACGTGTACACTTGCGTGTTAAAGTGATATTAAGAAATAAGGCAACATTGACCGATGTCTTTTCACGATCAACAGAACCTCCATAGTAGTGCTTCAATCTCTGATCGTTGACTTTGAAATTACGTTTAGCATCTGGGTCTTCCACCTCCACAGCTCCGTGAGGATAAACTTTTTTAATGATAAATGGTCCTAGCGAACGGGATTTCAACTTTCCTGGAAATAGTTTAAGCCTGGAATTATATAATAGCAGTATCATGTTGACAATTTGGACGTTATAGATTTCTGGATAAATTAAATTATAAATCTTTAAAAATTTGTCCTTGAACTTGTTTTATTGAATTCTTATATCTTTGTCATCATCCTCATGTTTATATTATGTTAAGAGTCATCTGTGGCCTGTAGTGCATAGATGGACTAGGTATGATTATGCCCCGGGATTATTCGGTATAATCATGACCGTAATGTTACAAATGATGTGGTAAAATTCCTCATTGGCCCGTAGTGCATTGATGGACAGTAGTTGGCATGATCATGACCATTGATGAATACACGAATATCCTTGGCCCGTAGTGCATGGATAATTTGTGGTCGTGATACTAATGAATATCATTGGCCGTAGTGCAGGGATGATGTGGATTATTTAATAAGCCGAGTCTCAGCGATAAAAGTGATGAAAAACCTTTTAAATCATATAAGATAGTAGATTTTATTATCTACTTGACTCTTCTAATGGATTGCTTGTTCCACTGCAGTTAAACTTGATGTTTGTTATATTTTATCAGTTTAACACTGTTGAAGGCTAATGATAAAATATTCTGTGTTATCTTAGTCATAATATTTCTTACTAGGCTAGTTGAGCTCAACCTTTTGCTTTCATTGTTCTCTTCAGGAAATGAGAACGTAGCCGGGACTGGTCGGGGAACAGAGTGACGGTCCAGATGATAGCATTAGTAGTCCTCACTATTCTATGAAATAGTGTGATAATAAATGTATTGAGGACTCCATTTGAGTTGAATATTGTCTAGAAGACAATATTCATTTTAAAACTCTCAGTTTATGTCTGGTCGTATTTTACACGACAGTTGTATTATTAATTTGTATTTGAATTTTGTACCATGTATTTGGCGACTCAAGATGGGTGATGTATACCTATTTTGGGGGCATTCACAGTTGGTATCAAAGCTTAGGGATATGATCCCTGGCTAAGGTGTGAGACTACAACTAGGAGGGCAGAGACGGGGAATTCCTTCGCTAGTATGACCTAGCTAAGTTTATTTGGTATTTAATTGGTCGGTCAGAGTATAGGGATAATATGTTGCATGTCAATTAACCCTTGTTTTGTGGAAGTATTTGAAAATGACATCTGAGAATGTTGAGAATAGCAATGGAGCACAGGAGACCATTGAGTCTCCACAGATCAACAATAAGGATAATGTGCATCAGGAAGGCGACAATCCTCATGCAAACAACAACACTGACCAAATTATGAATAATGGAATATTCAGAGGCTTTATGCAATTCATGCAACATCAGGCGAGAGCGGCTCCTGTCCAAAATGTAGGTGGAAACACTAGAAACTCTCGAACGATCACCACTAAACAGTTAAAGGAGCTGGGACCACTGGAGTTTATTGGAGAGCTAAAACCACTTAAGGTGGAAGCGTGGATAAAGCAGATCACCAAGTTATTTGATGTCTTGGGATGCTCCGAGGAGCAAAAGGTTCCATTTGCCACCTTTATGTTGCGAGGAGAGGCAAATTACTAGTGGGAATCGGTAAAGCGTACTCAACCTGCCGCACTGAAGATGTCTTGGGAGAAGTTCCAGGAACTATTCAACGACAAGTACTTTCCCGAAAGTATTCGTCACATGAAAGAGGTAGAGTTCATCAAGTTGGAGCAGAACAATATGACCGTGTCGCAGTACGAAGCTAAGTTTGCCGAGTTGTCTCGATTTGCGTCTCACTTGGTTGATAATGAGGAGAGAATGACGTGGATGTTTCTAAGAGGTTTGAAACCCGAGATACGTCAATCTCTAATATCTTATAAACTGTGTTTGTATTCAGATGTGGTAAATAGGGCTTAGTTATTGGAGCGCGATAACGAGTCAACTCAACCAAGAGAAAGCAGCCAACAAAATGATAATACCAATGGTAGTAGTCATCGAAGCGATGACAACAAACGTGGACGGAATCAATATTCCAGAAATGGTAACCACTTCGGTGGTAATCATGGCCAAGACAATAAGAGTGGACATTTCAAGAAGAGGACATTCAACAATGATGGAAAGACGTCAGCACCAGCACCCGTTGTTAAGAAAGGAGAACGACCACCTATCATATGCTTCAAATGCGGAGGGGAGGGACACATCAGTCCAAACTGCTTGATGCCATCCAAAGCGTGTTATAATTGTGGAAGAGAAGGTCACCTAGCCCAATTTTGTCGTGCACCGAAGACAAGTCCAGCTGGGATGGAGGCACCAAAGGCCGTCCCAGAAAAGTCAAAGCAGGTAGTTCAAGGGAGAGCATTTGTCGTGAGCTCCCAGAAAGTAAGGAACCCGAACGAGGTCATCACGGGTAAGCTTATCATAAACTATAGCAAAGTCATACCTTATTTGATACCGGTTCTACCCATTCTTTTATTTCTCCTACTTGCGCTCAACGTTTAAATTTGACTCTGGAGAAATTAGACTTTGACTTATTTGTTGAAACTCCGTTGGGAGAAACCTTCATTACATCCATTGTTTATAAGTCTTGTTTGGTTCAAATCGGAATCCTCACATTACCTGTCGATCTTATTTCATTGAAAATAATTGCATTTGACGTGATTTTAGGGATTGATTGGTTAACTACTCATCATGAAAAAATTAATTATTTTCGTAAGGTTGTTAGCTTTCATATTCCTAACCAACCTATTATGCGAATTTAAGCAACCAAGCCATTAAAATCCATCATTGTCATTCGTTTATTAAAAAATGGATGTCAAGCTTTCTTAGCTCATGTCACAGATTTAAACAAAAATACGTCAGTTTTGAATGATATTTTTATTGTTAATAAATTTCCTGACGTATTCCCAGAAGAACTTCCTGGCCTACCCCTAGAGCGTGAAGTTGAATTTTGTATCGACCTTGAATCCGATATAAAACCCCTTTCCAAAGCCCCATATCGAATGACTCCTATTGAACTTCAGGAGTTAAAGACCCAATTATAGGAATTGTTTGACATCGATTTCATTCGTCCTAGTACGTCTCCTTGGGGTGCTTCTGTTCTATTCGTGAAGAAGAAAGATGGGAGTATGCGACTTTGTATCGGGAGTTGAATCATGTCACCATCAAGAATAGGTACCCATTGCCACGTATTGATGACCTGTTTGACCAGTTGCAAGGCGCCAAATTCTTTTCAAAGATCCATCTTCATTCTGGATATCACCAGTTAAAGATTAGAACCGATGACATTCCAAAGATTTCGCTTCGAACTTCGATGACGGCATTATGAATTCTTAGTCATGTCTTTTGGATTGACTAATGCTCCTGCTGCCTTCATGGATATGATGAACCGAGTATTCAAGGAATGTTGGGATCACTTTTTGGTCGTCCTTATTGATGACATCCTCATATATTCCAAAAGCCACGAAGATCATGAGCAACACTTGAGGCTGATACTCCAAAAGCTTCGTGAAAATAAGCTTTATGCCAAGTTGAAGAAATGCGAGTTCTGGCTTGAGGAAGTAACATTCCTTGGGCACGTAGTATCAAGTTATGGAATATCTATTGACCCAACAAAGATTGAAGCTATTCAAAGCTGGGAGCAACCTAAATCGGGGACCGAAGTACGTAGCTTTCTCGGCTTAGCTGGTTATTATCGGAGATTCGTAGAAGGGTTTTCTATAATCGCTACTCCATTAACTCAGCTGACTCGGAAAGATACAAAATTCGGTTGGAGCGTGGAATGTGAAAAGAGTTTTCAAGAACTCAAAAGGAGACTCATTTCAGCACATGTTCTGACAATACCATCTGGTTCGGAGGGATTTGTCAACTACAGTGATGCTTTGGGCAAAGCGTTAGGATGTGTTCTCATGCAACATGGGAAAATCATAGCCTATGCCTCTCGACAACTCAAAGAATATGAGAGGAATTATCCTACTCATGATCTAGAGTTGGCAGGTGTTGTCTTCGCACTTAAAATTTGGAGGCATTACTTGTATGGGGAGAAAGTGGAGATCTTTACGGATCATAAAAGCCTCAAATATTTCTTCACCCAAAAGGAACTCAATATGCGGCAACGACGTTGGCATGAACTGTTACAAGATTATGATCATATCATTCAATACCATCATGGTAAAGCGAACGTAGTAACTGACGCATTGAGTAGAAGATCATATGCGGGTACGAGTGCGATATTGTCAATGCAAAAGCCCATTTTATATGACTTGCAAAGGATGGAGATAGAGTTAAAGACTCCAAGGACCGACATGATGATAGTGAATATACGAGTAGAACCGACTTTAATCGATAAAGTTAAAGCTGCTCAAGCCACAAACATGGAGCTAATGCGTATGAGGAAGAAAGTGCAAGAAGGTGCTATACCAGAAGTAAGAATCGATGAAGAAGGAATACTTCGAGTCAACTCCAGACTTTGTGTTCCTAACGACCCTGATTTAAAGTATAAAATCATGATGGAGGCGCACAACACACTGTTTGCAATCCATCCTGGGAGTACCAAAATGTATTATGATCTTCGACATACATTTTGGTGGAACAATATGAAGAGAGAGATCGCGGAGTTTATCTCAAGGTGTATAACTTGTCAACGAGTCAAGGCAGAGTATCAAGTACCAAAAGGTCCATTGTAACCTCTTGAAATTACAGATTGGAAGTGGGAGCACATTACCATGGATTTCGTTACCGGTCTTCCCACGGTTTCTCAAGGCATAGATGCGATTTGGGTCAATATTGATAGATTGACCAAGTCAGCTCATTTCTTACCTATACGATAAACTTATACACTTGAACGTCTTGCTCGTATGTACATAAATGAGATTGTAAGAATGCATGGTATGCCAGTATCCATAGTTTCTGATCGAGACCCAAGATTCACTTCACGATTTTGGGTTAGTTTGCAGAAAGTTATGGGCACGGATTTACGATTTAGCTCGGCATATCATCCTCAGACGGACAGGCAGTCAAAGATGACTATTCAAACTCTTGAAGATCTATTAAGACTCTGTGTCCTTAACTTTAAGGAAAGTTGGGACAAGTTCTTACCATTGGTGGAGTTTTCCTACAACAACAGTTATCAAGCAAGTATTGGCATGGCTCCATTCGAGGCGTTGTATGGAAGAAAGTGTCATTCTCCAGTATGCTGGGATGAGGTGGGTGATGTGACGAACGAGATTTTTGTAATTTAATTTTAATATTTATTGAATTAAATAAATATTTTTGATTATTTAATTATTAGATTAAATAATTAATTGATGAAGTTGTGGTAGAATAATTTAATTATATGTGTTATATTTATTAAATTAATGTGGAGAATATTTATTATTCAAAGTATGTATTTATGTGAGCTTATTGAATTAAATGAAATATTTAATAAGCATAATGTTATTTTAATTAATGTAATAATTAATTAGAGATTTAATAATTTGACATAATTAATAAATAAGAAATTAATTATGTGACAATGTGAATTCATGACAAATTATCATATTTTATTCAAAGTAAAGTAAATAAGATATTTGATTATTTTATAATTGGATGTGACATTATTAAACTATAAGATAAAAGAGTTATTCAATTAAATGATTTTGAGCCATTTAAGGCTTGCCAAACGAGGCCTTAGTGGAGGTTGAGTACAATTAACCATTACTGAGTAACTGACCACCACTATTCGCTCAGTTATTTTTATAAAATACGATGTCTTTTATTTTCATTCTTTGCTAAGTCTAGAAAAAGGAAAATTCACAGAGAGAAATTGTGAAGTTGAGAGAAATTGTGAGTGTTGTGATTTATCTAATAACTGAGAAAGGATCATTAAGGCTCTCTTAGTCTACACTTTATACTCTGGGTAATTCATTTAACCCAATTTCTATTTTTTTACGATTGTTTAAGTTTTATAAGAAAATGGCTTAACGTTTTGTTAAAGTCTCTGTAATTATTAAGGGTAAGGATTATGTGTTGATACACGTAATAAGATGTTATCACATCGTATTTGATTATATATATTGTATAAACCATATCATCAGTTGCATAAAACATGTCGTATATTGTTGCTACAAAATTACAGAGTATAAAATATGGCCATATGGCCTTACGTACCAAATTTGATACGTCTATCATAGGTTATATAATAAATTTATGCTTGTAATGGATTATGTATATTAAAACGAAGAGACCAAACTTCAAATGAATGGATTCGATGTTATACCGAACCCATAGTATTGATTTGCATGTTTTGTTTTCAAAACTTTCAAGAACATCAAGAACAGTAAAATTAATTGTATTAATTTTGTTAAATATGTGTTTTAACTTATAAAAATCATGCTAGAAGGGTTGAGTAATGATTAGATGTGTATTACAGTGTTTGGGTATGTTTAATTTCGTGTAAAAATAAATTAATTGGAATTTTTGGCCATGTTCTGCAATTTTTCATGAATTACGTAATATTCTTGGTTCACTAGCGTTCTGGCTTGATTACCACGTTTTAAGACCTGCGTACCATGCAGATCATCGCTACCATAACGCTTGAGAGTCCAACAAGGTACCACCACGCACTGTACGTGTGATAGTAGTAAGCCTATCAGTGGCGCCGCATCGCCACTCTGCAGAATGACCAGAATTGAAAATTTTAAAGTGTTCAAGTCCATGAATGTGATATTAACCTAATCTAATGAACATAAAAATATGTTAGAAGTATAGTAAGATGTTAAAACAGATTCGTAACATGTCAATAACATAAGTGCATGTGGATTGAATTATTGAATACATAATTAGATTATTATTCGCGAAGTGTAAATTGTGTAACTAAAAATATGATAAATTGACTAAGTATAGTCAAAATTCGAATTAGACAAAAAGAATGAACTTATGATGACTAGTTACATTATAATTAACTAGAGCTGTGAATGGAAATGGTATGTAGGATTATATCGAATAACGTGTATAATTAACGTGTAATCTACACACGAGGCAAGTTTCTTAACCTTACTTACTATCATTATTCAAGTTTATAAATCAAGTTCAGTTTGTTATATTAAAGATTATCTATCATTTCAAAGTATGATTCTGTTATATAATATTTGTTCTATTGTATACCTCTTAAGATTGTTATTCATTTTATTTATCATTTATTGTTGAACCTTATTAGACTAGTGAACCCTTATTTGATTCGACAAGTCCATAGTTGATAAACGTTTTAAATTTCAGAACCCTTATTGAATTATCCAAATCAAACTTCCTTTGGTGCGGACTCTGATGTCAAACTGAGATGAACAACCCTATATAGGGATTACTTATGCGTTAGCGTTAAGATATTGTGCACAGTATGGCACTAAGGGCTGATCCCCCTAAGTACGAGTAGAAGAGTCCATAGTGTTATGACTGTTAAAGGTTTCAAGTATAACCCTTGATAACCTAGGACATAGTTCAAGGTCTTATGACCCTCAGAAATCTTTTGATTTTTTGTTATTCATTCTTGATTTAAAAGTTGAGCTTTTATTTCATAAGTCTTTGATTCACTCGCATGTTATTATATATTGTTATTTCATTTTTATACTTGTGGGCAATCATGCTCACTCTTGTGTAATAATAACATTGCAGTTAAGAACGAAAGGTACAACGAGCCTTCTACTAGTAAAGGCAAGGGCAAAGATAATAAGTGATTAAGACTTGTTATTTAATTTTATGAATGTTATTGTCAAGACTTTATGTTGTTTAAGACTTATTATTTGTTTATGTTTCCGCACAGATGTTTAAGGTTAGTTTGACATGGGATTGTATTTATAATGAATGAATTTTCAAGTTGTAATTTTGGGGACAGAATCCTTTTAAGGAGGGAAGGATGTAACGATCCAGAAATTTGTAATTTAATTTAAATATTTATTGAATTAAATAAATATTTTAAATAATTTATTTATTAAGAAAAATAAATAATTGATAATTATGGTGAATTAATTTAGTAATTAAATTGAATAATGATAATTTTATTAAAGGATTTAATTTAAGAAATAATTAAATTAAATCAATTGTTTAATATTTAAGAAAATAATTAAATTAAATCAATTGTTTAATTTAAAGGAAATAAATAAATTAAAATAAAGTGTTGTTTCTAATTTATTAATTAAAGTAGATATATAATTATTTATTAATTATAAGTATAATTATAATGATATTATAATTAATTATTATTATTATAAGTTATTTAAATTAACTAAAGTGTTACAAGTGGAAACTATATAATATAATAATATAAATATAATCTGGTTTGTGAATTATGTACATAACCAAACAAAGCCTTGTGGCTTTTGGTTAATGTAACTGCCAAAGACGCTTGGCTTAATATACTGATAATCACGATTATCAGTTTTTAAGCGCTCAGTTTTCTTATTTCACGTATTTTGGCTAAGGAGAATAACAGAGGTTTATAGAGAAAATACAGTGGGAAATTGAGAGAATTGGAGAGGGACTTGTGAGATTTGGCTGCAATTAGCAAGGTTTACAAGCAAAGTGAAGGTATTCTTCTAAACCTTAGGATTATATATATATATGTATATATATGAGTTTTACGGCATAATTTGTAAACTCTGTGAATTTTAGTTTCTATAAATTGTTGTTATGTAACCTGTGTATGATGATTTTATATAGTTATGATGTTTGAGTTTGTATGAAAAGTAAGAATTCGTATGCTAATTATAGTTTAAAAAGGAAGAAAAGTATGACAGTGTATATTTTTCCATAAGGCTTGTGAATAGTACCAATTTTAGTGGTCAGTTTGTATACTAAACTGTAAATTGAGTCTTGTTTATGCTAGCTTATTAAGAAACGAGCATAACGTAATTTGAATTAAAGTTTTGGTCAAGTTTTGAGATGTCAGTGGTGATTTTTGTGGCAGAAGTTCAAAAATGGAGTTTTATATGAAAATATTGAATTTTGAGAAATTAAACTAGTTTTAGTTGATGATAAATTGTGTTAATTGGTTGTAAATGTTAACATTCATGTTTGTAATACTCTTGTCTGGGTGTAGATGTTAATTTCACTTTGTTTGGTGGGTAAAATTAAGTGTTAGTTGGGCTAAAAGCAGCTCATCGTTCATCTTAAGTGCATGCAATGTCGTACACCAACATTTCTTTTATTAATCTTGAAAAAAAAAAAAGTCATATTGTTATTGATCCCAAGCGATTCGCCATTGGGTTTCTGCAATCGAGCACTAATGCGCACTGCTACCGGTGCCAAGCGCAAGAGGACAGGCAATTGCCTTGTGTTTCTATGAGCCCATCATGATGACTTTCATCTATTCTGAGTTTTATGTGTCTTAGAACTTATATTAGTCTAGCATCCACGTTAATGATGTCGAGACACAATAGGAAC
Source organism: Panax ginseng (assembly GCA_020205605.1). NCBI lineage: Eukaryota > Viridiplantae > Streptophyta > Magnoliopsida > Apiales > Araliaceae > Panax > Panax ginseng. Next base: position 64,652,071 of record CM035136.1, read on the forward strand.
TACCATAACAAGATTGTAAGATGTGGTAATTCAACGTGTGAAGATTCTAAGTAATTATTTAAATAAGTTATAAGATGAAACTAAAAGTGATGTTTTCAAAAGTTATAGATAAACGATAAGGTTTATGTTGATCAATGTGTGATTTCAGAGGCGTTAAATAAGTTAACCTAAATGTTTAGGTTCTAGATTAGGGTCATGACCTAAATGATGGTTTAAACCCCTAAAAGCTAATATTCATGCAACTAATTGTGATTGCGATTTCAATGATATATGTAGGGTAATTGAAGATTTTATTACATTTGTGTAGCTTACAAACAAGGCAAGTTCTCTAACTCTACTTTCATAATTGTGCAAGTTTCTAAATCTTATATTTGTCATTGAGAAAGACTATTGATTCTATCCTGATGAATGATTGAATAAGCTCATGTAACCTAATTCGTTACATCGAATGAGTTTCACGTTCTCATTTCTTGTTATTAGTATCCAAAACATATATTGTTCTAACACATTGATTCAAAGGAGATTGTTTTAATTTCTTGAATATAATACTTTGCATATATATCAAGCTTATTCAGTTATATATGGTTGATATCCGATCTTTGACTTTGATAGCCTTGTTCAGTTATACATTCTTATATTAAATCTTTGTTTATGGAAATTAAATAAGTGTTCTAAAATTTTAGAAACACTGATAAGCTAGTTCCAAACTAAACTTTCTATAGTGCGGAAATTCTAAATTCAAACTGAGACGAACAACCCTAACATAGGGGATTTTGTACGTATAACGTTTAGATGTTTGTGCACAATACATGGTACAAAGGGCTGATCCCCCTGAGTACGTTAAGAAGACTCTGTACAGTCTAATGACTGTTGAGGTTAAGGTAATAATACCTAAACACCGTGGACATAGTTCGTGGTCTTAAGACCCTTAAATAATTTATGTTCGAACTTGTGTCTATTTTGATTCGTAGAAAAAGTTCTTTATCATTTAGTATTCGTTGTTCACTCTCATGTTGTTATTATACTATATTTATGTCAGTGAGCAATTGTTTGCTCACTCTTGCAATTAAACAATGCAGCTAAAGTTGAAAGAGGTGATGATCCATCTACTAGTAAGGGAAAGGGGAAGATGTCTAAGTGATGAAGAATTGTTTAATGTTTATTTACATGCTTGAAGTTTTAAGATTTGTTTTATTTTATAATGTATTCTGCAAACTGATGTAATAATTTTAAGGTAGATTACCTAAGATTTATTTTGACATTATGATGTAACCCTTTAATGGGAGAGATTATTGTTTAAGTTATTTAAATTATGTCTTTATCCCTGGAATATGGGTAGTTAGATATAATAGTTTTTGATAAGTGAGCACCAAATTCGGTGGAAATGAAGTACCCAGATTTGGGATCCATGCAATTTGCGTAGTTTTTGCCTTGGCACCGGTCTTGTTCTTATTTGGTGCCGAACGAACGAATTGAACTTCGGCATTAACATTGGCCGTTTTTAGGCCAATTAATACGAATTTTACCCACCAAACAATGAAATTAACATCTACAATTGGTACAGACTATTACAAACATGATTGCTAACATTTACAACCAATTAACACAATTTATCATCAACTAAAACTAGTTTAATTTCTCAAAATTCCATATTTTCATATAAAACTCCATTTTTGAACTTCTTCCACAAAAATCACCACTGACATCTCAAAACGTGGCCAAAACACTTAATTCAAATTACGTTATGCTCGTTTCTTAATAAGCTAGCATAGACAAGACTAAATTTACAGTTTAGCATATAAATTAGCCACTAAAGTTGGTATTATTCACAAGCCATATGGAAAAATATACACTGTCATACTTTTCTTCCTTTTTAAACTGTAATTATCATACGAATTCTTACTTTTCATACAAACTCAAACATCATAACTATATAAATCATCATACACAGGTTACATAACAACAATTTACAGAAAGTAAAATTCACAGAGTTTACAAATTATGTCGTAAAATTCATATATATATATATATATATATATATATAATCCTAAGGTTTAGAAGAATACCTTCACTTAGCTTGTAAACCTTGCTAATTGCAACCAAATCTCACAAGTCCCTCTCCAATTCTCTCAATTTCCCACTGTATTTTCTCTCTAAACCTCTATTATTCTCCTTAGCCAAAATACGCGCTTAAACACTGATAATCATGTTTATCAGTTTATTAAGCCAAGCGTCTTTGGTAGTTACATTAACCAAAAGCCACAAGGCTTTGTTTGGTTATGTACATAATTCACAAACCAGATTATATTTATATTATTATATTATATAGTTTCCACTTGTCACACTTTAGTTAATTTAAATAACTTATAATAATAATAATTAATTATAATATCATTATAATTATACTTATAATTAATAAATAATTATATATATACTTTAATTAATAAATTAGAAACATCACTTTATTTTAATTTATTTATTTCCTTTAAATTAAATAATTCATTTAATTTAATTATTTTCTTAAATATTAAACAATTGATTTAATTTAATTATTTTCTTAAATATTAAACAATTAATTTAATTTAATTATTTCTTAAATTAAATCCTTCAATAAAATTATCATTATTCAATTTAATTACTAAATTAATTCACCATAATTATCAATTATTTATTTTCCTTAATAAATAAATTATTTAAAATATTTATTTAATTCAATAAATATTTAAATTAAATTACAAATTTCTCGATCGTTACATCCTTCCCTCCTTAAAAGGATTTTGTCCCTAGAATCATAACTCAAAAAATTCATTCATTACATTCTTCCCTCCTTAACAAGATTATGTCCTCAGAATTGCTATACAAAATGAAGCAAACAATTGAGGATAATTCTTTATCATAACATTTTCAAGTTCCCACGTAGCTTCCTCAGCATTGTGGTTCCTCCAGATTACCTTAACAAAAGGTATCACTTTATTCCTCATTACTTGCTCTTTTCTGTCAACAATTTGAACAGGGACTTCAGTATTTCTCAAACTGTAAGGGCTCATATTCTATAACATGCTTATAATCAGGCTTATATGGTCTCAATACCGAGATGTGGAAAACATTATGGATATGCATTAACTCTGGAGGTAAGGCTACCTCGTACGCCACTTCGCCAACCCGTTGAAGAATCGAATTTCCCTTTCTTCCCAAATCGAATTTTCCCCTTCTAGGGAGATACTTTCAAGAAAACATAACTACCAACATCGAATTCCGGATTTTGTCGGTGCTGATCGGCATATTTCTTCTGTCTATCTTGTGCAGCTATCAATCTTGCTCGAATCACCTTGATGATTTTAACGGTTTGTTGCACAAACTCTGGACCCAATAGCTGACATTCTCCTACCCCATCCCAACATAACGAAGTTCTGCATTTTCTGCCGTATAACACTTCGTAAGGCGGCATGCCAACACTCGCGTGATAATTATTATTATATGAAAATTCAACCAATGGTAAATGATCGTTCCAATTTCCCTTGAAATCCATAATACATGCTCTGAGCATATCTTCTAGTGTTTGGATGGTTCTCTCGTTTTTTCCGTCAGTTTGAGGATGGTATGCTGTGCTCATTCGCAGCTGTGTTCTAAAACATTCTTGTAGTCATTTCCAGAAATTAGATGTGAAACGTGGATCTCTGTCTGACACAATGGACACAGGTACACCGTGTCTTGACACAATTTCCTTCACGTACAGTTTTTGCTAACCGATCTTGGGTAAATCGAATCTTGATCGACAAAAAGTGTGCCGACTTCGTCAATCAATCAACAATCACCCAAACGACGTCATACCCTTGCTGAGTCGTTGGAAGACCTACCACAAAATCCATTGTGATATGCTCCCATTTCCATTCTGGTATCTCTACTGGTTGTAACAATCCACTTGACCTTTGATGTTCAGCTTTAACTTTCTGACACGTTAAGCATTTCGCCACACACTCTGCCACATCCCTCTTCATATTCGGCCACCAAAAATGATGTCTAAGATCTTGGTACATCTTCGTACTTCCAGGGTGAATCGAATATCTTGAGTTGTGAGCTTCACTCAGAATATCTTCTTTAATTTCTGGTACTTGCGGTACCCAAACTCTCCCTTCGAACTGAAGTAACCCTTCCGAATCGATTTTGAATTTGTTTTCCTCACCTTCAGCTATTTTCTGTTTTATCTTGTTGCAGTCTTCATCCTGAATTTGTACATTGCTCACTTTCTCTACCAACGTTGAACTGTTTCCCACCTGAAACAACTTTTCATCGATTTTTGTCGCATATTTAATTTCCAACTCCATTTTAGCCATTTCCGACACTAACTTATCCTGAGCAGTCAACAACATTAACTTCTCTCGTCCCTTCCTACTTAAGGCATCAGCAACAACATTCGCCTTTCTGGGATGATAAAAAATCTCGCAATCATAATCTTTGATTAGTTCAAACCATCTTCTTTGTCGAATGTTTAAGTCTTTTGTGTAAAGATATACTTCAGACTTTTATGGTCAGTATATATCTCACACCTCTCTCCGTAAAGATAATGTCTCCAAATCTTCAAGGCAAACACCACTGCCGCCAACTCTAGGTCATGAGTCGGATACCCCTTCTCATAATCTTTTAATTGACGTGATGCATACGCAATAACTCTGTCATTCTGCATAAGCACACAACCTAGTCCTTTATGCGATGCGTCACTATACACCAAAAAATTTCCTGTATCATCAGGCAATGACAACACAGGTGCTGAGTTCAATCTCTTCTTTAATTCGTGAAAACTTTCCTCACACTTCTCTATCCAAACAAACTTAACCGCCTTCCTGGTTAAATTTGTCAACGGGGTCGCGATTTTGGAAAAATCTTGAATAAAACGCCTATAGTAATCTGCCAACCCTAAGAAACTCCTTATCTCTGACGGTGTCTTCGGCTGATCCCAGTTTACTACAACTTCAGCTTCTGATGGATCTACCGAAATTCCATCTTTATCAATAACATGCCCAAGAAACTGTACACGTTCCATCCAAAACACACATTTTGAAAATTTTGCGTACAACTTCTCCTTTCTCAATGTCTCAAACGTTAATCTTAAGTGTTCTACATGTTCTTCCTTGGTCTTAGAATACACCAAGATATCATTAATAAACACTACCACAAATTTATCTAAGAATGGTTTAAACACCCTGTTCATCAAATCCATGAACGCTTCAGGTGCATTGGTTAAACCAAATGACATAACCAAAAACTCGTAATGACCATACCGAGTTCTGAATGCCATCTTCGATACGTCTTCTTGCCTCACCTTCAATTGATGATAACCACTCCTCAAGTCTATCTTTGAAAAATATCTCGCCCCCTTCAGTTGATCAAACAGGTCATCAATTCTTGGTAACAAATACTTATTTTTAATCGTAACCTTATTCAATTCTCAATACTCAATGCAGAGCCGCATCGATCCATCCTTCTTCTTAACAAATAACACTAGCGCTCCCCATGGCGATACACTCGGCTGGATATACTTCTTGTCGAGTAATTCTTGCAGTTGCACCATTAACTCTTTAATCTCTACCGGGGCCATTTTGTATGGTGCCTTAAATATCGGGCCTATTCCTGGTACTAAATCAATCACGAACTCAATTTGTCGATCTGGCGGAAGACCCGACAAATCATCTGGAAATACGTCTGTAAAATCTCTTATGATCGGTATCTCTTCAAACTTCGCACTTTTCTTTTGTGTATCAACTATATAGGCTAAGTATCCTACACATCCTTATCTTAACAACTTTTTGGCTTGCATCACCGTCAGACAACTTACTTGTCGAGGTGATTTGCTGCCATTGAACACAACCTTTGACGGAGTCATAAGGTTAACACACTTTCTTTGGCAATCAATCACTGCTCTGTGATTGAATAACCAATCCATTCCCAGTATAACATCAAACTCCCCCAGTCTAATTGGTATCAAGTCTACCCTCATCTCTTGACCCTTTATAACCAATTTACAATTCTTATATACAAATCTAACAGGAATCACTTCCTTATTCTCAATCTCTATACTTAAGGGAAATTCTAATTCTTCCTTGGGAAAATCTAAGTTCTGAGAAAATTCATCTGATATAAATGAACAAGTAGCACCCGAATCAAATAGTACATAAGCATTAATACCATTAATCAGAATGATTCCTGACACAACATCCTTAGACTAAACAACATCCTGCACAGTCATATTGAAAGTTCTTGCAGTAGGTCGGCTTAATTGAGCTTGTCCAGTGATAGTCAATGCACCACCACCATTGTTGTTTCCTTTTCCACCACTTGAACTTCCTGTTGGCTTCTTGGGACAATCACGAGCCTTGTGATCCTTTGAACTGCAGGTAAAATATGTTCCTTTCTTTGGACTAAAACAGTTCGGTGCAATGTGTCCCTCCTTACCACAGTTGAAACACACTCGCTTTCCCTTCAAACATACCCCAGTATGATTCTTTCCACACGTCGCACAAGCTTCAAACTTTTTCTTCTGCTGACTTCCCTGCTGTCCTCCCGTAGTCGAATTCTCGTTCCATTTCCTCTTCTGATGGTTACTTCCAACATTACTTCCACCAGCCTTATTCTCGTTATCATTCTTCCTCTTCTTCTGATCTTGGTTATACTTGGTCAAGGCATCGCTTCCACTTGTCGCGATAATTGCCTTTTCAAATACAGTCGCAAATGTATTGAACTGGAACATTGAAACCTTGCTATACAGCTAGGGTTTGAATCCTTGTTCGAACCTTCTCGCCTTACGCTCATCCGTATTGACTTGATAAGTGGCAAACCTTGCCAACTCGTTAAACTTCGCAGCATATTCTGGCACCGTCATAGTTCATTGCTTAAGCTCAAGAAATTGCACCTCCAACTGGTTCCGAGAACTCGCTGGAAAGTACATTTCAAAGAACATCTCCTTAAATCTATCCCACGCTACCATTCCTTGTCCTCCACGAACTTTATTTACTTGCCACCAGTAGCTAGCTTCGGTTAAGCATAAACGTCGCGAACGCAGTCTTCTGATCTTCGTTAACTCTAGCAACGTCAAACACCTTCTCCATTTCCATGATCCAGGTTTGGGCTTCCACTTGATTCATAGACCCTTGAAACTCTGGCGGTCCAACCGCTTTGAATTCCTTGAAAGTCGTAACTTGAGCTTGCGATTGATTCACAAGTGCTCCCGTCAACAAAGCTACCAACTGCTGAACTGGATAAACGTTGGTCTCATTGTTATTGTCGGTCGACCCCTCATGAGATACTTGCTGACGTGGTTGTCTTCTTCTAGGAGGCATTTTCTGTTTAAAATATACGCTTATTAGTTCATTACTCAAATTCTTGGGTATTCAAGGTTTAACTTAAACATTCCAAGATTGAAGCTTTAACACATTACATTTCAAATAAACTATAATATTTTATTCATTCATAATGTTTTAAACATACTAAAGATAACATATCTGCTATAAACATCCACTTTCCTGAACAAAACCAGTTTCAGGATTACATACTCATACTATCCCTTTATTCATCTCCAAATAAGGGATTTCAAACTTTATTTAGTCACATAATTAATCACAAATTATTATCATCACTCTTATTTTCTATCTATTCATATAAAGACGTCGTAAGGCTTCTTGACGTTCCTCTTCCGTGATGCGATATGCCGTCCTACGATCCATCACGAACCACGATGAGTCTTCAAATTGAGGTGGGTAATAATGGACTCGATCCTGGGACCTATCAATCGCCAAATTAAAAGTATAATCCATCTCCTTCATCTTGGCTTTCTTCACTTGGACCTTAGCCTCAGCACGGTCTGCACGTTGAGCCGCCTTCATATAAACATCCTCTGCTCTTGCACGCTTAGCTGATTCCTCTTTAAAGTCATCATTCATCTTCTCCATGTCAGTCTTCATCTTCTCGTTCACTGCCAATAGGTCTTCATGCTGACCCTTGGTATGAACTAGATCCCATTCCGTGTTTCCAAGTTTTGAGTCAAGTTCCTGAATCTCTACCTCCTTCTGTTCTAATGCAACGTGATGCATCTCTACCATCTCCTTCAGCTCCTCAACATTATCATGTAACTCTATGTTATGGTCATACAGAGCATCATACATCTTAGCCGATACGGAGTTTGGTGGAAACTCCTCAGGATCCTCCTCATCATCATCCTCCTCAGGAATATCCTCCTCGGGATCGGTCAAAGGCTCATCCTCTTGGATCAACTGTTCCCGCACTACGTGAATATCCCGGGGTTCGTCATCTCTAGGTACCTGAGGTATCACCTCTCTAGCTGGAATGGATCCTCCTTCGTTAGACATCCTGACAACAAAATATTTTAAGTTTTACTTAACATTTTTTTTGCTACTCATCATGACACATAAGTTATTAACACATAAACACATAATGTCTTTTATTATTCAAATTTGAATGGATGCCTTAATCCATTCCTTAAAACCCGATAAGAGTTAATCACCTCTATGTTTTCTGACTTCTTAAAGGCTACTTCCTAAGGTTTTCCCCACCTAAGGTTCATAACCTAAAGCTTTGATACCAACCTGTGACACCCCCAAATCCGGGTACTTCATTTCCACCGAATTTGGTGCTCACTTATTAAAACTATTATATCTAACTACCAATATTCAAAGGATAAAGACATAATTTAAATAACTTAAACAATAATTTCTCCCATTAAAGGGTTACATCATAATCTCAAAATAAATCCCAGATAATCTACCTTTAAAATTATTACATCAGTTTGCGGAATACATTATAAAATAAAACAAATCTTAAAACTTCAAGCATTTAAATAAACTATTAACAATTCTTCATCACTTAGACATCTTGCCCGTTCCCTTGCTAGTAGATGGATCATCATCTTTCAACTTTTGCTGCATTGTTTAATTGCAAGAGTGAGCAAACAATTGCTCACTGACATAAAGATAGTATAATACCAACATGAGAGTGAACAACGAATACTAAATGATAAAGAACTTGTTCTACGAATCAAAATAGAAACAAGTTTGAACTTAAATTATCTAAGGGCCACGAACTATGTCCACGGTGTTTTGGTATTATAACCTTAACCTCACCAGTCATTAGACTGTACAGACTCTTCTTAACGTACTCAAGGGGATCAGCTCTTTGTACCATGTATTGTGCACAAACATCTAAACGTTACACGTACAAAATCCCCTATGTTAGGGTTATTCGTCTCAGTTTGAATTTAGAATTTCCGCACTAAACAAAGTTTAGTTTGGAACTAGCTTATCAGTGTTTCTAGAATTTTAGAACACTTATTCAATTTCCATAAATAAAGATTTAATATAAGAATGTATAACTGAACAAGGCTATCAAAGTCAAAGATCGGATAACAACCATGTATAACTGAATAAGCTTGATATATATGCAAAGTATTATATTCAAGAAATTAAAACAATCTCCTTTGAATCAATGTGTTAGAATAATATATGTTTTGAATACTAATAACCAGAAATGAGAATGTGAAACTCATTCGATGTAACGAATTAGGTTACATGAGCTTATTCAATCATTCATCAGGATAGAATTAATAGTCTTTCTCAATGACAAATATAAGATTTAGAAACTTGCATAATTATGAAAGTAGAGTTAGAGAACTTGTCTTGTTTGTAAGCTACACAAATGTAATAAAATCTTCAATTACCCTACATATATCATTGAAATCGCAATCACAATTAGTTGCATGAATATTAGCTTTTAGGGTTTTAAACCATCATTTAGGTCATGACCCTAATCTAGAACCTAAACATTTAGGTTAACTTATTTAAGGCCTCTGAAATCACACATTGATCAACATAAACCTTTTCGTTTATCTATAACTTTTGAAAACATCACTTTTAGTTTCATCTTATAACTTATTTAAATAATTACTTAGAATCTTCACACGTTCAATTACAACATCTTACAATCTTGAATATGGGTAGTTCCTATTGTGTCTCGACATCATAACGTGCATGCTAGACTAATATAAGTTCGATACACAAAACCTGTAAATAGGCAGAAGTCACTACACAGGCTCGGGAGACGCAGCCTTGTTCTATTTGTCCTTGCCTTAACTGCCGAATGTAGGCTATATTTGTGTTCAAGCTACGAGAAAACCCAATGGCATAGCTTCTCGCTTGGGGCCCAGTAATGCTACTGGTGGCTAGTACCTGATAATAAGCAGAACTCGGCATGAGCAGATTGGTACATTTGTAGTCCAACTAACACGAATTTCACCTACCAAACAGTGAATTTAACATCTACAATTGGTACAGACTATTACAAACATGATTGCTAACATTTACAACCAATTAACACAATTTATCATCAACTAAAACTAGTTTAATTTCTCAAAATTCCATATTTTCATATAAAACTATATTTTTGAACTTCTTCCACAAAAATCACCACTGACATCTCAAAACTTGGCCAAAACACTTAATTCAAATTACGTTATGCTCGTTTCTTAATAAGCTAGCATAAACAAGACTCAATTTACAGTTTAGCATACAAATTGGCCACTAAAATTGGTACTATTCACAAGCCATATGGAAAAATATACACTGTCATACTTTTCTTCCTTTTTAAACTGTAATTAGCATACAAATTCTTGCTTTTCATACAAACTCAAACATCATAACTATATAAAATCATCATACACAGGTTACATAACAACAATTTACAGAAACTAAAATACACAGAGTTTATAAATTATGCCGTAAAACTCATATATATATATATACATATATATATATATATAATCCTAAGGTTTAGAAGAATACCTTCACTTAGCTTGTAAACCTTGCTAATTGCAGCCAAATCTCACAAGTCCCTCTCCAATTCTCTCAATTTCCCACTGTATTTTCTCTGTAAACCTCTGTTATTCTCCTTAGCCAAAATACGTGAAATAAGAAAACTGAGCGCTTAAACACTGATAATCGTGATTATCAGTTTATTAAGCCAAGTGTCTTTGGCAGTTACATTAACCAAAAGCCACAAGGCTTTGTTTGGTTATGTACATAATTCACATACCATATTATATTTATATTATTATATTATATAGTTTTCACTTGTCACACTTTAGTTAATTTAAATAACTTATAATAATAATAATAATAAATTATAATCTCATTGTAATTATACTTATAATTAATAAATAATTATATATCTACTTTAATTAATAAATTAGAAACATCACTTTATTTTAATTTATTTAATTCCTTTAAATTAAACAATTCATTTAATTTAATTATTTTCTTAAATATTAAACAATTGCTTTAATTTAATTATTTTTTAAATATTAAACAATTTATTTAATTTAATTATTTCTTAAATTAAATCCTTCAATAAAATTATCATTATTCAATTTAATTACTAAATTATTTCACCATAATTATCAATTATTTATTTTCCTTAATAAATAAATTATTTAAAATATTTATTTAATTCAATAAATATTTAAATTAAATTTTAAAATTCTCGATCGTTACAGTATTTATTATTCAGATGTTGTAACCCCATAAGGGGAGGATTTATTTCTATCTATTGGATGGTTTGCATTTATTATGGGTAGATAGATAGATGATATTTTTATAGTTAACACCAAATCCCGTGGAATTGAAGTACCCGGATTTGGGGTTGTCACATATTGGTATCAGAGCTGTAGGTTATGAACCTTAGGTGGGAGAACAACCTTAGGTAGTAGCCTTATAGAAAGAACATAGTGATGGAAAACTCTTATCGAGTTCTAAGAAATGAATTTTTTAAATTCGTTGAAGATAATAAAAGACTCTATGTTCTTATATGTCAAATTATGTGCTCATTAGTACGACTTAGTAACTAAAACTTGAAACTATGTTGTCAGGATGTCGGATGTTGGAGGATCTAGTCGAGCTGGGGAGGAGCAACCCCGAGTACCCACTGAGGAGGAGCCCCGAGACATTCATGTTTTCAGGGAGCAGTTGATACAGAGAGAGCCATCTCAATTGATCACTGTTGTTGGTCAGGAGCATGAGCCTGAGACTGATCTGGAGGAATATCCTGAGGAGGAAGAGGAAGAGGAAGAAGAGGAGTTCCCACCGAACTCCATCGATGCTAAGATGTACGATGAGTTGTATGACCGTAATGTGGAGATACGTGACACTGTGATGCCCCCAAAATAGGTATACAACACCCATTCTGAGTCGCCAAATACATGGTACAGAAAGCAAACTACAACTTCAATAATACAATTGTCGTGCAAAATACGACAACATATACTGTGAGTTTAAATACAAATATTGTCTTCTAGACAATATCCACACTCAAATAAGTCCTCGTTACAATTATTCAAACACTATTTTACGTAAATAGTGAGGAATTTTTTTAAAACATCTTTCTAGAACCATCACTCAAGTACCCAGACTAGTTCTCGCTATATTCTCACCTCCCGAGAAAAATGGAACAAAAAGGAAAAGGGTGAGCTTAACTAGCCAAAGTAAAGAATATTATGACTAAGATAATATACAACAAATTATCGTTAGTCTTCAACGGGGAAAAATCTGATAAAATATAATAGCCAACAAGTTTTAGATCAACAACTGCAGCGAAACAACAATCCATTAGAAGAGTCAAGTAGAGAATGAGTTCTACTATCTTCTAAGATTTAAAAGTCCATCATCAATATTTTATCCCTGTAACAACAATCAATATACATCTTTAATCAAATATTCATCTTTGCACTTTGGCCAAAGATATTCATTTGTATCACCAAGAAGTCATGTTCCTCTCAACACTGTTCATCTTTTACTACGGGGCAAAGATATTCATCGATTAATCATTTATCTTTTGCACTGACGCATCAAGATATTTAGTAATATCATCATTTAGGACTCGGGATGATGAAAAATATTTTAAAGAAAATGAATCCAAAGAAACGGAAGGACAAATAGTAGGATTAGTATAACGGTTTATCCAAGATCAATAATACTTCATAAATACCAATTTTGAAGCATAATTCAAAAATAAAGATCAAAACATGGATACAATCGAAGATAGTAACCATAATAGACATCTTGGACAAAAAAAGAAAATTTCATTTTTCTATTGAATAGTATCGTGATAAGTGAATAATCACAGATATCGTGAATAGTAACCCCACACAAAAAGTTCCAAATTTGATAAAATTCAGATCAATACTTGACATAATGATATTGAAGAAATAATATCATATATGAAGAAAATAACATCCTTACCTCAAAATATCGCATTACTTGATCGGAATATCGGTATAAGGTCAAAGGAAACATGTCTTGATGAATAGAAACTCACAAAGTATCTAAATACTTTCAAAATACACTCAATAATCTAGAGAGAAAGAGAAAACTTGTTTACGTGTGATTTTCAATTCTAACTTAGCCCTCTATTTATAGGAAAATGTTAGCAGACTTGACACATAAACCGATAAACTTACTCGCTACTATTCCCACCACCACATTTGAAATAAATTCAACACATTTCTTCACCAACCACAAGTGGGGCCCACTCAATTCTAGAATTTTCCACCAAAATCATTTATAAAACTAATTTACGAATCAATCACCTTTTAAAATTCAAAACAACTCATACGTTCATTTTAACGGTTCAAAATTTGTGGACATATACTCAACTTATATATGTATAACATATCCAAAATTTACAACGATCCAAATGGGTTCGGATTAATTAAAATTATAACTCACACAATATATCTCAAAACCACTTTGGTTTAATTTTTAATACCTTCATTCCGGCAAAAATCTGATAAAACACCTCAACATTAACTCCTTCATTTTTAACCATAATAAATATATCCAACATTTATATCCACATAAAATAAATATTTCCTTATCATATGAATCAATAATTAATTATTCACAAATAATATTACGAAATCACATTTATGACAACGGTAGTTCTGTGAAAGAGGGGCTTTCAATAAGAATTTCTCCTTATTGGCGTGCAATTAGGTGACCAAACCTCTACTTGACAGAACTTTCTAGACATTGCCAATAATGCTATCTAATAATATTATTCAAATAATATGAATTATTGATGTGATAATGGGAAATACTTTGCAGTGACAATTATTGAAACAACAATAATATAAAATATCAACGCAACAATTATTGAATCAATAAAATAAAATATTGAACAGTACCTACTGTAACAATTATTGAGTAGTGCCTTCTTACGCGAGGATCAATAATTCATCAATCTCACGCATCCACGCGTATTACATCATGTATTTTAACCATCGAATATTCTAACATGTTAATTGGTAACAACTTCTGTGATTATTTATAAAAACTCAAACTTGTCATTTTCTTCATCCGACAATTATTACATTATGGGGCCCATTAAATGATCAAGCGTAGTCGAATGAATATTCCCCGACAACAAGAATATTCCATGACCAAACGAATATTCCCCGACAACAATGATTATTTTATAACCACTTGCATATTTTCAAAAATTTGCACATTTCACCCATAACCACAGAATTATATCAAATTAATACCGTATTATTCACAAATATAATTAGAGAAAATTTGATTTTATTTATAATAAGTTGGGGTCTTACAACCTCCCCTAACTCCCAGGTCATTTCTTCAATAGCATGGTTTCTCCATAAAATCTGAACTTGTGGTATAACCTTGGTGCGTAGGACTTGCTCTTTCCTATCCAAGATCTTAACAGGTACTTCTTCGTATGTTAAATCTTCGGCTATCTCGTCTGGTTCTAATGCAATAATATGGTTCGGGTCTTTCACATATTTACGAAGCATGGATATTTGATAAACATTATGAACACGAGACATACTTGGAGGTAATGCGAGTCTATAGGCCACATTTCCTATTCTGTTAAGAATCTCAAATGGACCAACAAATCGTGAATTGAACTTTCCTCTCTTCCCAAATCTTGTAACTCCATTCCATGGTGCAACACGTAACAATACATGATCCCCAATATTAAATTCCACGTCTTTTCGATAAAGATCCGCATAACTCTTTTGTCGATCTTGTGCCGTTTGTATACGTTGTCAAATCATTTGGATCTTTTCTGTAGTCATGCGTACTAATTCTTGTCCCAACAACGTTGCTTCTCCCACCTCGTCCCAGCATACTGGAGAACGACACTTTCGTCCATACAACGCCTCAAATGGAGCCATGCCTATACTTGCTTGATAGTTGTTGTTGTAGGAGAATTCTACCAATGGCAAGTACTTATCCCAACTCCCTTTGAAATCTAGGACACAAAGTGTTAATAGATCTTCAAGAGTTTGAATAGTCCTCTCTGATTGCCCGTCCGTTTGAGGATGGTATGCCGAGCTGAATCGTAAATCCGTGCCTATAGCTTTCTACAAGCTAACCCAAAATCGTGAAGTGAATCTTGGGTCACGACCCGAAACTATGGATACTGGAATGCCATGCAATCTCACAATCTCATTCATGTAAATGCGAGCAAGACATTCAAGGGAATAAATCTCACGTATCGGCAAGAAATGGGCAGACTTGGTTAATCTATAAATAATAACCCAAATAACATCTATGCCTTGAGAAACTTTGGGAAGACCTGTAACGAAATCCATAGTAATGTGTTCCAACTTCCATTTCGGAATCTCAAGTGGTTGTAATGGACCCTTTGGCACTTGATGCTCCTCCTTTACACGTTGACAAGTTAAACACCTCGAGATAAACTCCGCGATCTCTCTCTTCATATTGTTCCACCAAAATGTATGTCGAATATCATGATACATTTTGGTACTCCCAGGATGGATTGCAAATGGGGTGTTGTGTGCCTCCATCATGATTCTATGCTTCAAATCAGAATCATTAGGAACACAAAGTCTGGAGTTAAATCTAAGTATTCCTTCTTCATCGATTCTTGCTTCTGAAATAGCACCTTCTTGCACTTTTTTCTTTATACGCATCAGCTCCATGTCCGTAGCTTGAACAGCTTTAACTTTATCGATTAAATTTGGTTCTACTCGTATATTCGCCATCATCATGTGGGTCCCTGGAGTCTTTAAATCTACCTCCATCCTTTACAAGTCATACAGAATGGGCCTTTGCATTGACAATATCACACTTGTACTCACATATGATCTTTTACTCAATGCATCAGCTACTACGTTCGTTTTTCCAAGATGATATTGAATAGTGTGATCGTAATATTTCAATAGTTTAAGCCAACGTCGTTGTCGCATGTTGAGTTCTTTTTGGGTTGAAATATTTGAGGCTTTTATGGTCCGTATAAATCTCCACTTTCTCCCCATACAAGTAGTGTCTCCAAATTTTCAACGTGAATACGACTGCTGCCAACTCTAGATCACGAGTAGGATAATTCCTCTCATATTCTTTGAGTTATTGTGAGGCATAGGCTATGACTTTCCCATGTTGCATGAGAATGCATCCTAATCCTTTGCCTGAAGCATCGCTGTATATAACAAATCCATCCGTTCCAGATGGTATTGCCAGAACAGGTGCCGAAATGAGTCTCCTCTTGAGCTCTTGGAAACTCTTCTCGCATTCCTCGCTCCATACAAATTTTGTATCTTTCCGAGTCAACTGAGTTAACGGAGTAGCGATTCGAGAAAATCCTTCCACGAATCTCCGATAATAACCAGCTAAGCCCAGAAAGCTACGCACTTCGGTCACCGACTTTGGTTGCTCCCAACTTTGTACTGCTTCAATCTTCGTCGGGTTAACAGATACTCCATGTTTTGACACCACGTGCCCAAGGAATGCTACTTCCTCAAGCCAGA
This sequence comes from Panax ginseng, assembly GCA_020205605.1. Lineage (NCBI taxonomy): Eukaryota > Viridiplantae > Streptophyta > Magnoliopsida > Apiales > Araliaceae > Panax > Panax ginseng. The sequence goes on from CM035136.1 coordinate 64,668,917, forward strand.
ACTCGCATTTCTTCAGATTGGCATAAAGTTTGTTTTCACGAAGCCTTTCATGTATCAGCTTCAAATGGTGCTCATGATCTTCACGGCTTTTGGAATAGATGAGGATGTCATCAATAAAGACAACAACAAACTAATCTAAATATTCCTTGAATACACGGTTCATCATATCCATGAAAGCAGTTGGAGCATTAGTCAATCCAAAAGACATGACTAAAAATTCAAAATGCCCGTACCGAGTTTTGAAGGCAGTCTTTGGAATATCCTCAGTTTTAATCTTCAGCTGATTATATCCAGAACGAAGATCGATCTTTGAAAAGAATTGTGCTCCTTGCAACTGGTCGAATAGGTCATCAATGCGAGGTAGCGGATACCTATTCTTGATGGTGACATGGTTTAATTCTCGGTAGTAAATACAAAGTCGCATACTCCCATCTTTTTTCTTTACGAATAAAACAGGAGCACCCCAAGGAGATGTACTAGGACGAATGAAACCTATGTTTAACAATTCTTGTAGTTGGACTTTTAACTCCTAAAGTTCAATAGGAGCCATTCGATATGGGGTTTTAGAAATGGGTTTTGTACCCGGCTCAAGGTCAATAAAGAATTCAACATCACGTTCTGGGGGTAGACCGGGAAGTTCTTCAGGAAATACATCAGAAAATTCTCTAACAACAGAAATATTATTTAAATATGACTTGTCTTTGTTCAAATCCATAACATGGGCTAAGAAAGCTTGACATCCGTTTTTCAATAAATGAATATCTTTATGGCTTGATATGATAGTGACTGATTTTAGTGGTTTAGTTGTTTGAATTAGTATGATAGGTTGGTTAGGAATATGAAAACTAACAACCTTACGAAAACAATCAATTTTGGCATGATGAGTGGTTAACCAATCAATTCCTAAAATCACATCAAAAGCAAGTATCTTTAAAGATATAAGATCAATAGGTAATGTGATAGTGCCAACTTGGATCATGCAAGATTTATAAACTATAGATGTAACAAAGGTTTCATCCAACGGAATTTCAACAGATAAGTCAAAGTCCAATTTCTCTGGAGTCAAGTTTAAACGTTGAGCACAAGCAGGAGAGATAAAAGAATGGGTAGTACCGGTATCTAGTAAGGTATAAACTTCGCAAGAGTTCAAGATTAGCTTACCTGTAATCACCTCGTTCAGGTTCCTCGCATTTTGGCCAGTCACGACAAACGCTCTTCTAGGAACCGCTGATTTTGACTTATCCGGGATAGCCCTTGAAGTCACCATCCCCGTTGAACTTTGTTTTGCTACAGAACAATCCCAAGCTATGTGGCCTTCCTTTCCACAGTTGTAACATACCTTGGATTGTTGTGGAGCGATTTTAATGATATGTCCCTCTTTCCGCATTTGTAATATCTAACTAGCGGTCGTTCTCCTCCCCCCCAGAATTTGTTGTTGGTCTTTGGTCTTCTTTGTTGATGTCTTCCGTCATTGTTGAATCTCCTCTTTTCGAAATTTCCACTTGACTCACCTCTCCTATTATCATGGCCACGATGACCACCCGAGTGGTTACCGCCTTTGTTCATTTTTCTCTCCTCGTTGGTTATCATCGCTCGATAATCATTGCCACCGATATGACCATGGTTGTGGTCCCTCGGTTGAACATACTCACTATCTCGCTCTAATAATTGAGCCCTGTTTACAACATCTGAATATAAAGAAAATTTATGAGATATAAGATATTTCCGAATCTCGGGCTTTAGACCTCTCAGAAACATCCTTGTCATTCGTTCCTCATTTTCGACCAAATGAGGTGCAAACCTGGATAACTCTGCAAACTTCGCCTCGTACTAGGACACCGTTATGTTGTTTTGTTCCAGTATGATAAACTCCACCTCCTTCATATGACGAATACTTTCAGGAAAGTACTTGTCATTGAATAGTTTTTGAAATGTTTCCCAAGACATCTTTGAGTGCAATTTGGTCAGTACGCTTCACAAAATCCCACCAGTAGTCTGCCTCACCGCGGAACATAAAGGTGGCGAATGGAACCTTCTGTTCCTCCGTGCATCCCAAGACATCGAATATCTTGGTAATTTTCTTGACCCACATTTTCGCCATGATCGGATCCGGCTTTCCCTTAAATTCTGGTGGTCCCAACTCCTTGAACTGCTTGGCTGTGACAAGCCGCACATTGCTATCATTTCCACCCATATTTTGTGCATGAGTCTCCCTCGTCTGGTTTTACATGAACTGCAAAAAGCTCCAAAACATTCCATCATTCATCGTTTGCTCGGTAGTGTTGTTTACAGGAGGAATATTGCCTTCCTATTGCACGTTCTCCTGGTTTGTAACTAAAGGTTGTTCCACAGTCTCATACACTCCATTGTTAACGTTCTCAGTGGCCATTCTTAAATACTTCCATAAAACAAGGGTTAATTAAACAAATTAATATATCACATAATATCCCTATATTACAACTGACCAACAAATAAGCTTAGATAAGACACACTAGCGAAGGATTTACTCATCTCTCCCCTCCTAGTTCTATTCCCCGATCTCCGCCAGAGACCATATCCCTAAGCTTTGATACCAACTGTGACGCCCCCAAAATAGGTATACAACACCCATTCTGAGTCGCCAAATACATGGTATAGAAAGCAAACTACAACTTCAATAATACAATTGTCGTGCAAAATACGACAACACATATTGTGAGTTTAAATACAAATATTGTCTTCTAGACAATATCCACACTCAAATAAGTCCTCGTTACAATTATTCAAACACTATTTTACAGAAATAGTGAGGACTGCTAAAACATCTTTCTAGAACCATCACTCCGTACCCCGACTAGTTCCTGCTATGTTCTCACCTCCTGAGAAAAATAGAACAAAAAGGAAAAGGGTGAGCTCAACTAGCCCAGTAAAGAATATTATGACTAAGATAATATACAACAAATTATCGTTAGTCTTTAACAGGGAAAAATCTGATAAAATATAATAGCCAACAAGTTTTAGATCAACAATTGCAATGGAAATGAAGAATCAATTAGAAAGAGTCAAGTAGAGAATGAGTTCTACTATCTTCTAAGATTTAAAAGTCCATCATCAATATTTTATCCTCAGTAATAACAATCAATATACATCTTTAATCAAATATTCATCTTTTCACTACGTGCCAAAGATATTCATTTGTATCACTAGTTGGTCATGTTCATCTCAACACTGCTCATCTTTGCACTACGGGCAAAGATATTCATCGATTAATCATTTATCTTTTTGCACTACAAAGTCAAGATATTTAGTAATATCATCATTTAGGACTGAGGATGATGAAAAATATTTTAAAGAAAATGAATCCAGTGAAACGGAAGGACAAATAGTAGGGATTCGTATAACAGTTTATCCAAGATCAATAATACTTCATAAATACCAATTTTGAAGCATAATTCAAAAATAAAGATCAAAACATGGATACAATCGAAGATAGTAACCATAATAGACATCTTGGACAAAAAGAAGAAAATTTCATTTTTCGGTGAATAGTATCGTATTCGTGAATAGTACCGTATACGTGAATAGTAACCCCGACACAAAAAGTTCCAAATTTGATAAAAATTCAGATCAATACTTCGGCATAATGATATTGAAGAAATAATATCATATATGAAGAAAATAACATCCCTTACCTCAAAATATCGCATTTTGATCGAATATCGGTATAAAATTTGAAGGAAACATGTACTGATGAATAGAAACTCACAAAGTATCTAAATACTTTCAAAATACACTCAATAATCTAGAGAGAGAAAGAGAGAAAACTTGTTTCTGGTGTGATTTTCAATTCTAACTTAGCCCTCTATTTATAGGAAAATGTTAGCAGACTTGACCTGCAAACTGATGGCTTTACCTGCTACTATTCCCACCCACCACATTTGAAATAAATTCAACACATTTCTTCACCAACCACAAGTGGGGCCCACTCAATTCTAGAATTTTCCACCAAAATCATTTATAAAACTAATTTCTGAATCAATCACCTTTTAAAATTCATAACAACTTATACGTTCATTTTTAACGGTTCAAAATTTGTGGACATATACTCAACTTATATATGTATAACATATCCAAAATTTACAACGATCCAGCGGTCGGATTAAAAATTATAACTCACACAATATATCTCAAAACCACTGGTTTAATTTTTAATACCTTCATTCCGACAAAAATGCTGATAAAACACCTCAACATTAACTCCTTCATTTTTAACCATAATAAATATATCCAACATTTATATCCACATAAAATAAATATTTCCTTATCATATGAATCAATAATTAATTATTCACAAATAATATTACAGAATCACATTTATGACAACCAGGCCGTTCCCAGGAAAGAGGGGGCTTTCCAATAAGAATTTCTCCTTATTGGCGTGCAATTAGGTGACCAAACCTCTACTTGACAGAACTTTCTAGACATTACCAATAATGCTATCTAATAATATTATTCAAATAATATGAATTATTGATCTGATAATGGGAAATACTTTGCAGTGACAATTATTGAAACAACAGTAATATAAAATATCAATGCAGCAATTATTGAATCAATAAAATAAAATATTGAATAAAACTCACCGTAATAATTATTGAGTAGTGCCTTCTTACGTAAGGATCAATAATTCATCAATCACTGTGCATCCACAGCGTATTCAGACATCAGATTTTAACCATCGGGTATTCCAATAGTGTTAATTGAAACAACTACGCCAAGTTATTTATAAAAACTCAAACTTGTCATTTTCTTCATCGACGCTTATTCATTATGGGGCCCACAAATGATCATACCAGTCGAATCTAATATTCCCCGACAACAAGAATATTCCACGACCAAACTAATATTCCCCGACAACAATGATTATTTTATAACCACTTGCATATTTTGCAAAATTTGCACATTTCACCCATAACCAGAGAATTATATCAAATTAATACCTTATTATTCACAAATATAATTAGAGGGAATTCAATTTTATTTATAATAAGTTGGGGTCTTATAGACACTGTCTAGGATCTGATTGAGCGAGCTATTATTCAGCAGATTACCATCGAATAGAGGGATATGGAGGTTGTAACTCTTCACACACGTCTGGGAAATATAGAATGGGATTTGGTCCATGAGAAGGGTCAAACCGAGGAGAAGACTGAGGAGATAGAGAAGTTGAAGAAGGAACTGAAAGAAAGCTTAGAAAGGCTAATCATAGCAGAGGAGGACTGGGTAAGAGAATCACGTCGTGCTGATCTTACAGAAGAGGATGGTCGTACAAAGAAGGCTAAGCTTGGGGAGACGTACTCTACGCTTAATAATGCAATGGATGAGGCTCAAGATAGAGTTTTAAGGTACCCAATCCAGTTCGAGGGACTACCATCGTGCATGCTGGATCGTAGGACGATGTCTCGCATCATGGAAGAAGAACGTAACAAGGATATTCAGCACCTTAACAGACAGTGATAGAATTTATTTAATTATGTGAAAAACTTTTCTGATATTTAGATGTAAATTTCGATGTAGTTATGAACAAAGGAATATTTTAATATTTTAAATCATGTGGATTCTTCATCTCGGGAGAGTTAATGTAAATAGCAGTGATGCTATCGTTTGATGTTAAAACTTTTGATTTGATTAAATATATCAACTTGTTTGAGATAATGTGTTAAGTGATTATGTTAAATTGTTGAGTAATGCCTTAACTATTTAGAGAAATAAATAAAGATCTAATAAGCATATATTTTTAACAGAAATATGCCCCCAAGAAGAAGACAACACCGTCAACCAGCTCAGGAAGAGTCAACGAATAACAATAACGCCAATGCTAACCCTGTTCAATAATTAGTGAACTTACTAGCTGGTGCGATGAATAATCAACCTCAAGCTCCACCGAATACAACGTTTAAAGACTTCAAGGCGGTGGGACCGCCAAAGTTTAAAGGCTCCATGAACCCGATCGAAGCTCAGACGTGGGTTATGGAGATGGAAAAGGTTTTTGATGTCGCAAGTGTCCGAGAGGATCAGAAGACCGCTTTTACAACGTTCATGCTAAAATCTGAAGCCAGTTATTGGTGGCAAGCAAATAAGGTCCGGGGAGGTGAATGTGTGATTACCTGGGAAAGGTTTAAGGAGATGTTCTTTGAGATGTATTTCTCGACCAGCTCACAGAACCAAATGGAGGTTCATTTTCTGGAGTTGAAGCAGGGGAATATGTCCGTACCTGATTATGCAGGTAGATTCAACGAGTTGGCGAGGTTCGCCATATATCAAGTGCACACGGATGAGAGAAAAACAAGAATGTTTGAAAAAGGACTAAAGCCATGGTTGTATAGCAAAGTGTTGTTGTTTCAGTTGAAGACATTCGCAAGAGTACTAGAGAAAGCCATACTCGCTGAAGGTGGAAGCGATGCGGTAACCAAATATAATCAGGATCAGAAGAGGAAGAAGAATAAAAGTGAAAGAAATAACAAGGCTAGTGGAAGTAATACGGGAGGATGTAATAATAATCAGAAGAGAAGGTGGTCTGACAACACATCAACTGGAAATCCGCAAGGAGGTCAGAAGAAGAGGATTGAAGCATGCCCGACGTATGGGAAAGCTCATCTGGTAGTTTGCATGAAGGGAAAACGAGTATGCTACAATTGTGGTCAGGAAGGCCATATAACACCTAACTGTCCTAACCCAAAGAAGGGTGCCTACTTCACTTGTGGTTCAAAGGATCATCTGGCAAGAGACTGTCCTAAAAAGGGATCTGGAGGGGTAGTATCAGGAAGAAATCGAGGAAACAGGGGTGGAAGCGCCTTGACTATCACAGGACCAATCGCAACCAACCGACCAACTGCTAGGACTTTTAACATGACGGTGCAAGATGCTGTTCCGTCTCGCGATGTGGTGTCAGGTATCATTCCAATCAATAAAGTTAATGCTTATTTATTATTTGATTCGGGTGCTACTTGTTCATTTATATCCGATGACTTTGCTAAGAACTTATAATTGCCTAAGGATGAGGTAGAATACCCCATAAATATAGAGATTGCGAATAGAGAAATCATCCCTATTAAGTATGTACATAAGAACTGTAGAGTGGATATTAAGGGTAATATCATGAACGTAGATCTCATCCCTATTCGACTTGGAGAATTTGACATTATCTTGGGAATGGACTGGTTATTCAATTACGGGGCTGTAATTGATTGTCAAAAGAAGCGTATTAACCTTATGATTCCGTCCAAGATTGTTTTTTATGGTAGCAAGTTGCCTAGACAAGCGAGTTATCTGACAATGATGCAGGCCATGAAGTTGTTAAGACAAGGCTTTGTAGGATATTTAGCTTACATAGTCGACAGTCGTAAAGAGAATCCGAAAGTAGAAGAGATACCAGTAGTGTTTGCCAATGTATTTCCAGACGATTTGCCAGGCCTTCGCCAGATAGAGAAGTTGATTTCATGATCGATTTGGCGCCAGGAACTGCTCCGATATCGAAGGCACCATATCGAATGGCACCAGTAGAGATGAAAGAATTGATGGTACAACTACAAGAATTACTGGACAAGAAGTACATTCAACCGAGCGTATCGCCGTGGGGAGCACCAGTGTTGTTTGTGAAAAAGAAGGACAAAACAATGCGGCTCTGCATTGACTACAGAGAACTAAATAAGGTCACGATTAAGAATAGGTATCCATTACCGAGGATCGATGATCTGTTTGATCAATTGAAGGGAATAAAATACTTTTCCAAGATAGATTTGAGGAGTGGTTATCATCAACTGAAGGTGAGACCAGAGGATGTGCCGAAGAAAGCGTTCAGAACACGATATGGTCACTATGAATTTTTAGTAATGTCGTTTGGTCTAACGAATGCTCCTGAAGCATTTATGGGACTACTGAATGGGATTCTCAAACCCTTTTTTAACAAGTTCGTAGTGGTGTTTATAGACGATATTTTGGCATATTCTAAAATAAAGGAGGAACATAAAGAGCATTTGAGATTAACATTAAAATTATTAAGAAGAGAGAAGTTTTATGCCAAGTTTTCAAAATGCAAATTCTGGATCAAGCGGGTACAATTTCTTGGGCACGTGATCGATAAAACTGGAGGTTCGGTAGATCCATCCAAAGTTGAAGCCGTGGTTAACTAGGATCAGCTGAGGACGCCATCGGAAGTAAGAAGTTTTCTTGGATTGGCAGGATATTACATAAGATTCATTCAAGACTTTTCCAAGATCGCAACTCCGCTAACAAATTTAACTCGAAAAGCTATGAAATTCGTTTGGACGGAGAAGTGTGAGGAAAGCTTTCAAGAATTGAAGAAGAGGTTGAGTACGACACCTGTATTATCTCTTTCGGATGATACATGAAATCTTTTTGTTTTTAGTGATGTGTCGCATAAAGGACTTGGTTGTGTGCTTATGCAAAACGGCAGAGTCATTGCGTATGCAACACGATAATTGAAGGATTATGAGAAGGGGTGTCCGACCCTCGACTTGGAGTTAGCTGCAGTAGTTTTTGCTTTGAAAATCTGGAGGCACTATCTATACGGGGAGAAGTGTGAAATATATAAAAGCCACAAGAGTCTGAAATATATTTTTACACAGAAGGACTTAAATATGCGTCAAAGAAGGTGGTTGTAATTAATTAAGGACTATGATTGTGAGATTTTATACCATCCGGGTAAGGCAAATGTGGTTGCCGACGCCTTAAGTAGAAAGGGTCGGGAGAAATTAATGATGTTGACCGCTCAGGAGGAACTAATTTCAGAAATGGAGAAACTGGAGTTGGAAGTGAAGAATCCTATTGAAATAGATGAGAAGTTATTCCAAATACAATAGGGTACAACCTTACTAGATAAAGTTAAGGAGGCTTAACTTCAGGACAAAGAATGTAAAAAGGTGAAAAAGAAGATATCTGAAGGAACCAAACCAAGATTTAAGATGGATAAGGAAGGAATACTGAGATTTGAAAGTAGAATTTGTGTACCGCCAGTACCAGAGATTAAGGAAGAAATTTTGAGCGACGCTCATAGTTCACGATATTCGATTCACCCTGGTAGTACCAAGATGTACAAAGATCTTCGACAACATTTTTGGTGGACAAATTTGAAATGAGATGTTGCAGAGTGTGTTGCCAAATGTCTAACATGTCAGAAAGTGAAAGCAGAATATCAGAGGCCGACTGGATTGCTACAACCGTTGGAGATCCCAAAATGGAAGTGGGAACATATTATGATGGACTTCGTGGTTGGCCTTCCAACAACTCAGAAAGGCTACGACGCAATATGGGTTATCGTTAACCGATTGACAAAATCCGCACACTTCCTTCCGATCAAAATTAGATTCAACTTAGACCAGTTGGTAAGGTTATATGTTAAGGAGATTGTTTCGAGGCACGGAGTGCAGGTGTTAATTATTTCCGATAGGGATCCGTGCGTTACATCGAACTTCTGGAAACGTCTACAGGAATGCATGGGTACGCAATTGTGAATGAGTACATCATATCACCCTCAGACAGATGGACAGAGCGAAAGAACGATTTAGACATTAGAAGATATGCTAAGAGCCTGTGTGATGGACTTTAAAGGAAATTGGGATTATCACTTACCACTAGTAGAGTTCAACTATAACAATAGTTACCACGCTAGTATTGGCATGCCACCTTATGAAGCGTTATACTGCAGAAATTGCAGAACTCCGCTTTACTGGGATGAAGTTGGCGAAAGACAATTGCTAGGCCCAGAATTGGTACAACAGACAGCAGAAATAGTAAAAGTGATCCGAACACGACTGGTAGCAGCTTAAGATAGACAAATGAAATACGCTGATCCACATCGTAAAAATATTGAGTTTGAATCGGGTAGTTATGTTTTCTTGAAGGTCTCTCCCTGGAAGGGAAATATTAGGTTCGGAAAGAAAGGGAAATTAAGCCCAAGATTCATTGGACCCTTTGAACTACTGCGAAAAATCGGTGAAGTTGCGTATGAGGTAGCCTTACCTCCAGCACTCGATAATGTACACAACGTCTTCCATGTCTCTATATTACGGCCATACAATTCCGATTACAAGCATGTAATTGAATACGAACCCCTATATTTTGATAAAGACTTATCTTACGAAGAAATTCCTATTCAAATTGTCGACAGAAAAGAACAAGTTCTCATAAATAAAGTAATACCTTATGTTGAGGTAATTTGGAGGAACCACAACGCTGAAGAAGAAACGTGGGAACTCGAAGAGAATATGATGAAGAATTACCCTCATTTATTTACTTAAATTATGTGTAAGCGATTTTGGGGACATAATCTTTGTAAGGGGGGAGAATGTAACAGGTCGAATTTATTGAGTCGTAATTCTGGGGACAAAATCCTTTTAAGGGGGTAAAGATGTGACGAACGAGATTTTTGTAATTTAATTTTAATATTTATTGAATTAAATAAATATTTTTGATGATTTAATTATTAGATTAAATACTTAATTGATAAAGTTGTGGTAGATTAATTTAATTATATGTGTTATATTTAATAAATTAATGTGGATAATATTTATTATTCAAAGTATGTATTTATGTGAGCTTATTGAATTAAATGAAATAATTAATAAGCATAATATTATTTTAATTAATGTAATAATTAATTAGAGATTTAATAATTTGACATAATTAATAAATAAGAAATTAATTATGTGACTATGTGAATTAATGACAAATTATCATATTTTATTCAAAGTAAAGTAAATAAGATAATTGATTATTTTATAATTGGATGTGACATTATTAAACTATAAGATAAAAGAGTTATTAAATTAAATGATTTTGAGCCATTTAAGGCTTGCCAAACGAGGCCTTAGTGGAGGTTGAGTACAGTTAACCATTACTGAGTAACTGACAACCACTCTGCGCTCAATTATTTTTATAAAATACGACGTCTTTTATTTTCATTCTTTGCTAAGTCTAGAAAAAGGAAAATTCACAGAGAGAAATTGTGAAGTTGAGAGAAATTGTGAGTGTTGTGATTTATCTAATAACTGAGAAAGGATCATCAAGGCTCTCTTAGTCTACACTTTATACTCTGGGTAATTCCTTTAACCCAATTTCTATTTTTTTACGATTGTTAACGCTTTATAAGAAAATGGCTTAACGGTTTGTTAAAGTCTCTGTAATTATTAAGGGTATGGATTATGTGTTGATACATGTAATAAGATGTTATCACATCATATTTGATTATATATATTGCATAAACCATATAATCAGTTGCATAAAACATGTCGTATATTGTTGCTACAAAATTACAGAGTATAAAATATGGCCATATGGCCTTACGTACCAAGTTTGATACGTCTATCATAGGTTATATCATAAATTTATGCTTGTAATGGATTATGTATATTAAAACGAAGAGACCAAACTTCAAATGAACGGATTCGGTGTTATAACGAACCCGTTGTATTGATTTTCCAGTTTTGTTTTCAAAACATTCAAGAACATCAAGAACAGTAAAATTAAATGTATTGATTTTGTTAATTATGTGTTTTAACTTATTTAAATCATGCTAGAAGGGTTGAGTAATGATTAGATGTGTATTACAGTGTTTCGGTATGTCTAATTTCATGTAAAAATAAATTAATTGGAATTTTTTGCCATGTTCTGCTATTTTTCGCGAATTGCGAATCTATTCTTTTCCATCGTTCGTCATCACCACCACCATCCCATGCTTTAAGACCCGTGTTGTAACGCCATAGCTTGAGAGTCCAATCGAAATACATGCATAATACCAATACCGATAGTAAAAGATATCGGTGGGCGCCCAAATACCACCACTCTGCAGAATGACCATAATTGAAAATTTTAAAGTGTTCAAGTCCATGAATGTGATATTAAACTAATCTAATGAATATAAAAATATGTTAGAAGTATAGTAAGATGTTAAAACAGATTCGTAACATGTCAATAACATAAGTCATGTTGATTGAATTATTGAATGCATAATTAGCTTATTATTCGCGAAGTATAAATTGTGTAACTAAAAGTATGATAAATTGACTAAGTATAGTCAAAATTCGAATTAGACAAAAAGAATGAACTTATGATGACTAGTTACATTATAATTAACTAGAGTTGTGAATGGAAATGGTATGTAGGATTATATCGAAGAACGTGTATAATTAACGTGTAATCTACGCATGAGGCAAGTTTCCTAACCTTAAATACTATCATTATTAAAGTTTATAAAACAAGTTTATGTTTGTTATATTAAAGATTATCTATCATTTCAAAGTATGATTCTGTTATACAATACTTGTAATATTGTATACCTCTTAAGATTGTTATTCAATTTATTTATCATTTATTGTTGAACCTTATTAGACTAGTGAACCCTTATTTGATTTGACTAGTCCATAGTTGATGAACGTTCTAAATTTAGAAACCTTATTGAATTATCCGCACCAAACTTCCTTTGGTGCGGACTCTGATGTCAAACTGAGATGAACAACCCTGTATAGGGATTACTTATGCGTTAGCGTTAAGATATTGTGCATGATGATAGTACTAAGGGTTGATCCCCCTAAGTACAGTAGTAAGAAGAGTCCATAGTCTTATGATCATTAAAGGTTTCAAGTATAACCCTTGATAACCTAGGACATAGTTCAAGGTCTTATGACCCTCAGAAATCTTTTGAATTTTTGTTATTCATTCTTGATTCAAAAGTTGAGCTTTTATTTCAGAAGTGTTTGATTCACTCGCATGTTATTATATATTGTTATTTCATTTTTATACTTGTGGGCAATCATGCTCACTCTTGCGTAATAATAACATTGCAGTTAAGAACGAAAGGTACGATGAGCCTTCTACTAGCAAATGCAAAGGAAAAGCTAATAAGTGATGAAGACTTGTTATTTAATTTTATGAGTGTTATTGTCAAGACTTGATGTTGTTTAAGACTTATTATTTGTTTATGTTTCTGCACAGATGTTTAAGGTTAGTTTGACCTGGGATTGTATTTATTATTCAGATGTTGTAACCCCATAAGGGGAGGATTTATTTCTATCTATTGCATGGTTTGCATTTATTATGGGTAGATAGATAGATGATATTTGTACAGTGAACACCAAATCCCGTGGAATTGAAGTACCCAGATTTGGGGTTGTCACAGGTCAAGCAACGTTGTTGGGACCAGAGTTGGTACGTATGACTACGAAAAAGATTCTAACGATCTGACAACGTATAAAAACCTCACAAGATCGACAAAAGAGTTATGTTGATCTTCATCGAAAGTACGTGGAATTCAATATTGGAGAACATGTGTTGTTACGTGTTGCTCCACGGAGAGGAGTTACGAGATTTGGAAAGAGAGGAAAGCTCAATCCTCGATTCATTGGCCCATTTTTAATCCTCAAACGAGTAGGAACTGTGGCCTATAGACTCGTTTTACCGCCAAGTATGTCTCGTGTTCATAATGTTTTTCATATATCTATGTTATGTAAATATGTGAAAGACCTGAACCACATTATTGAGTTAGAACTGGACGAAATAGCGGAAGATTTAACGCATAAAGAGGTTCCTGTTAAAATCTTGGATAAGAAGGATCATATCTTACGCTCCAGGGTTATACCTCAAGTCAAAGTTTTGTGGAGAAACCACGATGTTGAGGAAATGACCTGGGAGTTAGAATCTGAAATGAAATCAAGGTATCCTTACCTCTTCGACATACCAGGTACGTACCCTATTTTCGAGGGCAAAATTTCATAAGAAGGGGAGGTTGTAAGACCCCAACTTTTATAAATAAAGATTAATTTTCTATAAATATCATTTTTGAATATTATGGAGTGAATTTGATATAATGTTATAGTTGTGAGTAATATTTATAAATTTTGCAAAGTACGCAAGTTATTATATAATATTCGATTGGTTAGGGAATATTCGTTTTAACATGGAATATTCGTACGACGGCACAATCATTGGTGGACCCCACAACAGAATTATTTTCGGATTGAGAAAACGACAAACATATCTTTTTTTTATAAAATAACGGCGAAGATTTACCGTTAACTGTTAGAATACCGGGTGGTTAAAATACAGTAATACGCGTTGTTGCATAGTAGCACACGGTATTGCACAATATTTTTGAATTATTGATTCTTACATAAGAAGGCACTACTCAATAATTGTTACAATAATTACTGTTCAATATTATTGTTGTTTCAATAATTGTCACTGCACAGTATTTCCCAGATCAAAAATTCATATTATTTGAATAATATTATTAGATAGCATTATTGGCAATGTCTAGAAAGTTCTGTCAAGGAGAGGTTTGGTCACCTAATTGCACGCCAATAAAGAGAAATCCTTATTGGAAAGCCCCCTTTTCAAACTACCGTGGTTGTCATTATTGTGATTCTGTAATATTATTTGTGAATAATTAATTATTGATTTATATGATAAGGAAATATTTATTTTATGTGGACATAAATCATAGATAGAAAAATATTTATTTTATGTGGTTATAAATGAATGAATTAATGTTGAGGCGTTTTATTAGTATTTTGTCGGATTTGAGGTATTAAAAATCAAATCGTTGTTCTTAAAGCTATATTGCGTGAGTTATAATTTTGATCCGACCGTTTGATCGTTGTGATTTTTGGATATGTTATACATATATAATTTGAGTATATGTTCACAAATTTTAAACCGTTAAAAATTAACGTATGATTTGTTATGAATTTTAAAAGTTGTTAAAAATAATCCGTTTGTGGATTTTGGATATTTTCTGTCTGGAATCTAGAAAAACTTAATGCTACAAAGTTGTAGAGAATTCGATTTCGTGTGGAATGGACATAAAATTCATATTTTTTTGATAAAAGGGTTATTTATTATGAATTATTAAAGTTTCAGAAATTAAAATGTTTTTATTAAAATTATGGGTGGGACCCACTTTTATTTTTGTCAAAACATGTGTTGGGATTTTTTCAAGAATGGCATGCTTGATAAGTCTTGGTCTTGGTGAGTAAAGAAAAAAAATATAAATAATAATATTTTATTATTTTAGTCTCCTATGACGTTCTAGCATTTTCCTATAAATAGGCACTTAGGTTAGAATTGAAAATCACACCAGAATCAGAGAATTCTTCTTCTATAATCTTGAGCGTATTTCTTTCGAGTTTTAGAAAGCTTTGAGCGTAGAAAATAGTGAAAGTTTTCTTCAAGAATATCCCCGCTATACCAGTTGGAGTACTCTTCTTATCATGGTAAGGGATGTTATTTTTGTTCAATATTCGCTTGAAATAATATTTTCTTACATACTCTGTAGTATGTAAGTAATATTATTTCATTTCATATTTCGAATTGTATATTCATTTTGTTAAGTTTTGGCTTCTATACTCAATGAAATTAGTAGAATATCCTTGATATTTGCGCTTCATCCAGTATCTTTTCATGGAAATATTATTCTGGGCATTTTTAACTTTTTCATGCCGAAGTACTATTCACGAGGTTACTATTTCCGAAGTACTATTCACGGGGTACTATTCACCCGAGTACTATTCATGATAAAAATTGATTCGTTTTCGGTCCGAATTATTTTTGGTACAACATTATTCTTGAGTTTTACTCCACAAAGCAGTATCATGTTGACAATTTGGACGTTATTGATTTCTGGAGAAATTAAATTATAAATCTTTAAAAATTTATCCTTGAACTTGTTTTATTGAATTCTTATATCTTTGTCATCCTCCTCATGTTTATATTATGTTGAAAGTCATATGTGGCCTGTAGTGCATAGATGGACTTGGTATGATTATGACCATGGATTATTCGGTATAATCATGACCGTAATGTTAGAAATGATGTGGTAAAAGTCCTCATTGGCCCGTAGTACATTGATGGAAAGTTGTTGGCGATCATGACCATTGATGAATACACGAATATCCTTGGCCCGTAGTGCATGGATAATTTGTGGTCGTGATACTAATGAATATCATTGGCCGTAGTGCAGGGATGATGTGGATTATTTAATAAGTTGAGTCTCACCGATAAAAGTGATGAAAACCTTTTAAATCATAGAAGATAGTAGATTTTATTCTCTACTTGACTCTTCTAATGGATTGCTTGTTTCGCTGCAGTTAAACTTGATGTTTGTTATATTTTATCAGTTTAACACTGTTGAAGGCTAATGATAAATTATTTTGCGTTATCTTAGTCATAATATTTCTTACTGGGCTAGTTGAGTTCACTTTTTGCTTTCATTGTTCTCTTCAGGAAATGAGAACGTAGCCGGGACTAGTCAGGGAATAGAGTGATCGTCCAGATGATAGCATTAGTAGTCCTTACTATTCTATTAAATAGTGTGATAATAAATCTATTGAGGACTCCATTTGAGTTGAATACTGTCTAGAAGATAATATTCGTTTTAAAATTCTCAGTTTATGTCTTGTCGTATTTTACACGACAATTGTATTATTAAGTTGTATTTGAATTTTGTACCATGTATTTGACGACTCAAGATGGGTGATGTATACCTATTTTGGGGGTGTCACATAAGCCTCCCTAGCGATCAATGACTTTTAAGATAATATAGATTTCAACATTAATCATAAAAGAACCTTTGAGTAAATAGTTACCGCACAATTCAATCATTCCACCATACAATGTCCCAATTAAATATAAGACATTGAATTACTGTCAAGTCTTATTTTATTTAATTATCTGTATTTCGATTCTTAAATGCACAACTCCTAATGAATGCCAATTAGAAACTACTTTCTAATTTCATTCCACCTTAACCAAGGAATCTTGGGTTGTCATTTATCGAATCACATAGGACATTTCTCTTCTTCTCCTATAAGTGGTAGATTCTTTAATGATCATTCATTATATCCATATATAACTTATTACAAATGTGACGCCCCCAAATCCGGGTATCTTCCAACCCGACAGATGGTGCTACACGATACTACGATTCATACAGTCATTCCATTGAGATAACAACAAAATGATTGTATTCACTATATTCTTATTACAATAGTAATAAATCATTTCCTAGGTTCAGAAACCGAATACATTATTCATTACTCATAAGTATATTACATACAAATACACTAGTCTATTACAGGATAATTAACTATCCATCTTAGATTTGCCTTTATCTCTCTTAGAATTCTCAGTTCGTTCGCCCTTAGCTGCAATCATATAATTCAAGAAAGAAGTGAGCATAACTAGCTCAGCAAGTCTAACAAAGGATAATATAAATACCACATCGAGAATTATATGATTATCTTTCATAACTGAATAAATAGCTATGAAACACTATAAAACATTGACTAGCACTTCTCTTTTCATAATAATGATTCCAACGTATACATAATAGCTTAGGAATTCTTAACCGGTCAAAAGACCATGAACATACTCTTTTCGTTTTCATACTTGAAAAGGACATCCGACACTAATGCCATCCATCCGGCATTACTTACGAGCACTTCTAGGTGATCAGCATATAGTACTCTATGTTGATCAACACTCATCCGTTAAACGTATTTACGTTTAAGTTTTGGCAACCTTGCGTGCCCATCGAATAATCGATGAAAATAATTTTTTTTGTTCTTAGACAAACATACCTTTACATCCGTACCAAATACTTGGCATAGGATAGCGTTAACAGTTCTATATCAAAAGACTTGTAAACAAATCAATCTAACTCTTAAGATTAGTCTAGCCGAGTTAAAACAGGCATCGACTCTTTCTTTAAAACAATTGATGCATTTCATAACATGAATCACAGAAAACTTGGCTAACACGGAGGTTAGACAAGTGTTAAGAAAACTTGCCTTCAAGCATTTTTGAATATACTATTCAACAATTCCCAGTCTTTACAGGATCTACATGATATATTCAAATAGCACACCGTAATTAGCTACCAAACAAATTTAGTATATTGCTTTAACCAACTTCTTTCTCTTCTATGTCTTACTTGAATTTATTTCTTTAATAAAGTCAATTCGACTTACTATACTTCATTACAGCTTGTTTAACGTTCCTACGTTATTAACTGACATTCGATCATCATTGGTGATATACCAACATTGAAAACCATTCACGGTTTACTTGCGTACACTTTTACGTTATTCCTTTAATTCTTATTAAACCGTACTTAATCTACTAACGTTATAACTTTATAAGTGGGTTAAAGTCTGCCCTATAATATAAATTAAGTACACTCATGTCTTAACTTTGGTTTACATTCAAATGGAATAAAAACCGACTTGGTCAACTATTCTACACTGTCGGCGCTGCGGCGCGACATCTCTTTAGTATAGTGGCACTGCGGCGTCACTCTCCAAGGGTTTTTCCCGGACTCGGCGCGAGTCCTTGAACTAACTCTCGTGCTGCGGCATGACTCTCCAGACGATTTTGGCTTCTCTCGGCCATTCTTGGCGTCGTGGTGTGACAAATAACACTAGGTTGGCACTGCAGCGCCGCCCCTGTGCATCAGTTAGTTTTGACAGTTGTTTTTTCCAATGAAATTCCCGGCTTCATAACTTATTAGTTTTTCATCCTAATAGGCTCATTAAAAAGCCCACAACTCACAAATTACAAACTCTAGGTGTTCTTATAAGAATTTTACATTTTGGAATCCGTTAACTCAGAATTCACCTTTTGGTTCATGTTGAGCGTTCGTTTATCGTTTTCGAGCATTCAATACTCGTTTTCTTCGTTATAAGTCATAATTCGACGATTCTTGCGTCCACGACTCTTAAATACCTTATCTCATGTATTGACATTGAAAATTGAAGTTTCCAAGTCACACGACAACTTTTGACCCTTAATCCGAGATTTCTACGATTTCGACGTTTAACATCTATTTTCTCAAAATTTGTCATAACTTTGTTACTCGTGTTCTATAAGACAAATCAAATGAAACACTCCATTGATTCACCATCTACACCCTAACCAAACAATAAGCACATACCCTAGCTACGATTGTTTTTATATCGTCCAATTACAACTAAGTTAACGTTAATCACTTTCTACGATTTTAACTTACGTCAACACTTATGATTTCTATTCGATCATGACTTATTAATGTTTTCAATATTAATAGTCATCCTTATTTCTCCTCATTAAACATGCTCCACCAATCTACGATTCTCTACGAGAAAGAAATCGAAAAAGATGAAGATTAATGTTTACGAATTATTACCTTTGTCGTTCTTCGCGTTCTTGGTAAACTTCTTATGTTTTGCTTGGAAGTAGCTTGATTATGTGTTGCTAGCTCTTTTTTTCTCTCTCTCTCTCAGTATAAGTCGGACAAAGTTTACAAAACTCTAAATGACCAACACAAGCTTTCTATTTATAGGAAATCAAATGGAGGGAAAAATGGTCCAAGTCCACCTCCTAATCAACTTAGCCACCAAGTAATCACTTTACTTGGTGGCCAAGTGGCCGGCCCACCTCCATGGATCTTCCTATGGGTTTCCCCATGGGTTTTACCCACCCCGTGACCCGCCGGTTCGGTTTCTTAGATTGGGCTTGTCTTATTTAACATTGGGCCTTAACTTGGGCTTGATTCCATACTTCATTGGGCTTGCTATTAGTCCATGTACAATTGGATTATCCAAAGTCCTTAACTCATAATCCAATTAGAACTTCTTGTATTCTATGTCTATAACTCACGTATTCTCATCGTTTAGTATTCATACGATATTCTTATTATACGTCGTACCATTATTCATACTATACTCGTGCATCATACGTATAATAACCAAAATGGTTATACACCTAAAATTTCCCTTTCGGAAATCACTTTCACAAACCCTTAGGTTTTAAGTCCGCAGGCGAAAACTTTGTTTGCTATAACTAAAATATTATTCGATATTCCATTATATCATCATATTCTATCATTACGCGTTTCTTGAAATTTCAACCTAAGCTCCGAGCGAAATCGGATGAATAGTGTTTTTACGGGAAAATTTTTGAAAAACCTTTATTTTTGTCTTGATAATTCAAAACAATTAATCCTAGCACATAGCCAGAATACTAACCACATCCACACATTCTAGGTCATAAAACGACCTTCAAATATCTTATTCACATAATTAATCAATTAAATTCATTTAATCCAATAATCAAATAAAAATTTAATTCATTAAAAATCCAAAATTGTCGGGCGTTACATCTCCCACCCTTATAAGGATTCTGTCCCTCGAATCTCGTTATACTTACATAAACAAATGAGAAAACTTTTCCTTCATTTTACTTTTGAGCTCCCATGTTTCTTCTTCGGCATCGTGGTTACTCAAAATTACCTTTACTGAAGGTATTATTTTATTTCTTAAGACTTGTTCCTTCATATCAACAATCAGAATCAGAAGTTCTTTATACGTTAAGTCTTTTTCTACTTGAATAGATTCATACTCTATTATGTGATTGTAGTCCGGTTTATAAGGACGCAATACTGACACGTGAAACACATTGTGTATTCTTTCCATCTCGGGAGGTAAAGCTATTTCATAGGCTACTTCTCCTACCCTTCTTAAAATTTCAAAAGGTCTTACAAACCTTGGACTTAACTTCGCATTCTTTCCAAAATGTATCTTCCCTTTTCAAGGTGATACTTTTAAAAAGACATATGAACCTACTTCAAACTCCCTCTTCTCTCGATGAGGATCTGCATACTTCCTTTGTCTATCTTGAGCTGCTACCAATCGTGTTCTTATTAGCTCAACCATGTCTGCCGTTTGTTGAACCATCTCAGGTCCAAACATTCACCATTCACCTACCTCATCCCAGTAAAGTGGTGTTCTGCACTTCCTACCACATAACACTTCGTAAGGCGGCATACCTATACTAACAAGAAATCTATTGTTGTAAGTGAATTCTACCAAAGGTAGATGTTCGTCCCAACTCCCCTTAAAATCTATAACGCAAGATCTTAACATATCTTAAATGCGTTTGTGGATGATACACGATGATACACCGTACTCAATCTTAAATGCGTTTGTGGATGATACACCGTACTCAATCTTAAATGCGTTCCCATTTGCTCTTGTAAACTCTTCCAAAAGTTAGACGTGAATCATGGGTCACGATCAGACACAATCAAAATAGGTACTCTATGTCTAGTAATAATTTCTTTAACATAAAGTGTAGCTAGTTGCTCTAGGTTATACCTAACTCCTGTTGGTAGAAAGTGAGCCGATTTCATCAATCGATCCACTATTACCCAAATAGCGTCGTATCCTTTGCTTATTTTTGGAAGTCCCACCACAAAGTCCATGGTGATATGCTCCCATTTCCACTTTGGAATCTCTAGTGATTGCAACAACCCACTCGGTCGTTGGTGTTCAGCCTTAACTTTCTGACAAGTTAAGCACTTATTAACGTATTATGTGACTTCTATCTTCATGTTTGGCCACCAAAGGTTCTGACGAAGGTCTTGATACATCTTAGTACTACCAGGATGTATCGAGTACCTCAAACTATGAGCCTCAGACATAATCTCTTCTTTTAAATCAGAATTATTTGGAACCCAAATTCTTCCTTCAAAATGAAGTAAACCTTCATTATCAAGGTTATACTTAGTAGTCACATTATCCTTCATTCGTTCGCATTCTTCAGTGCCTATTTGTCCTTCCTTAACCCGTTCCACTATCGTTGGTCGAGTCTCCATTAAGAATAACATCTCCACCGTTTCACTTGGCAACGTGACTTCTAACTCAATCCTTGTCATCTCTGTTATTAACTCATTTTGAGTCATTAACATTGACAGCTTTCCCTACCCTTCCGACTTAATGCATCGGCTACTATATTCACCTTCCATGGATGATATAAGATATCACAGTCGTAATCTTTTATCAACTCTAACCACCTCCTCTGCCTCATGTTCAACTCCTTTTGTGTGAAGATATATTTTAGACTTTTATGGTCCCTGTATATCTCACACTTTTCCCCATATAAATAATGTCTATATATTTTTAAGGCAAAAACTACCGCTGCCAATTCTAGGTCATGAGTAGGATAGACCTTCTCATAATCCTTTAATTGGCATGACGCGTACACAATGACCTTGCCATGCTGCATGAGCACGCAACCAAGTCCCCTATGCGAAGCATCGCTATAAACTACAAAATTCCCCGTATCATCTGGTAAGGATAATACAGGTGCCTCACTCAACCTCCTTTTTAGTTGTTGAAAACTATTTTCATACTTTTCTGTCGACACATACTTCACCGACTTTCTTGTCAGATTCGTCAACGGAGTAGTTATTTTAGAAAAGTCCTGAATGAACCTTCTATAGTATCCTGTTAACCCCAGAAAACTTCGAACCTTGGTTAGCGTTTTTGGTTGCTCCCACTCATTTACCGTTTCCACCTTCGCTGGATCTACGGATATGCCATCTTTGTCTATTAACATGTCTTAGAAACTGCACTCGTTCAAGCCAAAATTCACACTTCGTGAATTTCACATATAACTTCTCCCTCTGTAGTGTTTCCAACACTATTCTTAAATGTTCAACATGATCTTCTGGTGTCTTAGAGTAGACTAGAATATCATCAATGAACACTAAAATGAACTTGTATAAATACTGTTTGAACACTCTGTTCATCATATCCATGAATGCGGCTGGCACATTCGTCAACCCAAACGACATAACCAGAAACTCATAATACCCATACCTAGTTTTGAACGACATCTTAGGTACATCCTCCTTCGTCACTTTAAGCTGATGATACCCCGTACACAAATCTATCTTAGATAAATACTTTTCCCCTTTCAACTGATGAAATAGATCATCGATCCTGGGTAACGAGTATTTATTCTTAATTGTTAACTTGTTTAACTCTCCATAGTCGATACAAAGTCGTAACGACCCATCCTTCTTCTTTACAAATAGTAGCGGTGCTCCCCATGGAGACACACTCGGTTGAATGTACTTTCTATCTAATAGTTTCTGTAATTGAACCATTAACTCCTTCATCTCTACTGGTGTCATTCTATATGGTGCCTTTGAAACTGGTGCCGTACCCGGCAGCAAATCAATCACAAATTCTATATCCCTATCAGGCGGAATACCGGGTAACTCCTCCGGAAATACATCTATGAAATCTTGTACTACCGGTATCTGTTCCAATGTTACTCCCACTCTATTGGTATCCACAACATGACACAGGTATCCCTTACACCCTTTCTTCAACATCCTCCTAGCTTGTGTCATGGTTAGACAACAAGAGCGTCCTGGTGATTTATTACCGTAAAACACCACCTCAGGTTTCTTAGAAAACCATAGGTTTACACTCTTTCTATGATAATCTATTATCGCTCTATGGTTAATTAACCAATCCATATCGAGAATTACATCGAATTCTCTTAACCTTATCGGTAAAAGATCTATCGATAATTTGTTACCTCTAATATCTACGAAACAATTCTTATGAATGTGTTCAATGGGAATTATCGCTTCGTTTGCTACCTTAACTTCTAACGGTATTTCTAGCTTTTCAAGAGTTAATCCTAGTTGTTTAACAAATCCAAATGCTATAAAAGAACAAGTAGCACCCGAGTCAAATACCACATAGGCATTTATTTCATTGACTTGAATGATACCTGCTACTACATCCGCTGATGCAACCGAAACTTGGACAGTCATATTAAAAGTTTGGGTTGAGGGTCTACCCAATGATGGTGTTGGTCCAGTAATAGCTAACTTACCACTACCAGAACCCTTACTACCCTCTAACCCCTTCTTCGGGCAATTTCTTTCCATGTGGTCCATCGACCCACAAACAAAACAACCATGGTTTTTCTTAGGATTAGGAAATTTGGGTGATATTTGACCCTCCTTCCTACAATTATAACAACCTGATTTCCCTTTCAGACACTCCCAGATGAGTCTTCCCGCATGTCTTGCATGCCTCCATCCTACGTTTAGGATCCCCTTGTCTCACCCCAGTATTCCCGGAGTTAAAACTCTTTCTTTTAGGCATACTGCCACTAACACTGGCACCTTCTGCCTTGGTTCCACCCTCTCCCTTACTCTTATTCTTTCGTTCCTTGTGGTATTGGGTCAATGCCTCACTACCACCCTCTACTATTATCCCCTTTTCGAAAATGGTCCCATAGGAAGCACTCTAAAAAACTAAAATCCTACTATAGAGCCAGGGTTTCAGGCCCTGCTCAAACCTATGAGCCTTTCTCTCCTCCGTGTCCACTTGGTGTGGAGTAAACCTTGCCAATTCATTGAATTTGGCCGTATATTAGGGAACCGTCATGTCCCCTTGCTTAAGTTCTAGGAACTTAATCTCCATTCGCCCTTAAATGCTAGTAGGGATAAAATAAAAGGTTGTTCTTCTCAGTCTCAGAATCAAGATTTGATTTAGCAACGAAATACTATGATTTCAATTTCTATTTACTTATCGATCTATCTAAAATAATTGGCATCGATCTGTCAATAACAATTGAATTCTCTTCTCGAATCTATCAAGTTCTAACAAATGTTCGTTTAGCCAGAATAATTAGCTAAGACATTTCTTAACCTAATTTGACAATAAATAGGAATTATTTGTACTATCAATATTAGCTTCTACGGATATGAATATCCAATAACAGTTATTCTACGAATGTATATTTTCTGAATCAGTAATTCAATTTAAATTATTAAATATACACTAAATGCGAATAATCAACAATAAATTCTTGGACATGGTATAATTAATAATAATTAACCACTATAATAATTGAATGAATATAACTCAAGGTTTAGTTAGGAAACTTGCCTCTTCCGCTGTTTACAGCTACACAATATACTTATCTGCTTTCGAAAGACCTATAACCAATAATATCGGTCTCACAATTAGCACAATAATTCACAACACGTATGTAAGACCGCAAATTTTATGAATAAAGATTTATATTTCTCGAAATATTTTTTTTAATATTATGGTGAGGATTTGATATAATGTTATAGTTGTGGGTAATATTTATAAATTTTGCAAAGTAAGCAAGTTGTTATATAATATTCGATTGGTCGGGGAATATTCTTTTTGTCGGGAATATCCGTACGACGGCACAATCATTGGTGGACCCCACAACGGAAGTATTGTCGTATTTAGAAAACAACAGAATTATCTGTTTATAAAAATAACGACGAAAGAGTTACCGTTAAAACTGTTGAGCTACCCGGTAGTAAAAGTACAGTAATACGCGTGGTTGCATAGTAACACACGGTATTGGATATTGATGCTTACGTGAGAAGTCACTCAATTTTGTTCAATTATTGCTACAGTAATTATTGCATAGTATCTCACGTTATTTGATTCAATTATTGTCGATATTTTATATATTATTAAATCAATAATTGAGATGACAGAGTTATTAATATTATTATTTGCAATATTGATAATGTCTAGAAGTTCTGTCAAAGAGAGGTTTGGTCACCTAATTGCGCGCAAATAGGGAGAAACCCTTATTGGAAAGCCCCCTCTTTCAAGGGAACGACCTGGTTGTTAAATATTCTGTGTTATAATATTAATGATGAATAAGTTCGTGTTGATTAAAGATGAAATTGATAGTTCCATTGTGTTGGGATTATTAGTGTTAGTGGAAATCGATATTTATTTCGATAATAATTGATGTCTGAAGGTTATATTGACCAATCGGGTATTCGGGGCACTTTTTATGTTGGAGTAGTATTCACGGGTTACTATTCACTCTAGTATTATTCACTCTGGTATTTGGGACACTTTTCGTGTCGGAGGACTATTCATGGGTTACTATTCACAGGTTAGTATTCACCCGGTTACTATTCACTCTAGTATTGTTCATATATTTAGGATACTTTTCTTGTCGGGGTACTATTCACGTGGTACTATTCCCGAAGTACTATTCACGGGGTACTATTCACTCGAAAAATATATTTCTTTTCGGTCCAAATCATTTTTGGGCACAATATTATTCCATGAGGAGATGTGATAATTTTTCAGACCGTTGGTTGAAGTTATAATAGTAAATCAATATGGATCGTTGGTTGAAGATATAATAGTAAATCAATATGGACCGCTGGTGGAAAGTTATAATAGTAAATCAATATGGATCGCTGGTTTAAAGTTTTAATAGTAAATCAGTATGGACCGTTACTTTAATTTTTAATAGTAAATCAATATGGACCGTCCGTTTGAAAGTAAATCAATCTGGACCGTTCATGAATTAGTTACTATTCAGTCCATTCTCCTATAAATAGAAGCTCATTCCTTCATATTTTCTAACGAATTCACTGAAACTCTAGAGAGTGAAACTATAGAGAGAAAGCAGAAAAGTATTATGCTACTTCACTACTCCAGTATTCAGTTTTTCTAAGGTAAGGGATATTATTTGTTGTACTCGTAAGGGATATTATTTGTTGTACTCGTAAGGGGTACTATTCTTTCGTATTCATGAAGAGAGTTATTTTCTTTCAATACTCGTAAGGGTTGTTATTCCATTCTTTATTATTATGTTGGAATAACCTGTCTATGCGAAGTACCGCATACATGGTAAAATTTTTCTGTTATTCCATTCTCTATTATTCTATTGGAATAACCTACCTGTTCGGTTTATCGCATGCCTGGTGAATTTTGTTGTTATTCCATTCTTTATTATTCTGGTGGAATAACCTGTCTGTGTAGTCTATCGCATGCCTGGTGAATTCTGTTGTTATTCCATTCTTTATTATTATGTTGGAATAACCTGTTTGTGCGGTCTATCGCACGCCTGGTGAATTCTTCTGTTATTCCATTCTTTATTATTCTGTTGGAATAATCTATATACGTGGATTGCCGCATGGCGGCAAAAATCAATTTGCGGTTCCATATATTCTATTATACTTAGTTGGTTAAAGTTTAGGCTTCTATACTCCATGAAATTAGTGGAATATTCTTTATATTTGCACTTCATCTAGTATCTTTTTATGGAAATATTCTTCTGAGCATTCTTGAATTTTACTCCACAATGCAGTATCATGTTGACAATTTGGACGTTATTGAGTTCAGGATAAATTAACTTATAAATCTTTAAAATTTATTCTTGAACTTGTTTTATTAAATTGTCATCATCCTCATGCTTATATTATGTTGAAAGTCATCTTTGGCTTACGTGCATAGTTGGATTTGGTATGATTATAACTAGGGATTATTCGGTATAATCATGACTGTAATGTGACGAATGATGTGGTAAAAGTCCTCATTAACCTGTAATTCATTGGTGGACAGTTGTTGGTATGATTATGACCATGGATTATTCGGTATAGTCATGACCATTGATGATTACATGAATATCATTGGCCGTGGTGCAGGGATGATTCAATTTTATTTATTAAGCTGAGTCTCAGCGATAAAATTGATGACAAACTTTTTTAAATCATTCAAGATAGTAGATTTTATACTTTACTTGACTCTTCTAATGTATTGCTTATTCCAGTGCAGTTTTTGATCTAAAACATGTTGTCAATTATATTCTATCAGTTGTTATACTGTTGAAGGCTATTGATAACTTATTCTGCATTATCTTAGTCATAATATTTTTTACTGGGCTAGTTGAGCTCACCCTTTTGCTTTCATTGTTCTCTTCAGGAAATGAGAATGTAACTGGGACTAGTCGGGGAACAGAGTGATGGTCCTAGATGGTGGATTAGTAGTCCTCACTATTCTGTGAAATAGTGTGATAATGAATGTAATGAGGACTCCATTAAGTGTGGATATTGTCTAGATGACAATATTTGTATTAAAACTCACATCCTATGTTTTGTCGTATTTTACACGACTGTTGTATAATTAGTTTGTATTTGTATTCAGTACCTTGTATCTGGCGACCCAAGATGGGTGATGTATACCTATTTTGGGGGCGTCATAGTTGGTATCAAAGCTTAGCGATATGATCCCTAGCTAAGATGTTAGACTAGAACTAGGAGGGGAGAGACGGGGAATTCCTTCGCTAGTATGACCTACCTAAGTTTATTTGGTATTTAATTGGTCGGTCAGAGTATATGGATAATATTTTATATGATAATTAACCCTTGTTTTGTGACAGTGGTTACGAATGACATCTGAAAATATGAGATAAGCAATGAAGCACATGAGACTATTGAGTCAGCTCAACCAAAATGTAACGACCAACAACACGATAATAATTATACCGGTGGCAACGACCATCGAAACAATGATAACCATCGTGGGGGAAATTATCATGCCAAGAATGGTAACCACTTCGGTGGTAATCATAGACAAGATAATAGAAGTGGAAATTTCAAGAAGAGAAGATCATTTAGCTAGATTTTGTTGTATAGTGAAGTCAAGTCCAGCTGGAACGGTGGCACCAAAGGCGGATACGGACAAAACAAAGTCGGTGGTTTCAAGAAGAGCATTTTTCGTGACTTCTCAAAAAGCGAGTGACCCGAACAAAGTTAGCACGGGTTAGTTAATTATAAATTTTTGCGAAGTCTATACCTTATTAGATACCGGTTCTACCCATTCTTTTATCTCTCTTGCTTGCGCTAAACGTTTAAATTTGACTTCGGAGAAATTAGGCTTTGACTTATTGGTTGAAACTTCGATAGTAGAAACATTCGTTACCTCCACTGTTTATAAATCTTGTTGATTCAAATCGACACTTTCATGTTACCTGTCGATCTTATCTCTTTGAAAATACTTGCCTTTAATGTTATTTTAGGAATCGATTGGTTAACTACTCATCATGCTTTTCGTAAGGTTGTTAGCTTTAATATTCCTAACCAACATGTTATGTGAATTCAAGCAACCAAACCACTAAAGTCAATCATTGTTATATCAAGTCATAAGTAAAGAGCCCCGATCCTTTCATTGTTGACTTCCTTGCGTGGAATGCACCGAAGCCAGACTTTTTGTAGGCGACGCTGTGAATGATGATGGCAAGTTGATAGGTATCAATGTGACGTGTTATCCAAGTCTTGGATGACAGTCATAGTTTTGAATGATATTTCTATCGTTAATAAATTTCCTGACGTATTCTTGAAGACTTCTTTGCCTACCCCTAGAACGTGAAATCAAATTTTTTATTGACCCCAGTACAAAACCCATTTCTAAAACACTCAAATATTTTCTTCACCCAAAACGATCGTGTAATGTGCCAAAGATGTTGGCTCAAGCTGTTGAAGATTACGATCGTACCATTCAATATCATCGTGGGAAAATCGAATGGGGTAGCTGACGCGTTGAGTAGAAGATCGTATGCGTTTACGAGTGTGATGTTGTTAACATAAAGTCCCATTTCGTATAACTTACAAATGATGGAGATAGAGTTAAAGACTTTACGGACCCACGTGAAGATAACGAATATACGAGTAGAATAACCTTTAATCGATAAAGTTAAAGCCGCTCAAGCTACACACCCGAATCTGATGAATTTGAATAAATGGTTCAAGAAGGCGTTATCTCAACCCTTAATTTAATTGGCCCATTTGAAATCCTTGATCGAGTAGGAACTGTGGCCTATAGACTCATTTTACCGCCAAGTATGTCGCGTGTTCATAACGTTTTTTACGTATCGATGTTATGCAAATATTTGGATGACCCAACCCACATTATTGAATTAAAACTAGACGAGATAGCAGAAGATTTAACGTATGAAGAGATACGTGTTAAAATCTTGTATAAGAAGGATCGTATTCAACACTCAAAGGTTATAACTCAAGAGTTAGAATCTGAAATAAAGTCAATGTATCGTCATCTCTTCGGCATACCAGGTACGTACGTAAATTTTGAGGGAAAAATTTCATAAGGAGGGGAGAATGTGAGACCCCAAATTTTATAAATAAAGATTTAAATTTCTGGAATTTTTTTTTTTAATATTATGGTGTGGATTTGATAGAATTTTATAGTTGTGGGTAAAATTTATAAATTTTGCAAAGTTAGCAAGTTGTTATGTAATATTCGATTGGTCAGGGAATATTCTTTTTTGTCCATAATATCCGTACGACGGCACAATCATTGGTGGACCCCACAACGGAAGTATTGTCGTATTTAGAAAACGACAGAATTATCTTTTTATAAAAATAACGGCAAAAGAGTTACCATTAAAACTGTTGAGCTACCCGGTAGTAAAAGTACAGTAATACGCGTGGTTGCATAATAACACACGATATTGGTTATTGATGCTTACGTGAGAAGTCACTTAGTTTTGTTCAATTATTTCTACAGTAATTATTACATAGTATCTCATGTTATTTAATTCAATTATTGTCGATATTTTATATATTATTAAATCAATAATTGAGATGATAGTGTTATTAATATTATTATTTGCAATATTGACAATGTCTAGAAGTTCTGTCATGGAGAGGTTTGGTCACCTAATTGCGCGCCAATAGGGAGAAATCCTTATTGGAAAGCCCCCTCTTTCCTGGGAACGACCTAGTTGTTAAATATTGTGCGTTATAATATTAATGATGAATAAGTTCGTGTTGATTAAAGATGAAATTGATAGTTCCATTGTGTTGGGATTATTAGTGTTAGTGGAAATCGATATTTATTTCGATAATAATTGATGTCTGGAGGTTATATTGACCAATTGGGTATTCGGGGCACTTTTCGTATCGGAGTACTATTCACAAGTTACTATTCACCCGGTTACTATTCAATCTAGTATTGTTCACTTGGGTATTTGGGACACTTTTTATGTCGGAGTACTATTCACGGGTTACTATTCACCCGATTACTATTCACTCTAGTATTGTTCACTCGGGTATTTGGGACACTTTTCGTGTCGGGATACTATTCCTGAAGTACTATTCACTGGGTACTATTCACCCGAAAAATATATTTCTTTTCGGTCCAAATCATTTTTGGGTACAATATTATTCCATGAGGAGATGTGATAATTTTTCAGACTATTGGTTGAAGTTATAATAGTAAATCAATATGGATCGTTGGTTGAAGATATAATAGTAAATCAATATGGACCGCTGGTGGAAAGTTATAATGGTAAATAAATATGGATCGCTAGTTTAAAGTTTTAATAGTAAATCATTATGGACCGTTGCTTTAAGTTTTAATAGTAAATCAATATGGACCGTCCGTTTAAAAGTAAATCAATCTGGATCGTTCATGAATTAGTTACTATTTAGTCCATTCTCCTATAAATAGAAGCTCACTCCTTCATTATTTCTTACGAATTCACTGAAACTCTAGAGAGAGAAACTATAGATAAAAAGAAGAAAAGTATTCTGCTACTTCATTACTCCAGTATTCAGTTTTTCTAAGGTAAGGGATATTATTTGTTGTACTCGTAAGGGATATTATTTGTTGTACTCGTAAGGGATATTATTTGTTGTACTCATAAGGGGTGCTTCACTCAACTTCTTCTTCAGTTCTTGAAAACTATCTTCGCATTTCTCAGTCCATACGTACTTCACTGTCTTCCTTGTCAAGTTAGTCAGCGGAGTAGCTATCTTCAAAAAATCCTGAATGAACCTCCGATAGTAACCCGCTAACCCTAAGAAACTCCGCACCTCAGTCGGCGTTTTCGATTGTTCCCAATTCATCACGGCTTCCACCTTCGCTGGATCTACTGAAATCCCCTCATGGTCAATAACATAACCTAAAAACGGAACCCTCTCTAACGAAAATTCACACTTAGTGAACTTCACATATAACTTCTCCTTTCTTAATGTCTCCAACACTATTCTTAGGTGTTCAGCATGATCTTCTGGCGTCTTAGAGTAGACTAGAATATCATCAATAAACACCACAATGAACTTGTCCAAATATTGTTTGAACACCCTGTTCATCATGTCCATAAATGCATCAGGTGCATTAGTCAACCCAAATGACATCACCAGAAACTCGTAATGACCATAATGAGTCCTGAATGCTGTCTTTGGCACATCTTCATCCCTAACCTTCAACTGATGATACCCCGTCCTTAAATCTATTTTGGAAAAATATTTTTCCCCCTTCAACTGATCAAAAAGATCATCGATCCTGGGCAATGGATACTTATTCTTTATCGTTAACTTGTTTAACTCTCGGTGTTGATACAAAGTCTCAACGATCCGCCCTTCTTCTTCTTGACAAACAAAGACCGGTGCTCCCCACTACAAATACTCGGTTGAATGTACTTCCTGTCCAACAATTCTTGCAGCTGTATCATCAACTCCTTCATCTCCACTGGCACCATACGATACGGTGCCCTGGAAACTGGTGCCGCTCCTGGCACAATATCTATTATGAACTCGGTCTCCCTATCCGATGGAAGACCCAATAACTCACTTGGAAATACATCCACGAACTCACTCACTATAGGTATTTGTTCCATGGTCGCTCCCACTCTCTGGGTATCAACCACATGACACAAATAACCTACACACCCCTTCCTCAATAATTTCCTAGTTTATGTCATGGTAAGACAACACGAACGTCCCGACGATTTATTCCCGTAAAATATTACATGAGATTGGTTTAATATTTTAATGTTTACGCATTTCTTTTGACAATCTATTATTGCTCCATGATTTATCAACCAATCCATTCTGAGGATTACGTCAAATTCTCCTAACTTTATCGGTATCAGATCTACTGATAATTTACAACCTCTAATGTCTACGCAATAATTCTTATGAATATCTTCAACAAGAATTATCTCCTTGTTTGCTACCTTAATGTTCAAGGGTATAATCAACTTCTCGGGAAGTAATCCTAGTCGTCTAGCAAAATCACATTCGATAAATGAACAAGTAGCACCCGAGTCAAACAGCACATATGCATTTAAGTCGTTGATCGGAATAATACCTGCAACTACGTCCCCCGAAGCCATCGCGTCTTGAACAGTCATATTAAAGGTATGGGCCATCGGCCTACCAGGCTGCGCTGGACCCCCAATAGTTAACTTACTACTATTGGCGCCCTTATTCCCGTCCGTCCCCTTCTTTGGGCAGTTCTTTGCCATGTGGTCCGTAGATCCACATACAAAGCACCCATGATTCTTCTTCGGGCTTGGACAGTTTGGCACAATATGCCCCTCCTGTCCACAATTATAACACACGACCTTTCCTTTGAGACAGACTCCTAGGTGAGTCTTCCCACAGGTTTTACAGGCCTCCATCCTTCTCTTAGGGTCTCCTTGTTTCACTCCGGTATTCCCCGAGCTAACTACCCTCCTTTTATACCCTTCGCCACTCTCGCTGGCACCTTCAATCTTCATTCCTCCATCCACCTTCCCCTAGCTTTTCTTGTCCTTGTGGTATTGGCTCAACGCCTCGCTACCACCTTCGACAATTATTGCCTTCTCTAACACAATCCCAAAAGAAGTACTTTGGAATACAGAGATACGATTATAGAGCCAGGGTTTCAAGTCCTGCTCGAATCGTCGAGCTTTCCTCACCTCGGTATCCACTTGATGTGGAGCTAACCTTGCCAGTTCATTAAACTTGGCAGCATACTGGGGAACCGTCATGTCCCCTTGTTTTAAATCTAAAAATTGCATCTCCATCCTTCCCTGCATGCTTGTGGGAAAGTAGTTCTCGCAGAATATTTCCTTGAACCTCACCCACGTTATAGCATCTATTTCGGCCCTCGCCTGATTAGCCTCCCACCAAAAGTTGGCCTCTCCCTTTATCATGTAGGTTGCAAAGGCAACCTTTTGGGCCTCATCGACATTTGCTATTACAAATGCCTTCTCAATCTCCCTAACCTACGTTTGGGCTTCGATAGGGTCTGTAGTTCCTTTGAACTCCAAAGGACCCACACTCTTAAAGTCCATAAATGTAGTATCTCGTACTACACCAGGATTGACGGGGATATTAGCCCCAGTTTGGTTAAAGGTTGCGGTTAAAAGGTTCAAGAATTCTTGCATGGGGTTAACCGGACCTCCCTCCGGTTGATTCGTGTTCGCACCTTGGGTACGGGGTACTCTTCTTGGCGGCATTTTGCTGTTACAATACACACATATTTCGTTATTATGCATTTCCTATCAGTTAGTTATTATTCCATATTTAAACAATAACTTAAAAATTCCTTATTCAACATTTTTCGAAAATGAAAACATATATTAATTCATCGTAGTATAATACTACATCGGTTACATAAAACAGCCTAAGCTGGATAAATTACTTTCCCGTTATTGCTTTCCAAAAATTGGGCTTTATAAAAGACTACCCTTAATTATACAAAAGAGGGCTTTACGTCACTACTAGATACACAAATATGTACATACCTAACTGCTCTAACAACTACTCGATCATATCTGCCTTAAGGCATTCTCAAAATCTGCCTTGGCAAGACCGGTAATAATATCACGACTGATGGTATGCCTCGCTGCGCCTGTCTCTCTAGGATACCCATTTTACACCAATCGAAATCCTCATGAGAACTCCTATGAATATAGGACATTCTCCCTATCTTCTGTTTCTTAGTCTTTAGCTCACTCCTAAGCTCAAAGACCTCTTGTTTTAGCTCATGGACTTTGTCCTTTGCCAAAACTCTCTTGCCATGTTCCTGCTCCCACATGGACTCCACGTCCGTCTTGTCCTCTATAACCGCTTGGAGCTCCACCTTCAGCTCCTTGACCTCCTGACAATAGTGTACGTTCCTATCTATCACTGACATGAACAGTGACATCATCCACTCTCCTGGAGTTATCTCTGCTGCTATAGCCACTGGATTGAAGGATACTACCTCCACTTCTTCTTCAATCATGCCGTCAAATATAGACATGAGGTCTATGCTTTCGGATTCTCCGGACTCCACCACAATTATCTCGGGATCTGCTGCTATGGGGTTCGGTATGATTTCTATCTGGTTTACCAACCCTTCGCTGACTACCTGTACATCCCTATTTTCACCTGACATCTACAACAACACACAAAGTTTATTAGTAAATGTTAGTAGAATAATAAAAACACATAACATATATAATGCATTTTTATAAGGTTAACTTACATCTTTTATTCTTTGACTTTTCTTAAGGTTATGACTTAAGGTTTTACTTCCCCCCCTTAAGTTTTATAACCTAATGCTTTGATACCAACCTGTGACGCCCCCAAATTCGGGTATCTTCCAACCCGACAGATGGTGTTACACGGTGCTACAGTTCAGATAAACATTCAATTAAAATGCCTCAAAAGAACGGATATGTCTTATATATATATCAAAAGAATATTAACATACCCCAGGTTCTTTACAACCAATACATTATCTTTGTCATAATATCAATATTATTACTTACAAAACCTATACTATTACATAAGCAATCTACGGGTTCGCCTTTGCCTTCCCTTATCCTTGCCGGATCCATCGGTCCGTTCTGTCTTAGCTGCATTCATATGGTTCAAGCAAGAATGAGCCTAACTAGCTCAGCAAGTAAAACAATTCTAGTAAAATAGCATGCTTGAAACATAGGAATCGTATATCTTCAATAACTGGACAATAGTTACGGAGTACTATTGAGAATTCAAAATAGCACTTCTTTTTATTTAAAACGTTTTACAACCACAATATTCAGTAAAACATCAATTCCGGTTCAAGACCGTAAATATTTCATAAGTACTTTGAAAAGGACATCCCGACACGAAGTCCGTAAGTCCGGTATAGCTTACGAGCACGTCTAGGTGATCAGCCTATAGTACTCTATGTTGATCAACACTACATTCATTAAACATGTATACGTTTAAGTTGTGGCAACCTCACGTGCCTGTCATTTGACGACAAAACAATTTGAGCATACACAATCTACCTTTGAAAAACCACAACAATATTAGTTCGGTAAATCCTTATCAACACTTAATAGAATAACATAACATACGTCTAGCCGAAAGGATTGGCTTTTACATTCCTCAAATACTAACTCATGTGATGAATACATGAATCATAAAGACTTGCCCAGATCGAACTAGAACAAGGGTTAGAGTACTTGCCTTTAGCGTCTGTTACAATTATAACGCGTGCACTATACATCTTTAAGGTCTCTACATTAAATGATAGCATAACATAGAACATTAGGTCATGAATGATCATACATGGTTCCTAAAGAATCGTACCCTACTTCTCAATCTAAATACGTATTAGATTTGTTATTATAGGTTCCGACTTTCCATTACGTCCTTCTTATATTCATAAGTAATTGACTTAACTTAACTCTAAGTGTTCATGCTTAAGACTTAATTATGTCTTAACAATGTTTCTTTTAAGATCTTTGATTAGTGTTCATCCATTACTAATCATGTTCAACATGTAAACATTCATTACTATCTAGGTTATAAAGTCATGGCTGCTATGGCCATTTATAATATATTGGTGCTTATCAATGCAAGATCACCTATTGTTGCCCAGAAACCGGACTCGGCGCTGCGGCGTGAGTCCCTTTATTCTTATCGTCGCACCGCAACGTGAGTTTGCGAGGACTAAAACCACTTTAGGCGCTTCTGGCGCCAACTAAATGGTTTAGCGTCCGCCGCATATCGCGGACTCTGTGCCACTAAAATGTTTGACAGATTTTTCAAAAGTTGAGATTCCCGGACTCGTAACTTCTTTGTTATAAGTCCGAATTGGCTCGTTCAAGAGCCTACGGGTCACAAATTACATACTCTATGCGTTCATTCAAGAATTTGATCTATCTTACTTCGTTTGCTAAAATTTCACCTATTAGTCCATTTTAACGAAAACGATAACCGTTCATGAACGTTCAACGCTCGTTTCTTCGTTCTAAGTCAGAATCCGGCCATTTTCGAGTCCGCAACTCTACAATGCCAAATATGACTTGTCTCCATTGAAAACCAATATTTCTAATGTCAAACACAAAATACGACTTCAATTCTTAGAATTTCACGAATTCGACGACTATCGTCCAATCGTGTAAATTCTGGCGAAACCTCAATACTAATCATTCTAAGTGGATTTTAATCAACATGTAGACATTACATGTTACTTATTACACCAACTTATTATCAAAGTAGGTTTTGACTTATTCTCATACGTAAATGACTTATTTAACTTATGAACTCAAATTCTCATGCTTATGACTTATTATGAACTTAAGTCCATCAATCAATGTTCTCATACTATATTGATCATATGACCAACATATGACAAGTTATGTACAAGGTTATCAACTTATTTAGGTTCAAGTTGCTTATTCATCTTATTCGGCTTAAGTCAATTGCTTATCCATTTCTCTTATGTGCTTAACATCTAAGTTCATTAGGGACACTTCTTTTATCAACCTACCATGATAGAGATAGAAGAGACAAGATCAATTACCTTTGAAGATTACTTCTCTTGCTTTGGAAATCTACAAATGATAAGTTAAGCTCAAAGTGCTTATTTGCTCTAACAAATAAGTTGTTTAGGAGAGAGTTTTGTTGGATGAAATAACAAGCAACAAATGAAAAATGAGCTAGCTATTTATAGAAGTCTCTAAGCTAGGGTATAATGGTCATAAAGCATCCCACCTCCTTAATTAACCTCCTTACTATTCATTACTTGTTGCCCACAACTCTTATCCCTTTCTTGGTCATTACTTAAAGTTCTTGCTCAATACTCCAAGTGCTTGGTTACCACTTCACCCATGGGTTGCCCCATGGATCTTACTTTACCCATTGGATCATCCTTTGGGCTTAGTAGTTAACTATTATGAGCTTCATGTCATTACTATATGGGCTAAAGAATAATCTCACATAGGTTTACACCTAAATCTTATTAGACTATATTTCATACAAATTTACCTTAATTCATTTCATTAGGTTTTAATACCTATATTCCAAAATTAAGTCCGCATGCGAATTATTGCGTTTTCCATACTTAGATTATTATCACATAATCCATCTCGCCTTGAAATTCTAACGTTACGTATTTCTCGGAAGTTCAAAAATAATTCCCAAGCGATAATTGGTGAATAGTGTTTTTCGTAAACGTTCTCGAAAAATATTTATTTTCGTCTTGGAAATTCAAACAATTTAATTCATTCACGTGGTTCAAATACTACTATCTTCCGATATTTCTAGGTTATAAAACGACATACATCTTATTAACACATATAATAACAAATAATATTATTTTATTCATTATTAAATTCTTTCAAGTCT
This sequence comes from Panax ginseng, assembly GCA_020205605.1. Classification (NCBI taxonomy): domain Eukaryota; kingdom Viridiplantae; phylum Streptophyta; class Magnoliopsida; order Apiales; family Araliaceae; genus Panax; species Panax ginseng. The sequence goes on from CM035136.1 coordinate 64,707,009, forward strand.
TTTACAAAGGATCCGAATTTCTTGGGCGATACATCCATCATAAGTCTAATAAGTAAATTAGTTCATAACGAATGGATTAAACACTGAATAATCTAATGAAACCATCCTTTCAATTAAAAATAACCGACTAAGGAGAAGAATAATAATGAAAACCCCTTCACGTAGCCTAGATTTGCAACCGTCACGATACTCTCTGAAAATTACTCTTCCAAAGCTCGCACTTGAATCCGGGAATTTATCTCGTATTATGCTCCTTGTGTTGTGTGATTTGTTATTTTCTATGTAATATTCAGCTCTCCTTTTTTTCTAGCCAAAATCTTCCTTTTTAAGAGTCCAGGCGCCTAACAGAACAACAACAATCCAAGTCACAGCATACTCCACAAACCAGCCGGACACTACAGGATTCGAGACCCCTGCCCCGGTGTGGGGTATAGGCTCAGAAAGGCCGGCCCCGACGGGCATGGCTTCTGCTAAAGATTTTTTCCGCTTTCATGAGTTTTTCCACTTTTGCTCCAGAACTCTGCCATTCTTCACCACTTGCATCCAGGACCACCCTACGCATAAAATAACATGAAACGAGTGAAAATGAACACAAAACACGAAGATAACTATGAATTTAAACTTGAAATGAATATCGACTCGTGTATATAAAATCCACTTATCAAAATCCCCCAAACTTAAACCGTGCTAGTCCTTGAGCACAAAACAAACTACATGCTATGCAATGCAATGAGATGTAATAAAATTCTAAATGCCTAAAAATCCAACAATATTGCAGAAACTAACTTATCTCGTCAGCCTCAGAGAAAACAAACAACCTTACAATATGTGTGTGTTCAACATCTATGAAAATCGATACGGACTCCAATTCAACACATAAATAATTTCTTAGAAGGACTCATACAGTGCAAACTAGAAATGTCAAAAATAGGCATATTAAAATTAAAACTAAAACTAAACAATACCAAATTCAAGGGTTCATGCAAGGTACTAATACTTATTTTAATTCATTATTTTTATATATATATATTTTTTTCTCACGGGGGCTTTTTACACTTTTCTCGTTTTATTCTTATTCTTTTTTAAATATACATAAGTGACTGTGCAATGTCTCATCCCAGTAGGCTAACAGTGTTACCCCTTAGCAAGCTTTCGACCAACGACTCCCAGACCATAAAAGACCTTAGGGCACTAGGTGTAGAGAAAATCCCCTCGGGCATACTTGCTCAAGTAACAAAGGACCCGAAACAAGACTAGTCACCATGTATACCTTTTTCTTTTTCTTCTTTTTTTTCTTCTTTTTTTTATAAATAGAAAATGCACCCCACATATACTCCCCCAAACTTAGGTTCTTGCCTAATTTTAGCCTTTACTGCCTATCCTTGTCGTTTTCTCATTCACTCTAGCATAATCCTTTAGAACCTATTTATGTATCAATTAGAACTGATCGATCAACAAAGATGTTATTAGTGTTATCCTTTTTATAACAGTTTCAAACAAGTCCAAGAATCGATTCATAACCGAAATTGCCTCATAGTTCTAAAAATCAATACTGTAGTGGTTAACTTGTTCACAATCTCATCATTGGCCCACAAATAACATGAAAATACAACACCGTTGGACATATGCAAACACAATATTTAACTAATTTATTTATTTATTTATTTATTTTAAACTGAAAATAACATTTATGAAAACAATGCAAAATCCTAAATACTATGCAAACACCTAATCTATAATGTAAACTAGAAATGAAAACAAAAATAACAAAATGCATGCAACTAAACAATTAAATCCCCCAAACTTAAGTAACACAATGCCCTCATTGGATAAAAATAACATTAAGTGCATGAGGACTTCCCTAGAATCGGCTAAGTCTGGAGAGGTGGTTGGTGCTCTTCTTCATCGAAATCACTTGGAGGAAATCGAGGTAATGGTCTGGGTTGTTGATATGGATAGTGTGCCACCGGGTTGAAGCTTTGGAGTGTTGTGTTGAGTGAGGCAAAAGATGCGTTCATAGCATCAAACATGTGATCTTGTCGCATCGCCAATCGTTTGCATTTCGAGATGCTACCCTATTGTCTTGTGATCATCTAATTTTGGAACTCAAGGAGGCGAGGATCTGATATCGCCTCGGTCGAACTCCTTTCGGTTCCTTGATCTCCCATAGCTTCATCCTCATCCCCCTAGGTATCTGCTGCATCGACTTCGTCTTCCGACGTCGATGGAAAAATAAAACCCAGACCTCATGGATGTGACTCGCCTCCTGCCCATACAGAATATTGCACTATCATTCTAGAGTCAAGAAAAGCGAGCAACATTTGAGTAGGCTCATCATCAGACCATCTCACCCCTGCATTGCGACACAACTGACAGATGAGTGATGGGTGTGGCAAGCTGCCAAAAAAATTTCCACGTAAACACCGACGGATGGAGAAACTGATAATTGCCCCGACGTCAATGATGAAATCTTGCACAATTGCGTACAACAGTAACGCCTTCTCTTTGGTGACGTCCGAAGTGTGTTGGGATGGAAGCAATTTAGCACATAAGAAGGCGTACCATATTTTTCCATACCGGCTAAGGTCCTTGCTATGGAACACTCTACCTCCCTTTCGACCTTTGCTCCAAGAAGTTCCCAGCTTTTTCATGTTCGTAATAACTTCTTTGTAGTCAGGGTCAAAATCTCTCAATTGTGCATACTGACACTGTCCTGGCACCCGCAACTGATAATATGCATTAATGGCATCATCACTGAACGGAACCATGCGACCCCATACAAACGCATTGAATGGGGCTTTGTCTTCGGCGTTTGCTTAAAGTTATTTGACGATGTTTACAATGGCGGGTATCGGATGTTCGGTGAGTTTGAGCCACCCCTTTTAATAAATTTGAGACATCATCTCCCCATCATTTCCCTCGGGGGCCAAACCATGTTCCAGCGTAAGGGCTTTGGTAATCATGTGGTCATACCAGTCGGCGGCAACGACACTCACAAATTTTCGTCGATTATAAGTTCGTGGGGGTGGAGTGGGTCTTGAACTCTCTCCCCTTTGGCGTTTTGATATCAGTTGTGAAGCCATTGAATTTCGGATGTTAAAACTTGCTAGCACACACTACCTTCCCCGTACACTTGGTTCACTCAATTTATCAAACACTTGGTGTGCACAGTCCGTTCTTCACCCAAAGCTTGATTGTTGCTATGGTGTGTCAGTGGAGAGAAGAAGAAAACTCAATAGGAATGTCACTTACTCGCAAGTGTGCTAAGTGTTTCCCAATTTCTTGATGAATTCGACTTTAGTGGTGATGAAAATGGGAAGTATGGGTTAGGGTATATATAGAGGTGATGTAGGGGAGAGGAATTGGTGTACTTGATGGTGGGAGGTAATGGAATTCGTGGGGGGGGGGGGGAGAAAGTGGGTGCAATTGATTTAGGTAGTGGGTAGTAGTAAGTTGCTAGGAGATGTCGATCGTGGGTTGTGTTTAGGAGAAAGAAAGCTGAGAAGGCAATAAGCCAGTTCAGGTGGGTTTAATAACAAGCGTAAATGGAATAATTCTTTTTCTAACAATTCAGGGAAAAAGATAGGAAATATTAATAACAATTTTAGTAATAATAATATTAAACCTTGTCCTAAGTGTAGTAAGAAATATAGAGGAGAGTGTCTTCTTAACAAATTCTTTAATTGTGGACAGTCAGGACATTATCTTTCACAGTGTCCTCTTCCAAAGAAAAATAAATATTTTAATTGTGGCTCAATGGATCATTTTTCTAAGAACTGTCCCACAAACCAAGGAGGAAAAGGGGTTAGAATACCAGAGAATAATCAATCAATAGTAGTTGCAGTTGGGGTTCAGAATCGACCTACCGCGAGAACATTTAATATATCGGTGAGGGATGTTGTTGCTTCACAGGATGTAGTGACAAGTATCATCCCTATCAACACTTTAAATGCATATGTGTTATTCGATTCTGGTGCTACTTGTTCATTTGTGTCTAGAAATTTCTCTCCAAACTTGAATATGCCTTGTAAAAATTTAGACAAACCATTTTGTGTAGAAATTGCTAATACTGAAAGAATTCCGGTTAAGACCATATATAGAAACTGTAGCGTGGTAATAAAAGGACATATTTTAAGGTAGATTTGATACCAATTCAGTTGGGAGAATTTGATGTAATTCTAGGAATGGATTGGTTAGTTAATCATAACGCGATGATTGATTGTCATTAAAAAAGTATTAACCTTTTGACTGCTTCGAAGTCAAAAGTAGTGTTCAATGGTAGTTGTTCACCTAAGCAATCTCGATGTTTTACTATAGTTCAGGCAGAAAGATTACTTAAAAAGGGTTGTTTAGGATATTTGGCCTATATAGTTGATACTCATCAGGAAGGAGTAAAACTAGATCAAATACCTATAGTTAAGGAATTTCCTGATGTATTTCCAAATGATTTACCCGGTTTGCCTCCAGATAGGGAGATTGAGTTTATCATTGATCTTGCATCAAGGAACGGCACCAGTTTCTAAGGCACCGTACATAATGGCACCTATAGAACTGAAAAAGTTACTTATTCAATTACATGAACTCTTAGATAAAAAGTACATACAACCTAGTGTTTCACCATGGGGCGCACCAGTGTTATTTGTAAAGAAGAAGGATGGAACTATGAGACTATGTATAGATTATAGGGAGCTAAATAAGCTAACTATTAAGAATAAATATCCTTTTCCAAGGATTGATGATTTGTTTAACCAATTAAAGGGGGTCGAACATTTTTCAAAAATTGACCTTAGAACAGGTTATCATCAATTAAAGGTAAGAAAGGAGGATGTGCCAAAAACAGCGTTTAGGACATGCTATGAACATTATGAATTTCTTGTAATGTCTTTTGGATTAACAAATGCACCGGCAGCATTTATGGATTTAATGAATCGAGTGTTTAAACCATGCTTGGACAAATTTGTTGTAGTGTTTATCGACGATATTCTGGTATACTCGAGAACACGGGAAGAGCATACTGAACACTTGAGAGTCGTATTGGAGATATTATGAAAGGAACAACTTTATTCAAAGTTTTCCAAGTGTGAATTCTGGTTGAAGAGAGTTCAATTTTTAGGTCATGTAATTGACAAAGAAGGAATATCTATAGATCCAACTAAGATCGAAATGGTTGTGAACTGGGATCAACCAACAACTCCAACAGAAGTACGAAGTTTTCTCGGTTTAGCGGGTTATTACCGACGATTTATAAAAGATTTTTCAAAAATAACAACCCCATTAACCAATTTAACTCGAAAGAGCGGTGAAATACGTGCGGACGGATATAAATGTGAGGAAAGCTTCCAAGAGTTGAAGAAGCGGTGAGCATGGCTCCAGTGTTATCCTTACCAGATGATACAGGAGGCCTTGTAGTATATAGTGACGCATCACACAGAGGATTAGGGTGTGTGTTGATGTAACATGGGAAAGTGATAGCTTATGCACCACGACAACTCAAAGATTATGAGAAGAGATATCCTACTTATGATTTAGAGTTAGCCGCAGTAGTTTTTGCTCTAAAAATTTGGAGACATTACTTGTACGGGGAGAAGTACGAGATATATACAGATCATAAAAGTCTAAAATAAATTTTTACAGAACGGGAATTAAATTTAAGACAGAGGCAATGGTTAGAACTGATAAAAGATTTTGACTGTGAAATCTTATATCATCCCTAAAAAAGCAAATGTTGTGGTGATCGTTAAGTAGAAAGAATCAAGAAAAATTGAATGTATTAACCACCAATGATAGGTTAATAAAAGACTTTGAAAAGTTAAAAATTGAGGTGGAATGTCCAACTACCTCTACCCAAAAATTATATATTTTAGAAGGAGTTTCATCTCTTCTCGATAAAATTAAAGAGATACAGGAGAAGGATGAAGAGTGTCAGAAGTTAAAATCTAATTCCACACTTGATAAGTATAATAAATTTCGAATAGATACGGATGGAATAATTAGATATGAAAATAGAATCTGGATTCCGTTAGATCAAGCTTTAAAAGATGAAATTTTGAACGAAGCACATAATTCTAAATTTGCCATACATCCTGGCAGTACTAAAATGTTCAAAGATTTAAGTAGACACTTTTTGTGGTCGAATATGAAAAGGAAATAGCTGAATGGGTAAGTAAATGTCTCACGTGTCAAAGGGTTAAGGCAGAACATCAGAAGCCAAGTGGTTTACTTCAACCCTTACCAATTCCTGAGTGGAAGTTGGAACATATAGCCATGGACTTTGTAGTGGGCCTTCCAACTACAAAAAAAGGCCATAACGCCATTTGGGTAATAGTTGACCGTTTCACTAAATCCACTAACTTTTTACCTATTAAAATTATCTCTAGGCATGGAGTACCTGTTTCCATAGTATCAGACCGAGATCCACGTTTTACTTCAAATTTTTGGAAGAGTCTTCAAAAAAATTTAGGAACATAGTTAAGACTAAGTATAACTTATCATCCTCAAACTGATGGACAGAGTGAGAGAACCATACAAACATTAGAGGATATGTTGAGAACATGTGTCATAGACTTCAAAGGAAGTTGGGAAGACCAATTACCTTTAGTCGAATTCGCCTACAACAATAGTTATCATGCTAGCATAGGTATGTCACCCTATGAAGCCTTATATGGAAGAAAATTTAGAACGCCTATGTGTTGGGATGAAGTCGGGGAAAGACAAATGTTAGGACCTGAAATAATTCAACAAACCATTTGAAACTATCGTAAATCATAAATCAACGATTACTAGCATCTCAAGATCGACAAAGAAAATACGTTGATCCACATCATCAACAATGAAATTTTAGCGTAGGAATCCATGTATTCTTGAAAGTATCTCCTTGGAAGGGCAAGATACGTTTTGGCAAGAAGGGAAAACTAAGTCCGAGGTTCATTGGACCTTTTGAAAATTTGAGAAGAATTGGTGAAGTTGCTTATGAAATAGCACTACCACCTGAGTTAAACCATATTCATAATGTGTTTCATGTGTCCATTTTACGACCATACAAACCTGATTATAAACAAGTTATAAATTATGAGCCGATCCAAATCGAAGATAATCTTTCTTATGTAGAAGAACCTGTGCAGATCGTCGACCGTAAAGAGCAGGTCCTCCGTAATAAAGTGATAGCATCGGTTAAAGTAATATGGAGAAATCAGAACGTTGAAGAAGCTACATGGGAGCTTGAAGATAAAATGAGCGAGAATTATCCTCATCTTTTTACTTAACAAGTACTGTAATTTCGAGGACGAAATTCTTATTAGTGGGGGTAAATGTAAAAACCCAAAACCCTAATAAGACTCGTATGTATAAATCCCGTTATATAAATAAAATTTCTCTGTTCTGAATGTGTTACGTGTTATTATATACTTGGTTTGACAAAATTGACTAAATAAAATTTTATCCGAAAAACGTCGTGCTTGACACCTCGTGCTTAATTTTTTTTTCCATAATCGGACGTTTCGGTAAAATTATTTTGACAAGTTGCTTTGTCGTGCTTGTTAGGATTAGTGAGGAATTTAGGTTAGTAAACCTAGGTTAACAAACCCTAACCCTAATTAGCAAAACCTTAAACCCTAATTTATTAATTAAACCCTAATTAGCTAATCTAACTCTAATTAGCTTATGTTAACACTTAATCATGGTTAGTAAACTTCTATTAGGTACTAATTAACATTACATAACATTCCTAATCATTAGAAACAAAACCCTAATCAAGATTAGTGAAGATTTAAACCTAATTAAGCTACTAACTTAATCAACTAGCTCACAAGTAGGTTGGGAGTCACCATTACAAGCTCCAAAACATCACATGACATGCTTCCAAACTCCCAAGCAGCAGAAGAGTCGCAGATCAGATCTTTATGGAGGCAAGTAGGTGGAAAAATGACCAAAAGCCAAGTTGGAGAATTCTATAAATAGGAACCTTAGGGCTGAGCAAACCCACGAATTCTCAAAGCCTAGATACACTTATAAACCTACCATATCAAGCACAGGTGTTATCGTGAACAAGATCAGAAGCTAGAATCACAAATTTCTCAAGAAAAGGTGCAAACCCTAGTTCATAAATTTCTCTTTGATCTTATGTTAGATTTGTTGTTTAGATGTTTAGAATATTGTATTAGTATGTTAGAAAGTATGCTAGAGTGGTAGAACATGTTTTCATAACATCTAGATGCCTTAATTATGCATTTTATGAAATTTGGGAATTTTGAAAAAAATGGTCTGACTGTCGAATGTCAGGGCTTTTTGATTCATGTGTGTTTATGTTTTGGTCTGTTAATCGATTGATATTCGTAGCATGTAAGTAGGTCTTTAATCTAGAAAAGAAAACAGGTTCGGATGAACCATAGATTCCAAGATATAATCAGTCAAAGTAGGTTGACCGTTCACGGAAGTTGGTTTTCTGGGTTGCCCAGAAAGCTCAAGAACAGCTGAACCGGCTACTTTGACCGACCTATTTAATCATCTTCTGATTGTTAATTGTTTATGTTTTTGTTATAAATTGGTACTCTGGTATACATACTACATATCTATGATCTTCAATCGAACAAACAACTCATAGGATTACCGAAATTATTGGTCAAAAGTAGTTAATAGAAGCATGGCCAGGAAGTTTTACGGGTTTTCCGGAAAACCGCGAAGAACACGAAGAACAATTGTTAGCTGTACTTTGACCATCATAAATAGAGATCTTAGAATTACGATTTGTTCATGTTAATGTTATATATATGTACCCTGGTATATAGACTACATGTTACAACAAACAAACCATACATCTAATACACCGAATCAAAGTTATTTAAGCCACAAAACCGTTGACCGGCCATGACCACTATTTTGGGTTACCCAGAAACCCAAGAACAACTCTGAAGTAACTTTGAATCTTTCTAATTTCTTGTTAGATGTAGATTAAAGCCTGCTTATTGCTTGATCTTGTACTATTACATGAGTACTACAACACCAATACTTGATCTAACCGAAAATCATTACCAATCTTAAGGTTATTTAATGGTCAAACTAGCCACTCGACCACGAGCAACGGTTGCCCAAAAACTCAAGAACACCTACAGCGACACTTTCTGTCACTGTAGAGCTTTAGCAACGGATAAAAATTATTTTTTTTAGAAATAAATTATAAAAAATTAGAAATAATTAATAAAAAGCAGTTTTAAAATTATATTAAATTATTATAAATTATTTACGATATTTCTACAAAAATGTAATAATTATTTTATTTTATTTAGATATTATTTATAATTAACTTATTAATAAATTAATTAGAATAATTACTTTTAAATACTAAATAATTATGTAAAAATATTATTATTGAAATAAAAATCATAATAAATGATTATAAATTATTTAATAATATTAAATAATGTTTTTATAAAATTTTAGTAAATATAAATTACTTATAAATAGAAATAAATGGTTTAAAAATCATTTAAAGGATAAATAAATATTTTTAAAATACTTTAAACCTTCTAAAATATATTATAAGGATAATTAACTTATTTAAAAATATAACCAAATTTTGTAAATAAAATTTAGTTCATTTATCAAAGGTATTAAAAGTCAAACCCTATTCAATCTAACACGGTATTAGATAAATGTTTTATTTGAGTATTGTTATCAATACTAACGTGTTAGATTTATTTTTCTTGAACGTCATATGTACTTAATAGCATTCGAATAGTATAACTTGACTGATCTACGCTCAGGCAAGTCCTCTATACTGAATTTATTACTTATGCAAAATTTATCAACCATGTTTATTCGCTGAACAAGATTCTATCTTGCTATACTATTGATATAATACACCTATGTTGAATTACCTATTATTGAAAAGTTATTGCTATAGTTCCAGCATGACTAAAAATGAATTATTTATTCATATGATATTGTTTATTGAGCATAAACTATTGTGTCAAGCTAAATTGTTTTGGTAAGACAATCGTATACTGAAGTTGAGTATCCCGTAAGGGAGCAAAGTGTAGTCAATGAATATATTGACAATAAATTGTAGGTGTAATTGAGCACTGTAGGTGATATGCATACTCGTAGGATGTTGAATAGGTTGATCCCCTATCTCACAACTAAACAGAATTTCTAAGTCTTTGTGACTGACAGAAAGGATAAAAATTCCAGAACTAGTTGGAATTAGAAATCCAGAAATGGTAACAACTATCAGTCGAAATTTGAATTGTTATAATTCTTTAAATCCTATATTGTTATAAATATACAACTTGCTGAGCATGTCATAGCTCACCCTTGCAAATTATTCCCTTTGCAGTATTAGATGGTAATCCTGGAACATCTGGAGTAGATAAAGGGAAGCGTCCCTACATAGATTAGATTATATTCTTGTCTGTATGAATACTTTGTAATAAGAACTCGTTATGAGAATTTTGTAATCGAATCATAATATTATGATATATATAACATCTTTTATTTTCGCAACCGTGTTTTCTTACATATATAAATGTAAAGTAAGATGTCTTCTATTCTAGTAGAGATCCTTGGGAACTATTTATCTAAGTGAGGGTGTTAATAGCATGGACTGTTCATGTTGTTATTAATACTTTGAATTTTAGATAGATAGTTACTATCGATACGATAGTATGTAACCGCATGACATAGACTATACATCTGGGTGAGGGTATTGGTAATATGGATTATTCATGTTATTACTGATACTCTGAATTTTGGATAGATAGACTCTAGTCACATATACAATTCATATATTCAAGTGAGGTTATTCAAACACAGTAATATTTCTCTTGGGAATTACCATCTGTTATGGGATACTGTGAATCTTGAATCTATGGAAATTATATTTGATAGTCCCTTTATCTAATGTAATGTTTTAATCATATACCATGGGTGTATAGATTTAAATGTATTATGTTAATTCTCTGTAAACACCATACCGGATACCACGGGAGTATAGGTTTGGGGGTGTTACAATTTTGGTATCAAAGTTGTTAAGGCTATAGATATAAGGAAGAGTTTTCTTAGTATATAGTCTTCGAGTCCGTTAAAAAAAATTTAAAAGACATAAAATATAACATTAAAATTATTATGTTGTGTAAACCTTTATACCCGTATTTATGGAGTTTTCTTTTATAGATGGCCAACTCTAATGCTGAAGAAAGAGTAATCAATCCACCGGAAATAGAGTCTTTTATAGCTAGTGATGCAGAAGAAGAAGAATTGCTTCATGATCAACAATTGCTTGATGCTAAAGAAGAAGAAGAAGATCCAGTGGTTGGACAATTAATGAGAATAGATGAGCATGATGAGGCAATGGCATCACTACTACAGACAACAGAATGTGAGAACAATAAGATGAAGTTTAGGGCGGATTTAGCTGAGTGTATGCTAATGGATGAAAGGAGTCATAGTCATCAACTGGAAGTATAACTGCACCATGCACATTGGAGCAGGAGGGAAATTCAGTCAAGGTCTCTTAAAACATCTCTGGGAGTTCGAGATACTTTTAATGATTTGCAGCGTCGTGTAACTCGATATCCAGTAGAGGAGAAGAAAATTGCTTATCTTATCGAGCAATCTGTGGTGGGTCACATGATCCTGGATTCCTTTGATGATATCAATGAATTCTAGAGAGTAGCATAGGAGGTTGGATGCTTTATATTAGTCCAATAAAGAAGCATTCAAAGTTTGCATTGTGATAAGTACTGTGTAATATACTAGTATGTTTTAAGTTGTTGTAAGACTGCGAGTTATAAATAAACAATATGTTGTGGTTATTTAAGAATCTTATGTGAATCTTTGTTGTTGTCTTATAGAATCATGCCACCAACCAGAAGACCCCAATGAGAAATGAATAATTAGGATAATCCAACTCAACAGTTAGTAGATATGATGTTAGGAGTAATAAACAGAACTGTAAACTAAAATACATCCTTTAAAGAGTTTAAATTAGTTAGACCACCTGAATTTAAAGGTACATTAGAACCTGTAGATGCACAGATATGGATTTTTGAGATAGAAAAATTCTTCCTAGTAACTAATGTTAGTAATAACCAGAAGACAACTTTTGCAACTTTCATCTTGAAAGGTAAAGCTAATTATTGGTGGGAATCAACCAAAGGTCGAGTAGAAACTGATATTATTCCTTAGGATAGATTTAAAGAGTTGTTCTTTGAAAACTATTTTTCCTAATCCCTGAAAGACCGAATAGAAATAAAATTTCGGGACTTAAAACAAGGATAAAAAATCCAGAACTAGTTGGAATTAGAAATCCATAAATGGTAACAACTATCAGTCAAAATTTGAATTGTTATAATTATTCAAATCCTATATTGTTATAAATATACAACTTGCTGAGCATGTCATAACTCACCCTTGCAAATTATTGCCTTTACAATATTAGATGGTAATCCTGGAACATCTGGAGTAGATAAAGGGAAGCATCCCTACATAGATTAGATTATATTCTTGTCTATATGAATACTTTGTAATAAGAACTCGTTATGAGAATTTTGTAATCGAATCATAATATTATGATATATATAACATCTTTTATTTCCGCAACCGTGTTTTCTTACATATATAGATGTAAAGTAAGATGTCTGATATTCTAGTAGAGATCCTTGGGAACTATTTATCTGAGTGAGGGTGTTAATAGCATGGACTGTTCATGTTGTTATTAATACTCTAAATTTCAGATAGATAGTTACTATCGATACAATAGTATGTAACCGCATGACATAGACTATACATTTGGGTGAGGGTATTGGTAATATGGACTGTTCATGTTATTACTGATACTCTTAACTTCGGATAGATAGACTCTAGTCACAGATACAGTTCATATATTCAAGTGAGGTTATCCAAACATAATAATATTTCTCTTGGGAATTACCATCTGTTATGGGATACTGTGAATCTTGAATCTATGGGAATTATATCTGATAGTCCCTCTATCTAATGTAATGTTTTAATCAGATACCATGGGTGTATAGATTTAAATGCATTATGTTAATTCTCTGTAAACACCATACCAGATACCACGGGAGTATAGGTATGGGGGTGTTACAGGCACGCGATGTTGCCAAATGTTAAACGTAAATACATTTAATGAAAGTGTGTTGATCAACATAGGGTATTATAGGCTGATCACCTAGATGTACTCGTAAGTAATGCCGGGTGGATGGCCTTAGTGTCGGATGTCCTTTTTAGGAATGAAAACGAAAAGAGTATGTTCATGGTCTTTTGACGGGTTCAGAATTCCTAAGCTATTATATATACTTTGGAATTGTTGTTATGTAATGAGAAGTATACGTCAATGCTTCATGGAGATTCATAGCTACTTGTTCAGTTATGAAAGATAATCATATAATTCTCGATGTGGTGTTTATATCATCCTTTGTTAGACTTGTTGAGCTATTTATGCTCACTTTTTGCTTGAATTATATGATTGCAGCTAAAGCCGAACGAACTAAGAGTTCTAAGAGAGATAAGGGCAAGGCTAAGATGTATAATTGATTATCCTGTAATAGACTAGAGTATTTGTATGTAATATACTTATGAATAACAAAGAATGTATTCGATTTATGAACTTGGGAAAGGATTTATTACTAATGTAATAAGAATATAGTAAGTACACTCATTTTGTTGTTATCTCAATGGAATAACTGTATGAATTGTAGTATCGTGGTGCACCATCTGTGGGGTTGGAAGATACCCGGATTTGGGGATGTCACACTAACTCGTAACCAACTCAATCTTATTTAAACGAATGAATTTCAAATTATTAAATTCCACATTAAATTCCACTAGTTAAATTAAGATCACGGAGATTTAAGATCACAACTTCACTTATTGCTTCATTTAAGTTAACACACTTCTCATTAATTATTATCTATCATGAATTGTTAATCAAGAACACTAAAGCAGATAAAACCATCTCTCGATGCATAATACCCATACTCACTTAAATCCACGGATGATAGAATTAAGCAAGACACCCTAATTAACTAATCCACAATATCACTATATGAATTACAATTAAAAAGGATTTAAACCACAAGTTCTCTATAAGATTACATATGGCGTAAAAGGCATATCTCTATCCTAAACACGAATCATGAATTCCATCTATGCAGAAATTACAAACACATGCTATAATGATAAGATCTAAATCAATACTTCATCTCTCGAGTTCATAGAGATTATCACGGTAATTGTTAGCTAGGCAATTAAGCAATTAAGTCCAAATCACAATAGACAATCCTCACGATAGAACATAATAATTGATAGCGAAGCATATTAAAATAAACTACACAATAAGATCTATTATAATCTCAAACAAATAATTAGTTCATGATTATTGAATTAAAACTAAGAATCCATAATTGAATTATAATTAAAAGACAAAGATAGAAGAAGATAAGAAGATAAAATCTATTGTCTATAGATTTGAAGCTCCCTCATTGCTCCTACTTTGAATCTTCAATGGTCTCCAAGATGCTTCAATCTCCAAATCTCATAAGAACTAATGTTTTCTCTTATTCTACTCTAATCCAATCTAATAGAATCCTATCTCTAATCTAATCTCAACTCCCCTAATCCTTGTGATTCTCCTCCTTTAATAAGTCTCTTTACATATCTTTCAGTCCTCTTGGAAGTCCTTGAGTCAATCGGATCAAAACAATCCTACTCGAACTCTAATTTGGACAAAAAATGTATTTTCTGGGCATACCCCCGCCCCGGCGGGCTAGGGGCCTGTTTTGTAGCTAGTATGCCCACCCCGGTGGGGGTTTTGTGAAGGAACCTTTTCTACTCTGACGTCCTTTGGGAAATCGGCCATAATGTTTGATCCATGAAGAGTTACGAGGCCTGCCACCTATCAAATCGAAGATATCGATGAGTTCTACAACTTTCATTCTATGAGAATTGATAAATAACAGACGGATGAAGGTCAAAATTGGACTGGAAGTGACTACTATGCAAATGGCCACCCAAAACAGTGATGTTTGACGTCTGTTGGTACAAATATCATAACTCTTGCATCCAAACTCCGATTGGAATGATTTAAGATGTTCCGGAAAGCTAAGAAGAAGCTTTAAAATGTAATCCAAGTTCCAAACCAAGAACATGAAATAAACATGAAAGCCCAAATGATGTCCGGATTGCTTTTCCTTGTGATTTCATACTAATTCATTGCAATTTCAGCTCCCACACATATGATCTACAAAACGAACACAAAATGCATGAAAAGTAACTAAGAAACATAAGATTAAGCAACTAATTCAAGTAACAGATACAGAATAAGTAGGTATAAAACCTATTTATCAAATACCCCCAAACCTAAACATTTGCGTGTCCTCAAGAAAAAACATAAAACAACAATGATATGCAATACAACTAATCTATATGCCTAAGAATCTAGCAGTAATGATAGAAACAAGTATATTCAACCGGCCTTAGAGAAATCAAGTAAACATGATAATACATCATATCAAAACTCATTAGTAACTTCCCAATCAATCATCAAATATTAGACTGTTATCACTAATATAGTGCGTGAGTGCTCAACAACAATGCTAACTGATGTAAAATTAAATTTAACACATAACAAGTCTATTCGAAGGCATCATACAATGTAAACTCAAGAAATCCAAAAACATTCTAGATCCAACTAAAATCAAACAATTACTAATATCGAGGGTCAACATGTGATACTTATGCTTTATTTTTCATCTATGGGGGCTTTTTGCTCTTATTTCCCGTTTTATTTATTAATTTTTCTTTTTCTTTTCTTTTCTTTGTTTCTTTTTTTTTTGAATAGTGAGTGCGTTTTACGCTCCATCTCACGCCTGTGTTTATGAGGAGTGCATTTCACGCTTCTTCTCGACCCACCACAGGACTCAATTTATTCAACTCAATATCTTGTTTTTTCTTTTTTTTAGAAGCTTATATACCCCACTTTTTCCCCCAAACTTAAGTTTTTGTCTAAATTTAGTCATCTCTGCCTTTTCATGTCTTTCATTCATTCAAACTGGTATTATCCTTAAGAAGTCAATTATGAATCAATTTAAACTTAATCAGTCAACAAAGTTGTCTCTAACATGCTAACCTTGATTATACCAGTTTCAAACAGGAAAAGATTCGATTCATAACAAGAAATCACATCAAAGCTCTAATATCAGTACTATACTTGTCTACTCAATTTCAATCTCATCATTGGCCAAAATAAACTTAAACTATCTAACAACTGGATTCATGCAAATGAACATAGTAACTAACTAATTTGTTTTTAATTTTTTTTTCAAACATAAATAAAAATTATTTATAACTACTACACTATTATGCACTTAAACTATATGAATGCAAACATATAATAATCCTAAACTAAACAAACATGACAACTTATGCAAAACTAAAACAACTACATTAAACATGCAAAACTAAACTAAACTAATTAACTCCCCCAAACTGAACAATTACAATGTCCTCATTGTAAAATAAAGCATGAAGTGGACGAGGACTTCCCTGTAATCATTTAAGCGTGAGGTTATGGTGGCATAGCAAAAAGACTGAAAACTCCTCCACATCAAAATTTAAAAGGAAGATACTATGTCATGGGCTAAGGCTGGTGGCTTCCCTTTCCATAATCTTTTGCATGTCCATTGAACCTCAAATACCTGCAATGAAAAGAGACAACATGGATTAGAATAGCACTTTGGATTGGTAAGAGAACTTAATAAGCTAATTAATTCATATCTACTAAATAAACTAATAAAGCATATAAATATAAAAATTCTTGGGTTGCCTCCCAGTTAGCGCTTTAATTATAGTCTTTCAGCCTGACTTTGTCTGGTCAACGCTATCCAATTCCTCTTCGGTAATTTAGGAACCCCTCCATCCATCGAAAATAATATAGCTTTTGGTAGGTTCCCATTTGTAATAGCCATTGCATTAAAGTCACCTAGCATGTTCTGATTTTGTATGATCTCAATCAAGAACGTCCCACAGCAAGGTGTTTTCTCCATTATGTATGTGATCACTTTGGGGCATGGAAGATTGTCACACACAATGGGCTCTTTGTCTATCTTCTCTTTCTCGTCCAACCATGGATTCAAAATTGTACTCACTCTTATGTCATCAAGAGCTTCGCCGACGACATGACTACCAAGTGGGCATGATTTTAAAAATCTGTCTGACTCTTTGATCTTTGGTGGAGACGCATTTAGATCTTCGTCGACATCTATTTCATTATCCCAAATTGTCTCCACACTTACGATATCTTGTGGCTCATCCAGTTGCAGATTTTGTTCGGGTTCTCCGTCAATTTGGTCATCCATGTTATAAAGCCAAGTGTTTGGAGGAAGGTTGGTTACAACTTTGGTCATTTAATCTATCTTATTCTGAAGATTTTGAATTAACCACTCTTGATTAATCCTCCTCTCCTTATTTGATGCTACGAACTTGGACAATAATTCCCCCAGCCTTGAATTTTCTGTTTCAGTCTTTGAAGCCATGTATTGAGGACCACAGGTTGAGGTAGTGACGAGTTGTTTCATCCGATTATTAATATTTTGGGTTGACAACTCTTGGCTAATCCTCATCTCCTCTAGGTTTGATATGCCCTTCAATATTACATCCCTCGGATTTGGCTTTTCTTCTTGTGGCAATGGAGGTGGACATGAAAATTCTGGTGTGTATGTTGGATTTGGAGCGTAGTATTGGTCTTCATAAGTATCGCTCCATGACGAATCCGGGTGATACCCCCAAACTTGATGATAATTAGCATATGTATAATCATTGAGGTATTCACCACCGTGTTGTCCGGGCCCAAAACTAACGGTGCATTGATGACTCGGATGATTACCAACACAATAATTGCAATTAACTGCTATCCTTCGAGTACGTTGGGCTGCAACAACGTCCAACCTCCTCAAAAGTGTCTCAAGTTGTGCTGATAATACAGAAAACGCATTGAGACCATCAATCCCTGCTCCCCTTGGCTGAGTCATTCTCGTATACGACCATTGATAATTAAATTCCGCCATGGTACTTAAAAACAAAGAAAAATAGGAAGAGAATTAAAAAAGGAAAAAAATGTTTAAATGAAGACTAATTTGATTGAAGCTAATATTGGCAAAAATATATTAATTAATTCCCCGACAACGGCGCCAAAAACTTGCTGGGTAAAATCTAATTACGCACAACACACACGTATACGTGGTCAAAAAGTAATAAAGTGAAAGTAGCGTATCGTTCCCACGAGGAATTGTTTAATAAGAATCACTAAGTACTAATTCGCAACCAACTCAATCTTATTTAAATGAATGAATTTAAAATTATATAACTAAACTACTATTAAATTCCACTAGTTAAATTAAGATCACGGAGATTTAAGATCACAACTTCACTTATTTCTTCAATTAAGTTAACACACTTCTCATCAATTATTCTCTATCATGAATTGTTAATTAAGAACACTAAAGCAAATAAAACCATCTCTCGATGCATAATACCCATACTCACTTAAATCCACAGATGATAGAATTAAGCAAGACACCCTAATTAACTAATCCACTATATCTCTATGTGAATTACAATTAAAAAGGATTTAAACCACAAGTTCACTATAAGATTACATATGGCGTAAATGCATATCTCTATCCTAAACACAAATCATGAATTCCATCTATGTAGAAATCACAAACACATGCTATAACCATAAGCTCTAAATCAATACTTCATCTCTCGAGTTCATATAGATTATCACGGTAATTGTTAGCTAGGCAATTAAGCAATTAAGTCCAAATCACAATAGACAATCCTCACGATAGAACATAATAATTGATAGCGAATCATATTAAAATAAACTACACAATAAGATCCATTGTAATCTCAAACAAAGATTTAGTTCATGATTATTGAATTAAAATTAAGAATCCAAAATTGAATAATCATTAAAAGACAAAGATAGAAGAAGATAAGAAGATAGAATCTATTGTCTGTAGATTTGAAGCTCCTTCCTTGTTCCTACTTTGAATCTTCAATGGTCTCCAAGTTGCTTTAATCTCCAAATCTCATAAGAACTAATGTTTTCTCCTATTAAACTCTAATCTAATCTAATGGAATCCTCTCTCTAATCTAATATGAACTCCCCTAATCCTTGTGATTCTTGTGACACCCCCAAATCCCGGTACTTCATTTCCACAAGATTTGGTGTTCACTTAATCAAAACATTCATATCTAACTACCCAATCATAATATAATTGAATAATAAAACCTGCCCAATAAAACCTGCCCATACAGGATTACGTTAATAAAATTATCTCCCAGGTTATCTAACCTTTAATTACAATCATTCAAATGGGGAAATTAAATTATTACATCACATCATTTTTAAAAGTTTATAATCATAACGATAAAATAAAATTACAAGTCTTTATCACTTGTACATTTTTCTCTTTCCTTTGCTAGTTGTAGGTTCATTTACAATCTCAACCATAGCTGCAATAAGTGTATAAATTTGCAAGAGTGAGCAAACAAAGCTCACTTGAAATAAAAATAAATAACTTTACAACATTTGCAAAATAACAGGCTCGATAGAACTGGATGATATGTCCTATTAACATTACAACATTTGCCAGATAATAGGCTCAATAAAACTGAATGATATGTCCTATGATCATTACTACATTTTCCAAATAATAGGCTCAATAGAACTGAATGATATCTTCTATTAACATTCTGAAATATACTACTGAGGGTCTAATGACCACGAACCATGTCCACAGTTATATGTAATCTTTCAACTTTAACTTTAACAGTCATATGACTATAAGGACTCCACGTACTTAGGAGGATCAATCCTTCGTACAACGTATTGTGCACAACCATTTCAATGCTAAGCGTAAACCCCTAAAAATAGGGTTGTTCATCTCAGTATTTAGAGTACAAGTCTGCACCAAAGAAATTTTGGTTTGGATAAGCTTTCAAGGGTAATTTGAATTTTAACGATCATCAACTAGGGAACTAGTTGAATCAACAATGCTTGATAACACAATAGTTGTTTAATAACAACATAACTTAGAACATTTGAGAATCATAGGTGAACTGACTATATTCTAGATTCATGCTTAAAATAACTAGAGAGCATAAGTACTGATCAAAATAAAGAAATGGTAAACATTTGCTTGAACAATAATAAGCTAGGTCTATAAACTTGTCAAATTAGAATTTTAGTTACCGAACATGCATTAGTTGATAACAAGCTGGAAACAATGCTTACTCCACATTGTAATAAAATATACAAAATGATTGAACCATTCAACACAAAGAATTAAGGTTCAAGAACATTTATTGTAAAAGAATAAACTAAAGAAACTTGTTTAACTATAAACAAGTTAGAGTAAGTCAAAAATGATTATAATTCTAATAATTTAGAATTAAAACATGTTCAATGTAATAGATGAGATTTTTGGAACTTGCATCATCATAAATAACTAGATACAAGAAACTTGCTCAATCAAAAGAATGAAATTACACAATATAATAATAGAACTAACTCAATGAAAGTTTAGAGTTAAAAAACTTACCTCGAGTGTAAGCTAAAATATTAAAACTCACGTTCACCTATACACAGTATTAAAACCAAAACATATATTAGACATACTAATATTAACTTTTCAATATAACCCGCATTACTAGCTCAACTTGTTATTTTAGCACAAGTCTTAAGATACCATGCAAATATCAGAAATTACAAGTGTTAACCTTCACAACACATGTTTACTATTCATCATGCTCGCTAAGTCCTAATATACCACGTTCATCACTTACTAATCATTCAAGCTTTGAATTTATCGATTACATATCATAGTTCTGTTTTAACCTTCTTACTACGTGTATGACGCTTAACCATAACCTTAGATCAAGTGGTTAGGTTTCCCCAGGTATCTGACGAAGCAGCGACAGGTGCTACGCTTCATATCGATTATATGGCGCAATTGCGCCACACACAATAAGAATCATACAATTTTAGCCTTGGCACCAAAGACACGATTGCATTGGCGCCTGAAACATAAGCGGACTCGGCATGAGCAGTTCTTGGTTTTTAGCCCAACTAATCCGAATTTCACCCACCAAACAGTGAAATTAACACAGCCAATTGATATAAACTAATCATAAACATGTTTCCTCACATATATATCAATATAGAACAATTTAACAACAACTTAAGCTATTTTAATTTCTCAAATTTCATATTTTAATACAAAAACTCAATTTTTGATATCTTTCACGAAATCAATATTGTAAACACAATTCTTGTCCAAATTGTTTCGCTCAAATTACATTATCTTCGTTTCTTCATGAACTAGCATAATCAAGCCTCAATTTACAGTTTCAAATACTAATTGGCCATTATAATTGATACTTTTCATGAACCATATGAAAATACATACACTGACATTATTTTCTTCCTACTGTCAACGAATTTAGGATACAAATTTCTTGTTCTAAACATAACTCTAGCATCATAAGCATGTATCATCACAATTACCCACCACAACTTAGTTACATAACAATAATTCAGAAGAAATAGAATTCACAGAGCATAACAAAACTTTGCCATGATAATCATAAACATATATAATATCAAAGTTGTAAACATACCTTCATGTTAACTTGCACAATCTTGCAATTGCAGACAATTTTCTCAGGTTTCACTCTCAAACTCTCTCAATTCTCTTTGTAATTCTCTGTAACCCTCCTTCTCAGACTCTTCTTAGCTTAAGCCAAATACCAAGTCACGTAGTCTAGCTAACACTTAAGCGCAAAGAAAAAAACACTGATAAACTTAATACTATTACTTATTACAATATCAGTTACTAACGTATATAATATAAATATATTATATTTATTATTTTATTTATTTATTTTATTTATATACTTTTAAATTAAAAGAATTCCAAAAGCCATAGGGCCTTGTTTGACAAACCATTTAAAATTAAAGAATTAATATTCTTGAACCTTGTTTGGATAAACTAAATTAAAACTACTTTAATTTATTTTAATAACTCTTTATAATATAGTTATTTGTCACACTTTATTTAATCAAGCTTTCATATTTAATTTTATTAATTCAAATAATAATTAATTAACTAAATCATTTAATCATATAACTTCATACAAATAATTAACTATTAAATTGAAATATCAATATAATATTAATTTCCTTAATTCATTAATTATTTATTTAACAAATAATTAACCAAATAAAAATCAAATCAATCAAACAAATATTTATTCAATGATAAATACATCCATTAAATATTTATATAATTCAATAAATATTTAATATTACAATTAAAATTCTGGAATGTTACAATTGTCCTCCTTTTATAAGTCTCTTTACATGTCTTTAAGTTCTCTTGGAAGTCCTTGAGTCAATCGGATCGAAACAATCCTTCTCGAACTCAAATTTAGACAAAAAACGTATTTTCTGGGCATACCTGTAAAGACCCGAAATTTTTTTGAATAATTATATCTATATTTTTATGAATAATTTTTTTTATTTACAAATAATATTTTGAATATCTGTGATAAGGATTTAGCAGGATAGTCAATTTAGATTTTGAAGTTGGTGGATAATGAAAGTTAAGTCAGTTATGGTCCAGAACCCTAATTCATGGATTATGGATAAGGAATGAGAATATTAATATATAATAATTATACTTTTATATGATATGTATGTATTATATGTGTGTATGGTTTAATGTTGATCAGGTATAGCAGAATAGTAGAAAACCCTAAGTTTAAATTGAAAACCCTAATTCAAACCCTAAGTAGGAAACTGAGACTGATTGTTAATCAGTTTGATGTGATCAAGGAGACATGTTAGTGATTATGAATCTAATTAGGGGAAACCCTAACGATTATCAACAAACCTTAAATGATTTAGAAACCATAATTTGATTACTGGGAAAACCTAAACCTAATTTTTAAACCCTAATTGGAAATTAGCAAGCCCTAATGTTAATTAGTAAGCCTTAAGATAAAAGTTATGGGAAATATATAAAATTACCAAACTACCCTTAAAATCCAAGTGGAAAAGACCAAAATACCCTTTATTATATAAAATGACCATTTTACCCTTTTACTTAACTTGTAAGCAAAAAGGTTTTCTAGAATGTTACGACTCACCATGTTAGATATCCCTGAAAGTAGTATGCATACAAGCCAATCATGTGTGATGATAAAGCATATATTTTGTAACAATCTTATTCATTTATTAATAAAAAGTATTACTTTATTAAAGGCTTTTAATTATCTACATGATGTTGTTTTATAATATGTGATAAACCCATAGTTTTAAGTAATGCTCTTAGAATAATGATGATGATCATTCTAATGAGATCTAAATTCTTAGAAAGCTTAAAACTAAAATAGTTCCCAATCGTTGTATTACTAAATTGGGGATTAGTGAATTCGGATAAATTGGTACATACGTTGCTTGCTCATTGGATGGGGATGATTGATCTCATGATCATTTGTGTGGAGACACTAAAGCAAGTATGTAGGTGCTTATTAGAGAATAAGTTCAAGTGAGCGTGACTTCGCTAAGGAATACCTAATGGAGTTTTACTTGGTTCATCGATAGGAATTCTGCTTGATGATAGTAGTACAAGTGATCCTTGGACTTGAGATCATCATAGTATCTTATGTATGATGAGTTATACTTTGACTTATTCCTTAAGACCCTTAGGGTATATCAAAGGGTATGCTTGGGTATAATAAGTTGTACATGGAGATAATGTATGATCAATAAAGAATCTACCACTTCTAGTAAAAGAAGAGAAATGTGCTATGTGATTCGATAAATGACAACCTAGTAGTCCTTGGCCAAGGCAAATTGAAATTAGAAAGGTGTTTCTAATTTGTATTATTTGGGATTGTGCATTTAAGAGTCGAAATACATATAATTAAATAAAATAAGACTTGACAGTAATTCCATGTCTTATATTTAATTGGGACATTGTATGGTGGAAGGATTGAATTGTCTGGTAACTATTTACTCAAAGGTTCTTTTATGATTAATGTTGAAATCTATATTATCCTAAAAGTCGTTGATCGCTAGGGAGGCGCTTATCCCTATTGTAGAATAAATATTATTTATTTAAATAAATTAATTGTTTAATTTATTTATTTAAATAAGATTAGAATTATTCTAATTGATTTATTCTGTAACCTGGGTTTAATATGGAGAACCTAAAGGGTCACACCATAAAAGGAAGAATAATTATTTAAGAAGTTAATGGCATAATCATAATAATAAGTTAAGTATATTTAATTTAATCTATGGTGATAGAATAAATTAAATAGCTTAATATTATTATTTAATATTTTGGAAATATTAAATAGAAATTAATAAGAGGAGTCGTATTATTATTATTACTATTATTATTATTTAATTCCTAAAGGAGTTTGGGAATTAATTAATAAAAGTACTCTCATTTATTCCTAATAAGATTAGGAGGCTAATTAATTAAAGTTTAACTAATTATCCCTAATAAGATTAGGGAGCTTAATTAATTAAAGGAATTTAATTAATTAAAATAAAACCCAATTCCTTAACTAAGAATAACTAAGATTTGGGGATTGAAGCAATTAAAGATCCTTAAAGGTTGAAGTGAAACGAGAGAAGAAACTCAGATTTGCTATTCTTGATCCCTAACTCTCTTTACTTCTATTGTATCTTTCAATGTATATTCAATTGTGGATAATGGATTCTAATTCAACTATGAGTTAAACTCTATTTTGGGATTGCAATGGAATCTATTTCCTAGTTTATTTTGACATACTTCATTGTTAGTCTTATTAATTGTTATGAGATTGTCTATTAAGATTCACGCTTATTTTTTTAGTTGATTGGCCATCAATTACTGTGATAACCCAAATGAACTTGAAAGACGAAGTATGGGTTTAGATTTGATCTTGATAGCTTGTGTTTGTATGTTCTACATGGTGATGGAATATATGATTCGTGCTTAGGATAGACATATACCGAAGCACCACTCATAGTAAATTGAGGACTTGGGTTCAAACCCTAATTATTTGTAAATCACATAGACATATAGTGGTTTAGGTAATGTGGGTGTTCATGTGTATTCTATCAATTGTGGATTATATGTTATATGAGTATGGTACATCGAGAGATGGCTATATTTCACTTTCGTGTTCTCGACTAACAATCCGTTATAATTAATTTGGTTTAACTGGAAGTGTGTTGATTTAAATGATGCAATAGGGGAAATTGTAATCTCATGTCTTTATTATCTAGTCTCACTCTAGGAATAGTTAGGTTTATTTAATTTCATATTTTAAATATAAAAATCAAATCATTCGTTTAAATAAGACTGAGATGGTTATGAGTTATAATGCTTGGTGAACTTTGTTAGTTAATTCTCCATGGGAACGATACTTTACTTACTCTTTATTACTTGTTGACCACGTATACTTGCGTGTTGTGCGTAACTAGAAATTACCCAAAAGGTGACCAACTATGTTGACATTGTGGCAAATATCTCAGCAAATCAGCCTCTCTTTTCCAGCAATGTCATCAAGATACATTGTACCAATGTATTATAAAAGGATTGAGAGAGAGAGAAAATGTACTCATTTGCTCATTTTACACTCTAAGCTCTTAACAACTCTCTCTCTCACCTAAAGCTCCGAAAATCATAAGAGATTCAGTTCCAAATACCAGCCCCACGAATACCACTAACATATCAGGAAGCCAGAAATCAAGATTTGTTCATAAAAGGTATAAAACCCTAGCAAGAAATCTGTCCAATGATTCCATGTTAGATGTTATGTTTGAGTGTTAGAATATGTTTTTTATTGTGTACAATCATGACTGGGTTGCTAGATGTTAGATCCATAACATCTAGAGGATCGGATTTGATGTTCTTCAAAATCTGGAAAAAAATTTCTTGGTGGTCTGACAACGAATGTCAGTGGCCACCAATCTTTCTCTGTTATGTCTTTTTCTTGTTTGTAGCTTTGATCTTGTAATATGATATGAGATCTTTACTCTGGAAGTTGAATCAAGGTCCTATTTTCAATAGATTGCAAGATAATCAGGGTCAAAAGTCGTTGACCAAGCCGTGGCCAAGGAGTTTGTGGGTAACCAAAAAGCTTGACCCGAAGCGGCTGACAACGATTTTGATCAACTAGATCTGTCGATTAATGTGTATGTTTTGGTTACATTGATGTATCTAAGTTGTAGTATGTAGGTTATACTACATGTTTATGGATTAAAATCGCCTAATAATTAAAATTTGGGTGATTGTAGTGGGCCCATCAAAACCGAGTGAAGTCGAGCGTGTTCTCTGTTTTACGGGTAACCCAAAAACATATGAACATGTCGTGACATAATTTAATACCGATCTCTTTTGATTCTGTTCATGTTATTTGTATTTTATGTAATAGATCTACTCTTTTGCATGCTAGCTATAACATGCAACTTTTAGATCACAAAAACCTAACACCAAAAGCAAGTTGTGGAAGCCTAAAAGTGATCAGTCGAGCTGTTCTTGTTTTCTGGGTAACCCAGAAAACGAAGAACATGTCTGACAGATAGTTTGAGCTTCCATATCTTGCTGTATGTTAAATATGACCCGGACCTTGATTAATACTTGTAGTGCTACACTAACACTACAATATGTGATCGATAGCTAGCCTTAGAAACACATTACACTATTCTTAATTCACGGTCAAAGTAGCTATGTGGGTACCTTTGCTATGAATGTTCTTGAGGTTTCAAGAACACCTACTATGACGCTTTACGTAATTAAAGGCTATAGCGACAAATTTAATAATTATATTTATTTTAATTTCAAAAATCATTTAAAATAGTAAATAAATTAAAAAATTACAAAATTAATTTTAAAAATTATTTTAAGTTATAAAAATTAACTTCTAATAATTTGACATATTTTCATAAATATTAATATTTATTTGGATATTATTGATATTTTATTTATTTAATAAATAAATTATATAAATTAATTAAAAATGATTTTAATATATTAAAATTATTTTAAATGATAAAAGGTATTTAATAATATTTAAAGTTATAAAATATAACTTTTAATATTTTAAAGAAAATTTCATTAATTATTTACTATTAATGATATTAAAGTTATTTAATAATTATATTAAATAAATTAGTTTAAAAATGATTTTAATATTAGAAAAATCATTTTAAATGAAAATAAAGAGTTTATTAATATTTTAAGTTATAAAATATAACTTTTAATATTTAAACATAAATTTCATTAATTAATTATTATTAATGATATTAAAGTTATTTAGTAATTATATTAAATAAATTAATTTAAAAATGATTTTTATTATAAAAATCATTTTAAATGAAAATAAAGCTGTTTAAAGATATTTTAAGTTATAAAATATAACTTTTAATATTTAAAGGATAATTTCATTAATAATTTAATATTAATAATTATTAATTATATTAAATTTATTTAATAATTATATTAAATAAATAGTTTTAAAAAGGTTTTATTAATTTAAAAATCATTTAAAAGGATATAAATGAATTAAAAATATTTTAAGTTATAATTAATGACTTTTAATATTTTGATAAATAGTACATTAATACTTATATATTAATGATAATTATTTAAAATGATTTTAAATATTTTAAAAATTATTTAAGGATAATATAAATACTTTAAAAATATTCTAAGTTATTATAAATAACTTTAATATTTTGGAAATGATTTCATTAATAGTTTAATATTAATTAAATATTAATGATAATAGAATTGTCTAATATTTAAATCATTTAATAATGATTCCGATGTTTGAAAATTCATGATAAATTATAATAAAATTTTAAAATTATTATAAGTCATTTAAAAATAATATAAGCGATACTAAGTTATAGAATGAGTCTTAGACTCGATAATTACTCGATAAAGTTTGTCAGAATTTAGCACATGTTTGAAAATTGATCTGGACTTAGATAATTTAATTAGATATGTGATTATTTGTGATTCAATGGTTGTTAAACATGGGTAATAATGTGATTAGGTTATGTGCTGACTGCGAAATGCAGTACTATGTGTTATAGTATATTGTTCTAATCGAACAAATGATCTGATTAATGATAGATCGAGATATAAACTATAAAACTAAGTTATGAATTGTAAGCAGCGCATTATGCAAGTATCTTACCTTTGCATTTTCTTTATGCAATGGACATGAGTAAGAATGTTTCTAAATTATATTATTACTGTACAGATTATTAACCCTATATTATATACGCTCATTGATTATCAACATATTAGTATATGGTAATTCAAATATATATATTCTGTTCGTTAATATTTATAAATGGTTATACAAGTGTCTCCACTTGGATAATCATTGTATTTAATCACATGTTGATATACCTTTGTCAATTACCTGTATACATATATGTTGAATTATAGA
The DNA here is from genome assembly GCA_020205605.1 of Panax ginseng. Taxonomy (NCBI): domain Eukaryota; kingdom Viridiplantae; phylum Streptophyta; class Magnoliopsida; order Apiales; family Araliaceae; genus Panax; species Panax ginseng. The sequence continues at coordinate 64,735,554 of CM035136.1, forward strand.
TTATTGTTGAACAAGATAAAACCTTTGATTTGGAACCCAGACAAGTATGAACATCCCTACACGGGAAAACTGTTTATGCACCCAAGGTGGACAGAGTGAACGATTATCTCATTCTTGCATGTAGTATTGATCAATGCATGGCATAACGGGCTGATAACCCCCCGTGCCCGTAAGTTATGACGGTTTGCAGATGAATTTATGTTTAACCTTTTCGAAAATAAAAACAATGTTCATAGCATGTCACAATAACCCCAGTTATAGTCAATATGTAGTTTCAAAAAATTGAAAGAGAGTTGTTATGATATTATTACCGGTTCGGATTACTTCACAACTATTGACTTGTTGTAGAAGGGTAGTACAAAGAAAACATTTAAATTCTTTCAGCTTATATATATAATTGTTATTACTTGCTGGGCACTCAAATGCTTATCCTTGATTAATTTAAATGTTTTTAGCTAAGTGTGAACGACCAGAGAGCTCTGTTAAGAACAAGGGAAATGGAAAGGTTGCTGAATGAACGAAATGCTATTTTATGTAATAATTAACTTTTTTAAGACAAGTATGATATATATTATCTATCATGGGTTGTAATGAATGTTTAAAGGTTACGTACTTGAGATTCAGACTCTGATGATATGTAAATTAAGTTGATTTTTATATTATTGTTATTATTATTAGTATTATTCCACTCATAGAAATGGTATCGTGAAGCACCGAGTTCGGGTTTCAAGTATCCGGATTTGGGGGCTTTACAAATAATCTTTAATATAACAACTGAACTTGATTTATAAACTTTAATAATGATAAAAAGTAGGGTTAGGAAACTTGCCTCGTGCGTAGATTACACGTTAATTATACACGTTCTTCGATATAATCCTACATACTATTTCCATCCACAACTCTGGTTAATTATAATATAATTAATCATCATAAGTTCATTCTTTTGTCTAAACTTTGGTTATGACTATACTTAGTCAAATTATCACACTTATTGTCACATAATAAACATTTCACGAATAATAAGCTAATTATGCATTCAATAATTCAATCCACATGCAATTATGTTATTGACAAGTTAATAATCTATTTTAACATCTCACTATACTCCTAACATATTTTTATGTTCATTAGATTGGGTTAACATCACATTCATGTAGTTGAACACTTTAAAAAATTTGCTTCTGAACATTCTGGAGAGTGGCACTGCGGCGCCACTGTTGTACTTACTTTATTGTGATTGCATACTCTTAGCGTTGTGGCGCGCGGTGAAATGCTGGCCGGGTATTATAAAACGAGGCGGCTCATGTGGTGCGGCGAACCGATAATCGATACGCAATTCACGAAAATTGCAGAATATGGCCAAAACCTCCAATTAAATTATTTCTACACAAATTTAGACATACCCATACATTATAATACACATATAATCACTAATTAACCCTTCTAGCATGATTTTAATATGTTAAAACACATAATTAACAGAATCAACACATTTAATTTTATTGTTCTTGATTTTCTTGAAGGTTTTGAACACAAAACATAAAAATTACCTCTACAGATTCGTTATAACACCAAATCCATCCATTCAAGTTTTGTTTTCTTCGTTTTAACATGCACAATCATATATGAGTGTGAATTTTACAAAACCATTTATGTTTGGCATATTAAATTCACGTATAAGGCCATATGGCCATATTCAATACTCTATAAATAACATACGTTATGACGCCCCCAAAATAGGTATACATCACCCTTCTTGAGTTGCCAAATACATGGTACAGAATTCAAATACAACTTAATTATACAATAGTCGTGTAAAATACGACTAAACATATGCTATGAGTTTTAATACAAATATTGTCATCTAGACAATATCTACATTCACTGGAGTCCTCATTACATTTATTATTACACTATTTCACAGAATAGTGAAGACTACTAATGCACCATCTAGGACCATCACTCTGTTCCCCAACTAGTCCCTGTTACGTTCTCATTTCCTGGAGAGAACAATGAAAGCAAAAGGGTGAGCTCAACTAGCCAAGTAAGAAATATTATGACTAAAATAATGCAGAATAAATTATCATTAGTCTCCAACAATGTTAAACTGATAAAATATAATAGACATCAAGTTTAACTGCAGCGGAACAAGAAATCCATTTAAAGAGACAAGTAGAAAATAAAATCTACTATCTTTTATGATTAAAAAGGTTTTTCATCACTGTTATCGGTGAGAATCAGCTTAATAAATATTCCACATCATCGAATCACCCCTCGCACTACTTTCTACGGAGGATATTCTTTAGTATCACGACCACAATTATCCATGCACTACGGGCCAAGAATATTTGTGTATTCATTAATGGTCATGATCATGCCAACAACTGTCCATCAATACACTACGGGCCAATGAGAACTTTTACCATATCATTTGTAACATTACGGTCATGATTACACCGAATAATCCCTGGTCATAATCATACCAAGTCCATATACGCACTACAGGCCACAGATGACTTTCAACAAAATATAAACATGAGGATGATGACAATGATATAAGAATTCAATAAAACAAGTTCAAGAATTATTTTATCCATGAATTATTAACGTCCAAATTGTCAACATGATACTATTTTATAGAGTAAAATTCAAGAATGATCAGAAGAATATTTCCATGAAAAGATACTGGATGAAGCGCAAATATCAAGGATATTCTACTAATTTCATGGAGTATAGAAGTCAAAACTTTAACCAACTGAGTATAATAAAGAATGGAAAAAAAGAAATCACCATGCATGCGGTACTTTGTATAGACAGGTTATTCCAACAGAATAATAATAACGAAACCAAATTCGAGCAAAATTTGCACTGCAAGCGGGATGTTCCAATAGAATAATAAAAAGACGGAACCCGGTCCTTGTAAAACACACAAACAGGATGTTCCAATGAATAATAATAAGAGCGGAACCAGGTCCGGTGTAAAACACACAGAGAGGATGTTCCAACGGAATAATAATAAGACGGAACCAGGTCCGGTGTAAAACACATAGACAGGATGTTCCAATAGAATAATAGAAGAATGTCACCAAGTATAGGGTGAATCATGTGCGTACAAAGTTATTCCAATAGAATAATAAGAAATGGAATAACAACAGTTCTCTTCATGAATAAGAAAGAATAACACCCCTTACGAGTACAAAAAATAATATTCCCTACCTTAAGAAGAAGAGTCTTTGGATATATAAGTAGTGAAGTAGCGAATACTTTCTTCTTCTTTCTCTCTATAGTTTCAATTGAATTAAGTAAGAAAATAATGAATGAATGAGCTTCTATTTATAGAAAAATGGAATGCATAGTAACTAACTCATGAGCAATTAGATTGATTTACTTTAATCTGACGGTCCATATTTAAAGCAAAATCTTTTAAATAAAATATAATATATTCTATTTATAATCTAGTAAAACGAATAACTTTATAAAAGATTTTACTATGCAAACACTATCTGAGCACTATATACAAACACTATGCATAATAAAATATAATATATTCTAATTATTGTCTAATAAAATAGATAACTTTATAAAAGTATTATGTTTTATACAAAAAGATTCTACTATGCAAAATACTATGCGAACACTTATGCAACACTATGCATAATAGAATATAATATATTCTATTTATAGAATAACTTTATAAAAGTATTATGTTTTATATAAAAAGATTTTCTCGTATTATTACATTAATAATACCAACAAAAGCGAGTGACTTATCACTTAAGCATCAATAATTAATACTGTATGCTACTATGCAACTACCGCAGCATCGTATTCTTTTACTAACAACGGGGTTTTCAACGATTAACAGTAAAACTTACCGTTATTTTCATAAAAGTATTTTCGTTGTTTTCTCAATCCGGCTAATAATTTCGTTGTGTGAGTCCACCAATGATTGTCTTGGTTATCACGAATATTCATTGACCAATCGAATATTATATAACAACTTGCGTACTTTGAAAAATTTATAAATATTACCCACAACTATTATATCAATTTCACTCCATAATATTCAAAAATAATATTTATAGAAAATTCATCTTTATTCAAAAAGTTGGGGTTTTACAATCTCCCCTTCTTATGAAATTTAGCCCTCGAAATTAGGGTACGTAACTGGTATGTCGAAGAGGTAAGGATACCTTGATTTCATTTCAGATTCTAACTCCCAAGTCATTTCCCCAACATCGTGGTTTCTCCACAAAACTTTGACTTGAGGTATAACCTTGGTGCGTAGAATGTGACGCCCCCAAAATTAGGTATACGTCACCCATCTTGGGTCGTCAGATACATGTTACATAAATTCAAATACAACTTACTAATATAGCTGTCGTGTACAATACGACAAAACATACACTGTGACTTTGAATACAAATATTATCTACTAGAGATTATACAAACTCAAAAGGACTCCTCATTACAATTATTATCACACTATTTCACAAAATAGTGAGGACTACTAATGCTATCCTCTGGACCATCACTCAGTTCCCAGGCTAAGTCCCGGCTATATTCTCATTTCACAGAAGAGAAACGGTGAAGAAAGGGTGAGCTCAACTAGTCCAAGAAGAAATATTATGACTAAGATAATGCGAATAAATTATCATTAGCCTCCAACAATGTTAAACTGATGAAATACAATAGACATCAAGTTTAACTGCAGCAGAACAAGAAATCCATTAAAAGAGTCAAGTAGGGAATAATATCTACTATCTTCTATGATTTAAAAGGTTTTTCATCACTTTTATCGCTGGGACTCAACTTAATAAATAATCTACATCATCGAATCACCCCTGCACTACGGCCAAGGATATTCTTTAGTATCACGACCATGAATTATCCATGCACTCACAAAGCCAAAGATAATCGTGTTTTCATCAACGGTCCCCGATCATGCCATAAAACAATTCATCTTTGCTCCTTGGTCAAGAGAATCCATAGCCATAATCATACCAAAAAGCGGCCCATCAATGCACTACGGGCCAATGAGGACTTTTAATTTTCACATCATTTGTAACATTACGGTCATGATTATACCGAATAATCCCTGGTCATAATCATACCAAGTCCATCTATGCACTACAGGCCACAGATGACTTTCAACATAATATAAACTTGAGGATGATGACAATGATATAAGAATTCAATAAAACAAGTTCAAGAACTAATTTGTCCACGAACCAATAACGTCCAAATTGTCAACATGATACTGCTTTGTAGAGTAAAATTCAAGAATGCTCAGAAGAATATTTCCACGAAAAGATATTGGATGCAACGCAAATATCAAGGATATTCCACTAATTTCATGGAGTATAGAAGTCAAAATTTTAATCAACTGAGTATAATACCGAATGGAATAACAAAAGATATCACCATGCATGCGGTGCTTGAGATAGGCGGTTATTTCAACAAAATAATAATAACGGAACCGTGTCGTGAAATTCACACCGCAGATGTTCCAATGTAATAATAAATGCGAATAATAAATGATGGAACCAGTCCCACAGATAGAACAAAGCAGGATATTCCGCGGTAATAATAAAGATGAAATAATAAAATGGAACCGTATCCTGTATAACACGACGGTGATATTCCGGACGTAATAATAAAGATGTAATAATAGAAGAATGTCACTAAGTATAGGGTAGTTCACAGATATCTTTGGTTATTCCAACAGAATAATAAAGAAATGGAATAACAGAAGTTCTCTTCTTGAATACAAAAGAATAATATCCCTTACCGTAAAATAATACTTGATATAAGAGTAGTGAAGTAGCAAAAAACTTTTCTTCTATCTCTCTATAGTCTCTCTCTATAGTTTCTCTCTCTAGAGTTCAGTGAATTCGTAAGAAAATAATGAAGGAATGAGCTTCTATTTATAGGAAAATGGAATACATAGTAACTAATCCATGAACGGTCCAGATTGATTTACTTTAATCTGACGGTCCATATTTAAAGAAAAATCTTTTAAATAAAATATAATATATTCTATTTATATAAAAAGATTTTTACTATGCAAACATTATGCGGACACTATGCAAAAACTATGCATAATAAAATATAATATATTCTATTTATAGAATAACTTTAATAAAGTATTCTATTTTATATAAAAAGATTTTACTATGCAAAACACTATGCATAATAGAATATAATATATTCTATTTATAAAATAACTTTAATAAAGTATTCTGTTTTATATAAAAAGATTTTACTATGCAAAATACTATGTAGACACTATGCATAATAGAATATAATATATTCTATTTATAGAATAACTTTATAAAAGTATTCTGTTTTATTAAATTAATTATACCAATAAAACAAAATTGAGTGACTTATCATATAAGCATCAATAATCAATACCGTGTGCTACATTGCTACAACGCATATTACTGTACTTTTACTACCGAGTAGTTCAACAGTATCAACGGTAAAACTTCCGCCGTTATTTTCAATAAAATATTTTTGTCGTTTTCTCAATCCCATAATTCCGTTAATGGGGTCCACCAATGATTGTGTCGTCGTACAAATATTTCCTGTTTAAAACGAATATTCCCCGACCAATCGAATATAATATGACAACTTGCATACTTTGAAAAATTTATAAATATTACCCACAACTATAACATTATCTCAAATTCACACCATAATATAAAAAATTATTTCGAGAAAATTAATTCTTTATTTATAAAATCTGGGGTTTCACAATCTCCCCTCCTTATGGAATTTCGCCCTCAAAATTTACGTGCGATGCTTATTATATTAGAAATGGTGAGGATACCTTGACTTCATTTCAGATTCTAACTCTTGAGGTATAACCCTTGAGTGTTGGATACGATTCTTCTTATCCAAGATTTTAACACGAGATCTCATACGTTAAATCATCCGCTATCTCATCCGATTCTAAATTAATAGTGTGGTTCGGGTCATCCACATATTTACGTAACATTGATACGTTAAAAACGTTATGAGCACGCGACATACTTGGCGGTAAAACGAGTCTATAAGCCACAGTTCCTACTCAATCGAGGATTTTAAATGGGCCAATTAAATCGAGGGTTGAGATTTCCTCTCTTCAGCAACTCTTGCTTCTAGAATAACGTCCTCTTGAACCTTCTTCATGTGGGTCCCTAGAGTCTTTAACTCTATCTTCATCATTTGCAAGTTATACAAAATGAGTCTTTGTGTTAACAATATCGCACTTGTAAACGCATACGATCTTCTACTCAACACGTCAGCTACCACGTTCTCTCTTCCACGATGATATTGAATAGTACGATCGTAATCTTCAACAGCTCGAGTTAACGTCTTTGGCGCATGTTACGTTCGTTTTAGTTGAAGAAATATTTTGAGGGTTTAAGAAATGGGTTTTGTGCTGGTGTCAATACAAAATTCGATTTCACGCACTGGGGTAGGCTAAGAAGTCTTCAGGAATACGTCAAGAGATTTATTAATGATAGAAATATCATTCAAAACTGTTACTCTCATCCAAGACTTGGATAGTACGTCACATTGATACCAACTGTGACTTCTATCCCTTAACCTAGATAGCACCTCACAATGATATCTATCAACTTGTCAACTTCATTCACGACGTCGCCTACAGAAAGTCTGGCTTTGGTGCATTCCACACAAGGAAGTCATCAACAAAAGGATCGGGGCTCTTTACTTATGGCTTGATATGACAATGATTGAATTTAGTGGTTTGGTTGCTTGAATTAACATAATAGGTTGGTTAGGAATATGAAAGCTAACAACCTTACGAAAAACATGATAGTAGTTAACCAATCATTTAAAAAAAAACACATCAAAGGCAAGTATTTTCAAAGAGATAAGATCGACAGGTAACATGAAAGTGTCGATTTGAATCAAACAAGATTTATAAACAGTGGAGGTAACGAAGGTTTTTCCCAATGGAGTTTCAATAGATAAATCAAAGTTTAACTTCTCCGGAGTTAAGTACAAACATTGAACACAACTAGGTGAAATAAAAGAGTGAGTAGAACCAGATTCTAACACTCGGTATAGACTTCAGAAGAGCTTATGATTAACTTACTCGTGATAATTCTATTCGGTTCCTCGTCACGAGAAAAAAAATGCTCTCTCTTAAACTACTGGCTTTGGCTTGTGCGGGACATCCTTTGGCATCACTATCCCATTGAACTTGACTTCACCATAATGACAAAATTGAGCTAGGTGACCTTCTCTTTCGCAATTAAAACATGCTTTGGATTGTTGCGTGCTTTGAACGGATGTGTCCCTCTTGTCGCATTTGAAACATACGTCGATGGGCGTTCTTCTTCCTTTGAAACCGGTCTTTGGTGCCGACGTCTTCACGTCATTGTTGAACCTTCTTTTCTTAAAATGTCCATTCTTATTATCTTGGCCATGATTACCAATTGAAATGGTTACCATTCTTGGCATGATAATATCCCCCACGATGGTTATCGTTGTTCTGATGATCGTTGCCACCGGTATGATTATTATCGTGTTGTTGGTCGTTGCCTTTTGGTTGTGCTGACTCATTATTACGCTCCAATAATTGAGCCTTATTCACAACATCTGAATATAAACAAAGTTTGTGAGAAATGAGGTATTGACGTATATCGGGTTTCAAACCTCGCAAAAACATTCGCGTCATTCGCTCCTCATTATCGACCAAATGGGATGCAAACCGGATAACTCATAAACTTAGCCTCGCGTCTTTGCGACACGGTCATATTTGTTTTGCTTCAACTTGATGAATTCTACCTCCTTCATGTGACGAATACTTTCAGAAAGTACTTGTCGTTGAATAATTCTTAGAACTTCTCCCAAGACATCTTGAGTCGGCCAGTCGGTAGTGCGTTTACGTACTCCCACCAATGATCTCCTTCTTCACGCAACATAAAGGTGGCGAATGGAACCTTTTGCTCCTCTGTGCATTCCAAGACATCAAATATCTTGGTAATCTGCTTTATCCATGTCTCCGCCTTAAGTGGTTCTGGATTTCCCAAAAACTCTGGTGGTCCCAGCTCCTTGAACTGCTTAGTGGTGACCAACCGTGGGTTACCATTGTTTCCACCTGCATTATGGACAAGAGCTGCCTTCGCCCGTTGTTGCATGAATTGCTCCTTAAACTGCTTAGCGGTGACCGTCCGAGAGTTATCAGTATTTCTACCTGCATTTTGGACATGAGCTGCCTTCGCCTGTTGTTGCATGAATTGCATAAAGTCTCTGACCATCCCATCATTCACCATTTCATCAGTGTTATTATTTTCATGAGGAGTATTGTCCTCTAGTTGCACATTATCCTGATTATTGATCTTTGGAGACTCAACGGTCTCCTGTGCTCCATTGAAAATCTCAACATTCTCGGATGCCATTTTTAATAACTGCCACAAAACAAGGGTTAATTAACATATCATATATTATCCCTATACTTTTACCGACCAACTAAAAACCAAATAAACTTAGGTAGGTCATACTAGCGAAGGAATTCCCCGTCTCTCCCGTCCTAGTTCTTATCTCATATCTTAGCCAGAGATCATATCCCTAAGCTTTGATACCAACTGTGACTCCCCCAAAATTAGGTATACGTCACCCATCTTGGGTTGTCAGATACATGGTACATAAATTCAAATACAACTTACTAATACAACTGTCGTGTACAATACGACAAAACATACACTGGGACTTTGAATACAAATATTATCTACTAGAGATTATACAAACTCAAAAGGACTCCTCATTACAATTATTATCACACTATTTCACAGAATAGTGAGGACTACTAATGCTATCCTCTAGACCATCACTCCGTTCCCCGACTCGTCCCAGCTATATTCTCATTTCCTGAAGAGAACAGTGAAGAAATGGTGAGCTCAACTAGCCCAGTAAGAAATAGTATGACTAAGATAATGCAGAATAAATTATCATTAGCCTCCAACAATGTTAAACTGATAAAATACAATAGACATCAAGTTTAACTGTAGCGGAACAAGCAATCCATTAAAAGAGTCAAGTAGGGAATAAAATCTACTATCTTCTATGATTTAAAAGGTTTTTCATCACTTTTATCGCTGGGACTCAGCTTAATAAATAATCCACATCATCGAATCACCCCTGTACTACTGCCAAGGATATTCTTTAGTATCACGACCACGAATTATCCATGCACTTCGGGCCAAAGATAATCGTGTTTTCATCAACGGTCCTGATCATGCCACAAACAATTCATCTTTGCTCCCCTGGCTGAAGAGAATCCATAGCCATAATCATACCAAAAACTGTCCATCAATGCACTACGGGCCAATGAGGACTTTTAATTTTCACATCATTTGTAACATTACGGTCATGATTATACCGAATAATCCCTGGTCATAATCATACCAAGTCCATCTATGTACTACAGGCCACAGATGACTTTCAACATAATATAAACATGAGGATGATGACAATGATATAAGAATTCAATAAAACAAGTTCAAGAATTAATTTGTCCAGGAACCAATATCGTCCCAATTGTCAACATGATACTGCTTTGTAGAGTAAAATTCAAGAATGCTCAGAAGAATATTTCCACGAAAAGATATTGGATGAAGCGCAAATATCAAGGATATTCTACTAATTTCATGGAGTATAGAAGTCAAAATTTTAATCAAGTTAGTATAATACTGAATGGAATAACAAAAGATATCACCATGCATGCGGTACTTCGCATAGACGGTTATTTCAACAGAATAATAATAACGGAACCAGTCGTGAAATTCATACCGAAGCGGGATGTTCCAATGTAATAATAAATGCGAATAATAAATGATGGAACCAGTCCTGCAGATATATACATACAAAGATATTCCGACAGAATAATAAAGACGGAATAATAAAAATGGAACCAGGTCTGGTGTATAACACAGACAGGATATTCCGACAAAATAATAAAGACAGAATAATAGAAGAATGTCACCAAGTATAGGGTAGTCCGCGTATACTTGTTATTCCAGCAGAATAATAAAAAGTGGAATAACAGAAGTTCTCTTCTTGAATACAAAAGAATAATATCCCTTAGCGTAAAATAATACTTGATATAAGAGTAGTGAAGTAGCAAAAAACTTTTCTTCTATCTCTCTATAGTCTCTCTCTATAGTTTCTCTCTCTAAAGTTAAGTGAATTCGTAAGAAAATAATGAAGGAATGAGCTTCTATTTATAGGAAAATGGAATGCATAGTAACTAATCCATGAACGGTCCAGTTGATTTACTTTAATCTGACGGTCCATATTTAAAAGAAAAATCTTTTAAATAAAACATAATATATTCTATTTATATAAAAAGATTTTTACTATGCAAACACTATGCACGGACACTATGCAAACACTATGCATAATAAAATATAATATATTCTATTTATAGAATAACTTTAATAAAGTATTACATTTTATATAAAAAGATTTTACTATGCAAAATACTATGCATAATAGAATATAATATATTCTATTTATAGAATAACTTTAATAAAGTATTACATTTTTATATAAAAAGATTTTATTATGCAAAATACTATGTAGACACTATGCATAATAGAATATATAATATTTCTATTTATAGAATAACTTTATAAAAGTATTCTGCTTTTATTACATTAATAATACCAATAAAATAAAACCTGAGTGACTTATCGCATAAGCATCAATAATCAATACTGGTAAAACTCTTGTGCAACAACGCCAGACATCGTACTTTTACTACCGAGTAGTTCAACAAAGATCAACGGTAAAACTTCCGCCGTTATTTTCAATAAAATATTTTTGTCGTTTTTTTAATCCGACAATAATTCCGTTAGGGTCCACCAATGATTTGTGCCGCCGCATTTAATATTTCCCTCAGATAAAATGAATATTCCCTAACCAATCGAATATAATATGACAACTTGTATACTTTGCAAAATTTATAAATATTACCAACAACTATAACATTATCTCAAATTCTCACCATAATATAAAAAAATTATTTCGAGAAAATTAATTCTTTATTCATAAAATCTGGGGTTTCACATAGAATATGTTCCTTCTTATCCAAGATTTGAACATGAACCTCTTCATACGTCAAATCTACCGCTATTTCGTCTGGTTCCAACTCAATAATGTGGTTCGGGTCTTCAACATATTTACGTAACATGGATATGTGAAAAATGTTATGAACACGAGACATACTTGACGGTAAAGCGAGTCTATAGGCCACAGTTCCTACTCGATCAAGGATTAAAAATGGGCCGATGAATCGAGGATCGAGCTTTCCTCTCTTTCCAAATCTCGTAACTCCTTTCCATGGAGCAACACGTAACAACACATGATCTCCTATATCGAATTCCACGTCCTTTCGATGAAGATCAACATAACTCTTTTGTCGATCTTGTGAGATTTTTATACGTTGTCGGATCGTTTAAATCTTTTCCGTAGTTAGTACCAACTCTGGTCCCAACAACGTTGCTTCACCCACCTCATCCCAACATACTGGAGAACGACACTTTCTCCTATAAAACTCTTCGAATGGAGCCATGCCAATACTTGCTTGATAACTGTTGTTGTTGGAAAACTCCACCAATGGTAAGAACTTGTCCCAACTTCCCTTGAAATCAAGGACACCGAGTCTTAATAGATCTTCAAGAGTTTGAATAGTCCTCTCCGACTTTCCATCCGTCTGAGGATGATATGCCGAGCTAAATCATAAATCTGTGCCCATAGCTTTTTGCAAACTAACCCAAAATTGTGAAGTGAATCTTGGGTCTCAATCAGAAACTATGAATACTGGCATACCATGCAATCTTACAACCTCGTTTATGTACATACGAGCAAGACGTTCAAGTGTATAAGTTTCTCGTATCGGTAAGAAATAAGCAGACCTTGTCAATCTATCAACAATGACCCAAATCGCATCTATGCCTTGAGAAACTTTGGGAAGACCAGTAACGAAATCCATGGTAATGTGCTCCCACTTCCATTCTGGAATTTCAAATGGTTGCAATGGACCTTTTGGTACATGATGTTCCGCCTTGAGATAAACAGCGATATCTCTCTCTTCATATTGCCCCACCAAAATGTATGTCAAAGATCATGATACATTTTGGTACTCCCAGGATGGATTGCAAACGGTGTGTTGTGAGCCTCCATTATGATTTTATACTTTAAATCAGGGTCGTTAGGAACACAAAATCTGGAGTTGACTCGAAGTATTCCTTCTTCATCAATTCTTGCTTTCTGCATCGCACCTTCCACTTTTTTCCTCATACGCATCAGCTCCGGATCTGTAATTTGAGCAGCTTTAATTTTATCAATTAAAGTCGGTTCTACTCGTATATTTGTCATCATCACGTGGGTCCCTGGAGTCTTTATCTCTATCTCCATCCTTTGCAAGTCATACAAAATGGGCCTTTGCGTTGATAATATTGCACTCGTACCAGCATATGATCTTCTACTCAACAGCTGCCAACTCTAGATCATGAGTAGGATAATTCCTCTTATATTCTTTGAGTTGTCGTGAGGCATAGGCTAGGACTTTCCCATTTTGCATGAGAACACATCCTAACCCTTTGCCTCAAAGCATCACCGTAGATGACAAATCCTCCGAACCGGATGATGGTATTATCGTAACAAGTCTTTGAATGAGTCTCCTCTTGAGTTCTTGAAAACTCTTCTCACATTCCTCGCTCCAATGTAACTTTGTATCTTTTCGAGTCACCGAGTTAGTGGAGTAGCGATTCGAGAAAACCTTCTACGAATCTCCGATAATAACCAAATTTAAGCGAGAAAGCTACGTACTTCTCATCGATTTAGGTTGCTCCCGACTTTGAATAGCTTCAATCTTTGTTTGGGTCAACATATATTCCATGACTTGATACCACGTGCCCAAGGAATGCTACTTCCTCGCCGAACTCGCATTTCTTCAACTTGGCATAAATCTTATATTCACGAAGCTTTTGAGTATCAGCCTCAAGTGTTGCTCATGATCTTCATGGGTTTTGAAATATATGAGGATGTCATCAATAAAGACGACCACAAAGTGATCCAAATATTCCTTGAATACTCGGTTCATCATATCCATGAAGGCAGCAGGAGCATTAGTCAATCTAAAGGACATGACTAGAATTCATAATGCCCGTCATCGAGTTCTAAAAGTCATCTTTGGAATGTCATCGGTTCTAATCTTCAATTGGTGATATCCGAGCGAAGATCAATCTTTGAAAAGAATTTGGCTCCTTGCAACTGGTCAAACAGGTCATCAATACATGGCAATGTGTACATATTTTTGATGGTGACATGATTCAACTCCCGATAATCAATACAAAGTCGCATACTCCCATCTTTCTTCTTCACGAATAGAACAGGAGCACCCTAATGAGAAGTACTAGGACGAATAAAGCCAATGTCTAACAATTCCTGCAGTTGAGTTTTTAACTCTTGAAGTTCAATAGGAGCCATTCGATATGAGGATTTAGAAATGGGTTTTGTACCGGGTTCAAGGTCGATACAAAATTCAATTTCACGCCTAGGGTAGGCCAGAAGTTCTTCGGGAATACGTCAGGAAATTCATTAACAATAGAAATATTATTCAAAACTGACGTATTTTTGTTTAGATCTATGACATGAGCTATGAAAGCTTGACATCCATTTTTCATTAAACGAATAGCTTTATAGCTTGAGATGACAGTGATTTATTTTAATTGTTTGGTTGCTTGAATTCGCATAATAGGTCGATTAGGAATATGAAAGCTAACAACCTTACGAAAATAATCAATTTTTGCATGATGAGTAGTTAACCAATAAATTCCTAGAATTATATCAAATGCAAGTATTTTTAATGCAATAAGATCGACAGGTAATGTGTGGGTACCCACTTGAACCAAACAAGACTTATAAACCGTGGATGTAATGAAGGTTTCTCCCAACACAGTTTCCACAGATAAGTCAAAGTCTAATTTCTCCGGAGTCAAATTTAATCGTTGAACGCAAGTAGGAGAAATAAAAGAATGGGTAGAACCGGTATCAAATAAAGTGTAGTCTTCACTAGAGTTTATAATAAGCTTACCCGTTATGACCTCATTCGGGTTCCTTGCTTTCTGGGAGGTCACAACAAACGCTCTCCTCAGACCACTGGGCTTTGATTTTTTGGGATGACCTTTGGTGCCTCCATCCTAGCTGAATTTGTCTTCGGTGAACGACAAAATCGGGCTAAGTGACCTTCTCTTCCACAATTATAACATGCTTTGGATGGCATCGCGCAATTTGGACTGATGTGTCCCTCCCCTCCATATTTGAAGCATCTGATAGGTGGTCTTTCTCCTTCCTTAACAACGGGTGCTGGTGCTAATATCTTTCCATCATTGTTGAATCTCCTCTTCTTGAAATGTCCATTCTTATTGTTTTGGCCCTGATTACCACCGAAGTGGTTACCATTTCTGGCCTGTTGATTCCCTCCACCCTTGTTATCACCGCTTCGATGACTGCTCTCACTAGTATTATCATTTTGCCGGCTGCTCTCTTTTGGTTGCGTTGACTCGTTATCGCGCTCCACCAACTGAGCCCTATTACAATAAGATGTTGACGTATCTTCGGCTTCAAACCTCTTAAAAAAATTTGCGCCATTCTCTCTTCATTATCCACCAAGTGGGACGCAAACCGGGATAACTCCGCAAATTTTGCCTCGTATTGCGACACGGTCATATTGTTTTGCTCTAATTTGATAAACTCCACCTCCTTCATGTGACGAATACTTTCGGGAAAGTATTTGTCGTTGAACAGCTCTTGGAACTTCTCCCAAGACATCTTCAGTACGGTAAGTTGAGTACGTTTTACCGATTCCCACTAGTAATCTGCCTCTCCGCGCAACATAAAGGCGGCAAAGGGAACCTTTTGCTCCTCGGAGCATCCCAAGACATCAAATATCTTGGTGATCTGCTTTATCCATACTTCCGCCATAAGTGGTTTTGGCTCTCCCTTAAACTCCGGTGGTCCCAGCTCCTTGAACTATTTAGCGGTGACTGCCCGAGAGTTTGCAGTGTTTCCACCTACATTTTGGACAGGAGCCGCTCTCGCCTGCTATTGCATGAATTGCATAAAGCCTCTAAACAATTCATCATTCAACGTTTGGTCAGTGTTGTTGTTTTCATGGTGATTGTCTCCTTCCTGATGCACATTCTCCTGATTATTGATATGTGGAGACTCAATGGTCTCTTGTGCTCCATTGCTATTCTCAACATTTTCGGATGTCATTTTCAGATACTGTCACAAAACAAAGGTTAATTGACATGTAACATAATATCTCTAAACTCTGACCAACCAATTTAAATACAAAATAAATTTAAGTAGGTCATACTAGCGAAGAAATTCCCCGTCTCTCCCCTCCTAGTTCTAGTCTCATATCTTAGCCAGGGATCATATCCCTAAACTTTGATACCAACTGTGACGCCCCCAAAATTGGTATACATCACCCATCTTGAGTCGCCAAATACATGGTACAGAATTCAAATACAACTTAATTATACAAAAGTCGTGTAAAATACGACTAAACATATGCTATGAGTTTTAATACAAATATTGTCATCTAGAAAATATCCACACTCACTGGAGTACTCATTACATTTACTATTACACTATTTCACAGAATAGTGAGGACTACTAATGCACCATCAAGGACCATCACTCTGTTCCCCAACTAGTCCCTGCTACGTTCTCATTTTCTGAAGAGAACAATGAAAGCAAAAGGGTGAGCTCAACTAGCCCAGTAAGAAATATTATGACTAAGATAATGCAGAATAAATTATCATTAGTCTCCAACAATGTTAAACTGATAAAATATAATAGACATAAAGTTTAACTGCAACGGAATAAGCAATCCATTAAAAGAGTCAAATAGAAAATAAAATCTACTATCTTTTATGATTAAAAAGGTTTTTCATCATTTATTATCATTGAGACTCACTTTTAATAAATATTCCACATCATCGAATCACCCCTGCACTATGGCCAAGGATATTCTTTAGTATCACGACCACAATTATCCATGCACTACGGGCCAAGAATATTTGTGTATTCATTAATGGTCATGATCATGCCAACAACTGTCCATCAATGCACTACGGGCCAATGAGAACTTTTACCACATCATTTGTAACATTACGGTTATGATTACACCGAATAATCCCTGGTCATAATCATACCAAGTCCATCTATGCACTACAGGCCACAGTTGACTTTCAACAAAATATAAACATGAGGATGATGACAATGATATAAGAATTCAATAAAACAAGTTCAAGAATTATTTTATCCAGGAATTATTAACGTCCAAATTGTCAACATGATACTGTTTTGTAGAATAAAATTCAAGAATGATCAGAAGAATATTTCCATGAAAAGATATTGGATGAAGCGCAAATATCAAGGATATTCTACTAATTTCATGGAGTATAGAAGTCAAAACTTTAACAAACTGAGTATAATAAAGAATGGAATAACAAAAGAAATCACCATGCATGTGGTACTTCAGATGATGCATTATTCCAACAGAATAATAATAATCTTAACCAGTCGTGCAAAATTTGCAATCGACAAGATGTTCCAACAGAATAATAAAGATTTTAACCAGGTCCTTGTAAAACACACGTATATGATGTTCCAATGTAATAATAATAAGATAACCAGTCCTGTAAAAACACACGCATGTGATGTTCCAACGGAATAATAATAAGATTTTAACCAGTCCCGTATTGTAAAACACACGATGTGATGTTCCAACGAAATAATAATAAAGATTTTAACCAGTCCTGTAAAACACACGCATGTGATGTTCCAACGAGAATAATAGAAGAATGTCACCAAGTATAGGGTAGATCACATATACAAAGGTTATTCTAATGTAATAATAAGAAATGGAATAACAACAGCTTCTTTCATGAATAAGAAAGAATAACACCCCTTACAAGTAGTAAGTAACAAATAATATTCCCTACCTTAAGAAGAAAGTCTTGGATATATAAGTAGTGAAGTAGCAGAATACTTTCTTCTTTCTCTCTATAGTTTATCTCTCTAGAGTTTCAGTGAATTCGTAAGAAAATAATGAATGAATGAGCTTCTATTTATAGAAAAATGGAATGCATAGTAACTAACTCATGAACGGTCGAGATTGATTTACTTTAATCTGACGATCCATATTTAAATCAAAATCTTTTAAATAAAATATAATATTTATAATCTAATAAAACGAATAACTTTATAAAAGATTTTACTATGCAAACACTATGCAAACACTATGCATAATAAAATATAATATATTCTAATTATTGTCTAATAAAACAGATAACTTTATAAAAGTATTCTGTTTTATATAAAAAGATTTTACTATGCAAAACACTATGCAGACACTATGCAACACTATGCATAATAGAATATAATATATTCTATTTATAGAATAACTTTATAAAAGTATTATGTTTTATATAAAAAGATTTTCTATATTATTACATTAATAGTACCACAAAACTGAGTGACTTATTACTTAAGCATCAATAATTAATACCGTGTGCTACTATGCAACCACGCCAGACATCGCATTTCTTTAACACCGGGTGTTTCAACAGTTAACGGTAAAACTTCCGCCGTTATTTTCATAAAGTATTTTCGTCATTTTCTCAATCCGACAATAATTTTGTTGTGGGGTCCACCAATGATTGTGTCGTTGTACGAATATTCCCTGACCAATCGAATATTATATAACAACTTGCGTACTTTGCAAAATTTATAAATATTACCCACAACTATTATATCAATTTCACTCCATAATATTCAAAAATAATATTTATAGAAAATTCATCTTTATTCAAAAAGTTGGGGTTTTACATACATTATAATATTATGAAACTGATGATATGGTTTACATAATATATATAAACAAATATGATATGATACATCTTAACACATACAGAAACCTATAATCATACCCTTTTTCCATTCACAGTGTTTTTAACAAAACGTGAAGCCATTTTTAAGAAAACTGTAAACAACGTAATTTAAAATTTGGAAAAGAAGAGATTACCCTTGATTACTCTGCTTGGATTACACAATGTGATATCAAGTTAACAACTCCCAATTTCCACACTTCTTCTCTTTTAATCTCCCTAATTCTTAAACTCTCTTTCCCTCTCTGTTTTGGTTTTCCAGACTTAGCAAATAATAAAACAAAAGGAAGACGTATATAATAAAGAAGTGACGCGATGTGGAGGTCAGTTACCCCTCATGGGTTAACTGCCCTCAACCTCCACTAATGCCATGTTTGGCTAGCCTTAAAAGGCTTATTCCCATTTAATTTAATAACTCTTTTATCTTATAGTTTAATAATGTCACATCCAATTATAAAATAAATCAATTATCTTATTTACTTTACTTTAAATAAAATATGATAATTTGTCATTAATTCATATAGTCACATAATTAATTTCTTATTTATTAATTATGTCAAATTATTAAATCTCTAATTAATTATTACATTAATTAAAATAACATTATGCTTATTAAATATTTTATTTAATTCAATAAGCTCACATAAATACATACTTGAATAATAATTATTCTCCACATTAATTTAATAAATATAACACATATAATTAAATTAATCTATCATAATTGCATCAATTAATTATTTAATCTAATAATTAAATCATCAAAAATATTTATTTAATCCAATAAATATTAAAATTAAATTACAAAATCTCGCTTGCCACATCTTTCCCCCTTAAAAGGATTACGTCCCCGAATCATGACTCAATAATTTCGACTCATTACATTCTTCCCCCCTTACAAAGATTCTCATCCCGTAATCGCTTCCACATAAATTAAGTAAATAAATAAGGGTAATTCTTCATCATATACTTGTTCTTTTCTGTCGACAATGTGAATAGTAATTTATTCGTAAGATAAGTCTTTTTCAAAATACAGGGGTTTATAAACAATTACATGCTTGTAATCCGGTTTGTAGGGTCGTAAAACAGAAACATGGAAGACGTTGTGGACATTCTTCAGTGCTGTAGGTAGGGCTACCTCATATGCAACTTCTTTGATTCTTCGTAGTACTTCAAATGGTCCAATGAATCTTGGGCTTAATCTTCCTTTCTTTCCGAACCTGATCTCTCTCTTCCAAGGAGAGACCTTCAAGAATACATAACTACCCAATTCAAACTCAACATTTTTACGATGTGGATCGGCGTATTTCTTCTGCTTATCTTGTGCTGCTACCAGTCGTGTTCAGATTACTTTGACTATTTCTGCTGTCTGTTGTACCAATTCTGGCCCTAGCAATTGTCTTTCGCCAACTTAATCCCAGTAAAGCGGAGTTCTGCACTTTCTGCCCTATAACACTTCATAAGGCGGCATGCAAATACTAGCGTGGTACCTGTTATTGTAGCTGAACTACAAGCGGTAGGTGATCGTCCCAATTTCCTTTAAAGTCCATCACACAGGCTCTTAGCATATCTTCTAATGTCTGAATCATTCTTTCGCTCTGTCCATCTGTTTGAGGGTGATACGCAGTACTCATCCGCAATTGCGTACCCATGCATTCTTGTAGACGTTTCTAGAAGATCGATGTAAAGCGCGAATCCCTATCGAAAACAATTGACACCGGCACTCTGTGCCTCGAAACAATCTCTTTTTACATATAACCTTGCCAACTGATCTAAGTTGAATCTGATTTTTATCGGAAGGAAGTGTACAGATTTCGTCAGTCGGTCAACAATAACCCATACTGCGTCGTAGCCTTTCTGAGTCGTCGGAAGGCCAACCACGAAGTCCATTGTAATATGTTCCCATTTCCATTCTGGGATCTCCAACGGTTGTAGTAACCCACTTGGTCTTTGATGTCCTGCTTTCACTTTCTGACAGGTCAGACACTTGGAAACACATTCTGCAACATCACATTTCAAATTTGGCCACCAGAAGTGTTGTCGAAGATCTTGATACATCTTGGTACTACCAGGGTGACTCGAATATCGTGAGCTATGAACCTCACTTAAAATGTCTTCCTTATTGTCTGGTACTGGCGGTACCCAAATTCTGCTCTCAAATCTTAGTATTCTTTCCTTATCCATCTTAAATCTTTGTTCGGTTCCTTCAAATATCTTCCTTATCACCTTTTTGCATTCATCGTCCTGAAGTTGAGCCTCCTTAACTTTATCCAGTAGGGTTGTACCAGATTGCATCTGAAATAGCGTCTCATCAATTTCCATAGGATGTTTCACTTCCAACTCCAGTTTCTCCATTTCTGAAATTAGCTCCTCCTGAGCGGTCAACATCATCAACTTCTCCTGACCCTTTCTACTTAAGGCGTCGGCAATGACATTTGCCTTACCCGAATGATATAAAATCTCACAGTCGTAGTCCTTAATTAATTCCAACCACCTTCTTTGGCACATATTCAACTCTTTCTGGGTAAAAATATATTTCAGACTCTCATGGTCTGTATATATTTCACACTTCTCCCCGTAGAGATAATGCCTCTAGATTTTCAAAGTAAAAACTACTGCAGCTAACTCCAAGTCGTGGGTCGGATATCCCTTATCGTAATCCTTCAATTGTCGTGATGCATACGCAAAGACTCTGCCATTTTGCATTAGCACACAACAAAGTCCTTTATGCGACGCATCACTATAAACAACAAAATTTCCCGTATCGTCCGAAAGAGACAACACAAGTGTTGAACTCAACCTCTTCTTCAATTCTTGAAAGTTTCCTCACACTTCTCCGTCCAAAGAAATTTCACCGCTTTTCGAGTTAAATTCGTTAGCGGAGTTGCGATCTTGGAAAAGTCTTGAATGAACCTTCTGTAATATCCTGCCAATCCAAGAAAACTTCTTACTTTCGACGGCGTCCTCGGCTGATCCCAGTTAATCACGTCACTGACTTTGGATGAATCTACCGAAATTCCGTTTTTATCGAACACGTGCCTAAGAAATTGCACCCGCTCGATCCAAAATTCGCATTTCAAAAACTTGGCATACAACTTCTCCCTCCTCAACGTTAATCTCAAATGCTCTTCATGTTCTTCCTTGGTTTTCGAATATACCAAAATATCATCTATAAATACCACTACAAACTTGTCCAAAAATGGTTTGAACACACAATTCATTAGTCCCATAAATGCTGCAGGAGCATTTGTTAGACCAAATGATATAACCAAAAATTCGTAGTGACCATATCGTGTTCTGAACGCTGTCTTCGGTACATCCTCTAGTTTCACCTTCAGTTGATGATAACCACTTCTCAAATCTATCTTGGAAAAGTATTTCGCTCCCTTCAATTGATCAAACAGATCATCGATCCTCGGTAATGGATAACTATTCTTAATCGTGACCTTATTCAGTTCTCTGTAATCAATGCAGAGCCGCATTGTTCCATCCTTCTTTTTCAAAAACAACACCGACGCTCCCCACGACGATACGCTCGGTTGAATGTACTTCTTATCCAGTAATTCTTGTAGTTGTACCATTAATTCTTTCATCTCTACCGGTGCCATTCGGTACGGTGCCTTCGATATTGGAGCCATTCCTGGCGCCAAATCGATCACGAAATCAACCTCTCTATCTGGCGGAAGTCCTGGCAAATCGTTTGGAAAGATATCGACGAAGTCTCTCATTACCGGTATCTCCTCTACTTTTGGATTCTCTTTACGACTGTCGACTATGTAAGCTAAATATCCTTTACACCCCTATCTTAACAACTTCCTGGCCTGCATCACCGTCAGACAACTCGCTTGTCTAGGTGACTTGCTACCATAAAACACAACCTTTGACAAAGTCATAAGGTTAATACGCTTCTTTTGGCAATCAATTACAGCCCCGTAATTTAATAACCAGTCCATTCCCAAGATGACGTCAAATTCCCCAAGTCGAATAGGGATAAGATCTACGTTCATGATATTACCCTTAATATCCACTCTACAGTTCTTATATACGTACTTAACAGGGATTATTTCTCTATTCACAATTTCTATGTTCATGGGGTAATCCAACTCATCTTTAAGCAAATCTAAGTTCTTAGCAAAGTCATCAGATATAAAGGAACAAGTAGCACCCGAATCAAATAATACATAAGCATTAACTTTATTGATCAGAATGATACCTGACAGGACATCATAAGACTGAACTGCATCCTGCACCATCTTGTTGAATGTTCTGGCGGTCGATCGGTTAGTTGCGGTTGGTCCTGTTAACCACAATTGTAGCACACTCTTTTTCCATAATTTGTCATTAATTCATATAGTCACATAATTAATTTCTTATTTATTACTTATGTCAAATTATTAAATCTCTAATTAATTATTACATTAATTAAAATAACATTATGCTTATTAAATATTTTATTTAATTCAATAAGCTCACCAAAATACATACTTGAAAAATAATTATTCTCCACATTAATTTAATAAACATAACACAAACGGTGAATTGAGTTCAGGCCGGTACAAGCCAGTCAAAATGGCCCTTCAAGCCAAGGTGATAATATTTGGCCTGTTCTAAGGTTGAAATTTACCACCAAAATTTCACCAGAACTTGTTACTCTAATTTTATTTTTTTTCCAAAATCTTTTTACACCAAAAATAGTAATAATAATAAATATTACAAATAATAAAATAATTTATAATAAACAATAATTCTAATTAACTACATATCTCAATCAATTAAAATTTTAATAGTATTATAAATTACTTTCAAAGTATATAATCAAATTTGATTTTTAAAAGTATACTTTAAAATTAATATAATTTATTTAACTTTTAAAAATAATAAAATGTGTTTTGTATTTTCATTCAAAAATGATAATAACTACATAACCAAAGTCAAAAAGAAAAAAGAGTGGCGATGAATTTTTGATTGATTGTATATATATATATATATATATATATATATATATATATATATATATATGTCGACGCCGGGATTTTTGGATGTCCTTTCCGCTACTTATTCTTTGGTGTTCTCGCTTTTAGGTGAGATTTATTTGAAAAAACAAATGAAAAGGTCCGATATGTATGATGTCGATTTATGGACCAAGTAAGAGTCGCCAGTTGGTTTTTTAAATGGTTGTACCAACACAACCGATAAAAAGGTTTACACATTGATCCAGTGATGTGACACTAATATACGGGTCGGCGAAACCGAGATTCGTTTAGGGTCCGGGGACTTGGTTATGCGGGGGGAAGGTGTTAGGCACTCCACGACACCCGTGTTACCACGGTGACCGCCTCTTTTCAAGAAACTATTATCTGAGTGTGTGTGTGGGGGTCAATGTGATGTTATATGGAAGTTGTGCAAGGCCTCGTTCGAACCAATATACACAGGGTTTGAATTTATGTAAAAATTCAATTTTTAGCAAGATATGGCAGTGATGTTTTATAAAAGAGGTTTTTCAAACCCTGATGCTCAATAGGAATTGAGACCTTTTACACTCCCGCTTTTATTAAGTGATCGGCTTGATTGATTTTATTTGACGGATGCGAGGCATCCGTACGAAAATAATATATAAAAATAATGCCGACTTCCTCGTGGGTATAGAAACCATCTGAGGAAATTCAGACATAGAAAAATAATTTACAAGCCGCTTATAGCTGAAAGTGTCCATCACGAGAACCGAATCTAGATTCAATGGGATGAATCTGAGATCATATGATTCCTAGGCTCACAAGATACTGCAGTTTATATGAAAGCGAAGTGTATATATATATATATATATATATATATATATATATATATATATATATATATATATATATACACACACACATATACTGCATAAGATCACCAACCACGAAGCACCTCCACGGGGATCAAAAATATAAATAAAGTCATTAAAATCTGGCCAATCGCCACTTAAGTAAACTCCAAGCAGGACAAAACGTAAAGAAAGCTGTAAAAGCGATCAACCACCACGAAGTAAACTCCAGGTGGGACGAAATATATATATATATATATAAAAGCGAGTAAACGCACCAGACCGAAGTCTAGGCTCATCGAACAATGTTCGACACACAGTTAATATATATAAATATATAAAAAAAATATATATATATATATATATATATATATATATATTAAAACAAGTAAATGCTCCAGACCGAAGTCTAGGCTCAATCGAGGCATAACTCGATAATATTAGTCAATATATATATATATATATATATATATATATATATATATATATATATATATATATATAGATCGAATGAAAACCACTGGATCAAATCCGGGTAAAGCAAGCAACACGACACTCAACGTGTAGAAGGGTGTGTGCACAGATGAAGAGAAAGACTCTAAAGTGTGTGAGAAGGCTTGCAACTTCATCGCTAAAAAAAGGCTTCTATATCTTTAGAGTGGGTAAACACCGGCTTTTGTGGGTACAAAGAGGCTATATATGAGCTCACAGTGTTTTAAAAGTGGGAAAATACACTGTATGGCGAGTGTAGAGCAAATTATGCAGGGTTTCCCCGTCTTTTTCACTTAGAAAATTAGCACCCCAAGCCCTCTATTTATAGGCAATATGAGCCGCAGGTGTACCAGAGGCAACCCGGGTTGGCTCGGGTTTGTCGGGTCGTCAGTCGGCTCGAAATCGCAGCACTCGAACCTAATCAGAATGTCCACTCGAATTTTTAGAAGTACAATCCGGGCATCCATTTGAGGTATACAGGACCTATTTCAAACCACCGTTGTTGAGAGTCGTACGATGGCATGGGATTAGAGTTTGTGCGAAGTCTTTGAAGATGGGACGATGCCCTCCGGTCTTCAAGCTTCAACTTGCATCCGTTACCCCGCACAATAGTCACTCGGGATTGGTTAGCCTTGTGGGACATCGTTGCGTAGAGATGTGACGTGGCATCGCCTTGGTCAGATGATGATATTTCCCCTTACCGGTGTTATCGCCGGGTTGGGCCGATAAAGCAGACGTTGCTCAGCTTCGCTAGGATTGGACTGCTGCAATTATTGAAGGTCCTCATTATCATCTTTGAGGTGTGCCTGTCTTCCCGATGTTATTGTCGGGTTGGTACAATGCATCTCGTTGTGAGTGCCGAGATTTAAGCTGGTCGCATTTGAAACAAGCATTTCCGGGGTTATCTCTGAAACTGCTTTCCTTGGGGTTATCACCAAGGTTGGTGGCTATTCCTATGGTTGGGACTGAGACTGGATACCTTGGGGTTATCTCTGAGATTAATCGGTCTTCTCTGGTGTGTGTTCCGGTGTTGTATTTGCATGCCTCGGGGTTACATCCGAGGTTGGATTTGTTACTCCTGTATTATGTATCCGGTTGATGTTTGAACTTTCGGTAGTATCCGACATAGATTTGGATTGTCTTTTAGGGTTCTCTCTTAAAAGACGAATCTGTCCTCCTACAATGTTAGTGACAGTGGTACAAAAAATTTGAGTGTCTACAGATGCCCCTCTTTATCATACTCATGCATGGCGATGCATGGGTAGGATAAAGAATCCTAGACACTTGAAACGCAACAAGATGAACGTGGTACTATGGGTAGTAAAATGATGCAAAGGTATGATGCACGTGTACGGGGTTGTAGCCCAACATGCTGGGGATGATTGCGGGATCCCTGTTGCTTCAACTGGGGATTGGAAATGCTGACCAGATTTGATGTGTAAGTCAAATCTGTTAGGATGTTGATGTTGGAGTTATCACCAAATTCATGTGTTCTTGATAAACGACTTGATCCTAAAGAAGTTCCTCTTGTGTGTAAGAGATCTGTGGCGATAAAGCTTGATCTGTTTGAGGATGTGTATAACATATTCCATCATCTATCCTCTTTGATAATGTTGACCTCTCTTGGTTAGTATCGCCAGAATATGTCACGATTCATTGATTTATCGCCAACAAAGAAATGTTTATCGAGGATGCCCGCCTTCGCTTGACGTGTGAATCAACTATCAAACATCTTGTGGGATATACTGTCAAGGTTGCTTGACCTTCGCTAACGTGTGAATCAACGGCTGAGACTCTGTGAGGAGATCGTCAAGGTTGCTTGACCTTCGCTGACGTGTAGATCAACAAAGCATTGCATTGTGACCCCCGCCGTGGGCCCGCTGGGGAATATGAGCAGTTGGCTATGAAGACCTCGAATAGCTCTAGAGCTCTGATAGGTTTAATCGCTATCGGCTAAAATGACGCCAAGGTTGCTTGACCCTCGTTGACATGTGTGTCAACGGCTGAGCATGCGTTTCTACTACTGCCGGAGATATATGTTGTAACCCCCGTCGGGAATCTACTAGGGAAGCATGAGTAAGTACGTAACTCCCGAATAGTTCTAAATGCTTCGATGGGTTTAATTGCCATCGGCTGGAATATCGTCAATGCTGCTTGACCTTCGCTGATAGACATGTCAACGGATGAACGTGTTGTAACCCCCACCGGGAATCTACGTTGTAACCTCCATCGGGGACTTACTTAGGGTAACGACCCGAAGTTGGCGGCATCAGACCTGTACGAGGTATTGTCGGATGTCATTTTGCGACAAATGAGATCATTAGCAGGGTATACCTCGTGTTCGGGTGACTACCAATGGGCGATGTACAGATTCAAAGTCTCATCCGAGAAAACCAGGATTGTATGCTATTTTGCTCAATCGCGTGGCATTCTTATTCTCGATTTGACCTTTCTAGTCCGCAAGAACTCCATTTGAACTTGAACTGGACCGAGCCGGAGAGGTGGGACCCACATAGAGGAGCCGCAGGTGCACCTGCTGCAGCCGCAGGTGGGCCTGCGGCTAGGCGTGGATGATAAATCCTGCAGCCAGCCTTCACAGGTTCATTTCCAACTCATTTCGCAAAGAGAGAATCGTGAGCCATCTTCAGACCTGCTGAGTTCGGGCTGCTTTCTGCAAATTCTGTCATCGTACGAGTGTTCTACACTATTCTGGTAACGTATGCATGTATTTTTTTCCAATTTCTGTCCATTGGATTGTGAGTTATCGCACGAAATTCATCTAATCACATACTCGTGATTATGTATGCACAACTGACTTGATAAAAAATATTCAACATAGTAAATGTTAGTATTAAACCATGCTGAACATAATGATGTGAAAAAAATTTACTTTTAAGACAGTCAAATTGGCACCTTTTCTGCTATTTTTTGTCCTATTTGAGGTCCAATGAGCAAAAGGTAGAAAGGCAAAGTACTACTAGCATTGAGGTTGGCCTTATTCATGATGATTTTTATTTTTAATGCATATATTATGTATATGACTTTGGGACAGGTGTGCTACTGAATGGCCACCTAGACATGCCTATGTGCATGTGGACAGTCCTATTTTCAAAGGGGACTATAGCGAAATTTTTCCAAATGTAGGCATTGGGTAGTCATGCATTATAACTCCATTATATATTAAAGTAAATGCATGCATGCATATAGTCATAAATGCATTTAAAAAGCTCTAGGTAAGGAAATACCACACCCTTTCTGAGGTGACTTGGAGACTTGTTGTCCAGATATTGATGGATCCAGATCACCGTAAAGCGCCTTCTATAGGACCTCTCCCGGCGCGTCTGATGGAGGGCTTCAAGTGCCTCGTCCCCATTCTCATCGAGAATGACCTCGTCGGTTTGTGGAGGCCATGATACGTCTTGTCCAGGTAGATATTCCAGACGTCGAGGACAAGGAGGCGGATATTCCGATTGAGGATCCCGCTCCTGCTGCACATGTCCCTCGCAGGGAGCTTCCGAGCATTCAGGTGGTAAACCCAGAGTTGCTGGGTGATTTAGGCAGACATCCATCGATGTACTTGCATGCTAACGAGGTATGGCGTTAGACTTTGATCTTCCTTCTTTCCTATTGATGAGGATTTAAAGGGTTCTGACGTTTGATCTGTATTTCATGCAGGTTCCAGGTTTTACACAGCCGCGAGGGAACTGGTTCAGTATTCACTCCAGGCGCTTCATCCTGATTATAGAGCGGTAGTGCATGAGTGGGGATTCGGGGCATTCTTCTCCATCCTTCCCCGTCGTTGTCCCTAGGGTTACCTCAGGGCTTTGTCTGAGCGATGGTTTCATCAGACTCAGTCACTCCACCTACTGGATTATGAGGTGATGATGACGCCTATGGATTGGCGATTTATCACAGGTGTGGAGTTTGGAGGGGAGCCAGTACCTTGCATGGCGAATATCACCCCTACTGCCGTCCGATCCTTACTAGGAGTGCCGGCGGAGGCGCTCAAAGGCAGGATTGTCCGTTCAAGTCCTTTGAGCGTAGATGTTATGAGCGGGCTATTGAGTGAGCCCATGCCTGATGATGTCAGGATCAAGGATCGCGTTATGCGGCGATTGTTCCTGATTATCATTCGAGGCTGCTTCATAGCAGATAATTCTTCCACGGTATCTTAAAACTTTGCCTATTTCCTCCGGGGCATACGTCTGCGCTCACAGGGTTTGACCGAGGCTTGGTTAGGATTTTACCCATTTCTGCTGGTGAGTATTTCTCTTGTCTTTTCCCATTTATAGGTTAAGAGTGTTTACTGATAGAAGATGTTTTGCCATTGTGTTTGCAGTTTTTGCCCTATGAGAGGCTCCCATGTTTGCGTCCTATGAGTGTGTTAGGTTTAGACACCTATCCACGAGGACGACAACGACACCATTCTATCTTGCTGGAGGTCCCTGTAGTCGAGGGCTTCGCTCACTGCCGTATGTAGCTGGAGTTGCTGACGGCGGGTACCATCACATGGATTCCCTACTCAGGGGAACATTTGACCATCGGATTTGAGGATGGACATTCGACTGGAGTCGAGTATTTGATTTCCACCAAGAGAGTTTCTCTCTTCACAGATGGAGGCTGGGAGCTCTATCTAGGCGAGCGTGCTATTAGGAGCACCACAGGGGAGATCTGTATACCGATCCTGCCTCCTGTCAGGCGTTATTGACCTATATCACAGACACCCGTCACTGATATTCCATTGTTGGGAGTTGACGGTTTTGCTTTATTAGAGGGTCCATGTACTCAGGAGATATTCCATCGTTGGTGGCTCCCTCGCACTATTGGGGCGCAGTCCTGTGCCACACAGTTTATGGGCGACATGGTTTTAGGATCTTTGATGATGACGGATTGGGTATCTTGTGTCCGAGCTCCGACTCATATGACCCAGATTGATAGTTTGACCCGGCAGTTGGACCAGGCACATGTATTTATCCCAAGATTTGGGCGTAGATCCAAAGAGAAGTGAGACATTTGTTCCTTCCAAATTTAGGTGTCGCCACTCGGATGACCCATTTGGTTTTTCCAAATACAGATCCTCCTCTTTATAGGCCTGACATCCCTGTTGATAGAGATCCAGTGACTCAGGAGGAGTTACATCAGGTGGACAGGATTGAGGATGTGGACATCGAGACCCTGGCCTTCTTCTGATGTATATTCTCGTTATATCTTTTGATAGGCCTCTGTTAGATATTTGGTGGTTGTTCCCCATTCTCTCTATATCTTTTGATAGGCCTCTGTTAGTAGTAAAGCGATTGTGCCCCATTTCCCTATATTTGTAGCTGTACAGAGCTGATGTATTAGATAATGATATATTTAGGAATGTATGTCCCATTTTTCATTCCCTATATCATATTGCCATCCATTATCTGTTGTGCATGTATCCTGTTATGCATATGTATGTATGTCCAAAGATATTCGGCATTGACCCCTGGATGGTCTTATGACACGGCTCGCACAGATGTCTTCTTTGACCGTTAGCCGTATAGATCATACCCCACCGTTAGTGGTGGTATTAGGTATGCGATCGTGGTACGATAGCATGTCACCGCCAGACCGGGTGACTGTAGATATGTTGTTGCAGCATACCATGACCCTATTGGCTTTTCAGGTTCCCGCAGGGTTTGTAGACGGGATGCTAGAGCATTGGCTACCAGCTAGGCAGGTATTCCGATTTGGCACCCATGAGCTGACTCCTACCCTAGAGGAGTATGCACGATTGACGATGCTGCCCTTAGACAGACCTTGCGTGCACATGGCTTTGGGAGACATGAGCAGACGATTCATGACTCTCACAGGATTGCGGCGCATAGTAGTGCAGGATGAGCTGACATCTGGCCACGTGATATCTCAGCGTTTTCTGTATGACAGATTTGGCACGGAGGATGGCTACTCCCAACATTCCGGGGATTTCACCGGGTCGGAAGATCATTGGCGTTTGGCCAGAGTTGATGTACTGATGCTATGCGTACTGTCATATGTGTACATGCCGCGGTATATGGATGAGATAGACATAGGCGTTATCATGGCTATGAGAGCTCTTAGGGAGGGTCGTACCATTGTACCTATGATCGTAGCAGAGACCCTGCGGTCGACATCCTATTGTTGTACAAATCCTACAGTAGTTTTCACAGGGAGTTCGGTCATGTTGTACGTGTGGTTTATGTCACACTTGAAACCGGTTAGTACCCTTAGACGACATGGGTATTGGTTCTCCCATGATGTGGCCATGTCATATTCCTTTCAGCCATCGGAATGTACAGATACTCAGTCCTGGTCTGCATTTTTAGCAGATATCAGGGATCCATTAAGCATATTGCTATGCTCGGGGCTTTGCTCACCGTACAGCTTCATTACTCACGCTCCGGGTATGGATTTCCTCCCTCTGGCTGGCTTGAGGGGCAAGACTACTTATCACCCATTGGCCGTGATGTCACAGTTCGACCAGTTCCAGGATTTTCATCCTTTCGATGGGGTGATAGGTCAGCGTTCAGCTTCTCGATATCTCTCAGCAGAGGCCCGATCCCGTGTGTATGCTTGTTGGGATCATCGCGAGATAGCTTCTTTTTCTGCCAGTCATCCCGGTTATTCTACAGAGTATTCCGCATGGATGGAGACAGATATTTTATCGGCTGCAGCAGTATCTGCAGTACCGGATATTGAGTCAGACGATGTAGGGCCCATGGAGGACATTGAGATCTACATCGAGGAGGATCCTGCTGCTGGGTTGCCAGCATTTCTTCTGGATTCTCCTAGTACCAAGATTTTTTGTGATTCAAAGACTCGGCACAAGATTTAGAAACGAGTCTTCATCCGACATGACCTTTGAGAGAGACCAGATTCAATCTATGATGTCGACTGCTCTTGATGTGAGAGACGCCGCTGTATTGGAGAGAGACGAGGCATTAGATCGCAGAGATGCCGCTGTTGTTAAGCGGGATGAGGCTATATTAGCCAGAGATGTAGTGATAGTTGAGCGGGATAATGCTATATCTGCCTGGGATGTAGCTGTCACAGATAACACTGCAGTGAGGTCCCTTACCACTGACATGATCGTAGAGATGAGCGCATATATTGATGATCACATGGTCACCATGCAGATGGCTATAGATCTTTTGGGTCGTGTGGATACTCTCGTACAGGAGACCACAGCTTCACCTCCGTCTTCTGAGAGGGACGCCATGTTGGGCTTGTTGGCTCGCATATACCCCGACTTGCAGACGAGCTTGTATTTACCTGCACAGACTAGCTTGGACATCTTGTCATGTACAGTTTACATTGTATATATATCAAACAACATTATATATGACAGGGAAATATATTTTTTGATCACTTCCCTTTTTTGATATGCCTTGCTATTTGATTGATATTTTGCCTGCTGTTTCAGGGCTTGTGATCTTGAGGTATTCTGAATTCCTCCTGAATGGATGGACATTGAGTTGTCTCTGGATAGTTCAGAATAGATCATCGATCTATGTGTATCTGAAACATCTTTGGTGTCTTGGGACTTGTCTCTGAATGGAAATATGGAGATGAGTGTGGCTTTCCTCTGTGAGATTGACCGTACCAAAGATGGTTGCCAGTACTTCTATTTAGGAGAAGCCTAGTTAATTCCACCTCTTATGGTTTGGTGTTGCTCTTCAAGGTATGACCACAACTTAGATGGCCGCTGAATCTCCTATTTAAGAGGAGTTCAGGTAATTCCATCCCTTTGGTCTGAAGCCGAATGAAATGTAGTGGATTGAAAAAGAATCCCAGTACCAGTTGACAAGGGTTTGTGTTTTGGTAGGGGGTGAGACCGCACCATGAATGGCTGCATACGTACTCCTATTGAAGAGGAGATCAGGTCTGCGTAGTTCGAACCTGGTGTAAAAGGTTCAACAATGTATATGGCTGGAATGGTGTAGGAATGTTTTTGGTTGTTTTTGTTAGGAGAAGAGGGTAGAAATGTTTTTGATGTTTTTGATTTATTGCGACCGGGCCATCTGAAATTATTGCCTACGTACCCCTATTGAAGAGGAGATCAGGTCGACGTAGTTTTCCCCTCAGGGCGAGAAGAAAAGCGTAATCCCATATGCAGGTCAGCGTGCGGGGAAAAGAAATTTTAATCCTAGGTTGAGGATAAACTGCAGGTGAAAAGTTTGATCCCAGGAATGGGTAGCCAAACTGCAAATGGAAGAGGTTCAATCCACGGTGGGATGAAATAAGTGGTAGGAACGTAAAGGAGAGCCAGGTTGCTGGCTTAAAATGTATGTTTCCCTGAGGGGCAAAGTGTGGGAAAGTTGTAGGTGGTAAAGGGTTAAAGAACCGAAATGACTGGTGACCTGATGATTATGTACTGGGGTGTTTGTTGGTTACTTCAGACATAATACCATTTCATGGTGTCTGAGTTGATGAGTTGTGGAAATTCATCGCCGTCCATCTCTTGCAATCTGAGAGCGCCTCCTGTCAACACTTCCTTGACAATAAACGGGCCTTCCGGTTAGGGCTTAATTTTCCTTTAGCCTGATCTTGGTTGTCAAGAATCTTCTTCAAAACCAAGTCATGTTGTTTAAACTGCCGTATCCGGACTTTTTTGTTGTAGGATCTGGTGATCCTTTGCTGATATAACTGACCACGGAAGATAGTTGCGGTTCGCCTTTCGTCTATTAGAGACAATTGGTGATACCTATCTTGTACCCATTGGTCTTCATCCAGCTGAGCGTCGATCAACACTCTGAGAGATTCCATCTCAACTTCTATGGGGAGCACTACTTCCATCCCATAGGTTAAAGCGTAGGGGGTTACCCCAGTTGAAGTGTGCATGGAGGTTCTGTAGGCTAACAGAGTCAGAGGCAATAGGTCAGGCCAATCTTTGTTGTTGGCAGACATCTTTTGCATAATCTTCTTGATGTTTTTGTTAGCCGCTTCAACAGCACCGTTCATCTTCGAACGATAGATGACAGAGTTGAGGTTCTTGGCATTGTCTGACACAATCACCTCTGGCTGTCCATATCAACAAATGACATTATTTCTAATGAAGGCAATGATTACTTCTTTAGTAACCATGGGGAAGGAGGTTGCTTCTACCCACTTGGTCAAGTAGTCGATCATGGTGAAGATAAATCGGTGACCATTACTGGCTTTAGGCTCAATGGGCTCGATAACGTCCATTCCCTATATTGAGAAGGGCCAAGGAGAACTCATATTGTGGAGTTCCCGTGGAGGGGCGTGTATAGCATTCCCTTGAATCTGGCACTGATAGCATCTTTAGACGTGGTCGTTGCAATCAGCTTTGAGAGATAGCCAATAATGTCCTATCTTGATGACTTTCTTGACAAGGAGGGGGCCATTCATGTGGGGGCCACAGACTCCACCGTGGATTTCATCCATAAGCCTTTGGGCTTGGTCTTTGTCTAGACACATGAAGAAACCTAGTCCTGCATCTCTTTTGTAGATCGCATCTCCACTCAGGTAGAACTTTATAGCAATTTGATGGATCCGCCTTTTCTCAGTCAGGCTCGCCTCAGCGGGTGTAGATCCATCTCGCAGATATTCCTTGATATGCTGATACCAAGGAGGTTGTATGGGAAGTAGCACATCTGATACTTCTCCAGCATAATTCCCATAGGTTGGGGCCTTGTTCAGGGCAATTGTGACGCTTGGTAAGTGTTCCTTGTCTGATATCTGAATCAAGGAGGTCAAAGTTGCTAATGCGTCTGCAAAGTCATTCCTATTACGAGGAATGTGTAGAAAGGAGTTTTCTTCGAACTCCAAAGCCATCTTCAAAACCTGCCGATGGTAAGGCAACATATGAAGTTCCTTGGTTTGATAGATTCCGGTGGATTGTCTGATTACCAACTCCGAATCTCCAAGGACAGTTAACCACCTAATACCCATTGAATGGGCAAGTTTTAGCCCAATGAGACAGCCTTCATACTCAGCCGTATTGTTGGTGCTGACAAACTGTAATTTGACGACGACGGGATACTTCTCCCCCGTGCCAGATACTAGAACCAGTTCTAGAACCTTCCATATTAACAGCTCCATCAAAATACATCTTCCATGATTCGCGCGTATCGTACTAATGGTGTTGCTGCACTGTCATTACTCCTTCATCGGGGAAATATGTTTCTAAGGGTTTCAAATCCCCTGAAGGTGCGGCGGCCAGTTGATCCGCGATTCCTTAACCTCTGATGGACTTCCGAGTCACATATACAATGTCAAATTGTTGTAGGATCAACTGCCATCTGGACAGTCAACAATTTAACATAGGTTTGTTGAACACGTACTTGAGAGGATCTACGCGGGATATGAAATGGGTTGTGTGACCATGGAGGTAATGTTATAACCTCATGGAAGCCCATGTTAAAGCACAACACGTCTTTTCGATCAGAGTGTACTTGTGTTCACTGCTACTGAACCTTTTGCTGAGGTAATAGATAGCTCGTTCTTGGCCTCTATAGTCATTCTGTCCCAGCATGCAGCCCATGGCATTGTCACTTATGGATAGGTACATAAACAGGGGAACATCGTCCCTGGGTGGCACCAAAACGGGAGCTTTAACTAGTTGTTTCTTGATTGTAAGGAAGGCCTTATGACACTCATAATTCCATTGGCTCACAGGTTGCTGTGAGTTGGGAGATAAACCTGCTAATGAAGTTGATTCTTCCCAAAAATCCCCGTATTTCCTTCTCTGTCTGAGGAATGGGCATTTTCGTGATGGCTTGGATTTTGGCAGGATCCAGCTCTATCCCTTTGTGGCTGACTAGAAATCCTAGCAACTTGCCTGATTTAACGCCAAAGGCGCATTTAGCTAGATTCAACTTCAAGTTGTACTTACGCAACCTATTGAACAACTTTCTAAGATGGTCTATATGGTCATCCTGTTTCTGGGATTTGACAATGATGTCATCCACGTAGATCTCAATCTCTTTATGCATTAAGTCGTGGAGAAGAGCCATCATAGCTCGTTGATAGGTAGCTCTGGCATTGATGAGGCCGAATGACAACCGTCTATAACAAAAAGTTCCCCAAGGAGTGATGAAAGCGCCTTCTCACGATCTCGCCTCAAGAATAATGATCCGATGGTACCCATGCAAGCAATCAACAAAGGAGTACATGTCTTATTAAGGATGATTATTCTTGAGAATGTGGATAAATGGCACGGGAAAGCTGTCTTTTAAGCAAGCTTTATTTAAGTCCCGGTAATCCACACAAACTCGCACCTTCCCTCCAGATTTAGGTACGGGCACGATGTTGGATATCCATTCAGGATAGGTAGACACCATGATGATACTGGCTTGAAATTGTTTCACAATTTCTTCTTTTACCTTTAAATTCCACTCAGGTTTCAAACGCCTGAGCTTTTTCTTGACTGGCTTAAATCCCTCTTTAATGGGAAGGCAATGAAGAACAATGTCAGTGGACAAACCCACCATGTCTTCATGAGACCATGCAAACACATCCTGGAATTGGGTTAATAACGTAACCATATCGTTCCGTTGGTTTGGGTTAAGGTCTGAACCAATCTGGATTAACTTAGGGCTTTCTAAGGTTTCGAGATTGAAAGAAGTGGTTTGATCAAGGTTGGGTTTGGGTTTGTCTTTGACCCATTCTTGAATTGTTGTAGGCACATCAATGTCATCCTGTATATCCATCAAGGCCAAATTCATCTCTACATCAAAGTAACAATCCTTGTGTAAGAGAGGCATCGTATCCGCAAGTACATGCACATCTAAAATCAGAGTCCTGAAACAAAATATGCTTTCACTTAGTATATATGAAATGCATTGATCATACACAGTGTTAGCATGTACTGGCAAAATAAACTGCTAATACTGAGCAGTTATTATATCTACAAGGCAGAAAGAGTTCTGCCCATTTTACCCTCGTTGACCAAAGCAAGGAATGCTAGCCCAATTGGCAAGGGTAAAGTACGGGTGGACCGCAGTGATGGAGGGATTGTCATCACCCTCCCTATCCCGAATGATGGCCATTACGTCAGGACAATCATTGTCTGGGGTGTATCTGTTGGTATGTTCATTATGAACGATGATGCGTATACCGGACATCATCCGTATGCCGTCTTGCTTGATTCTTTGTTCCTCTTCTTCAACTGCGGGATTTGGAACAAAGATTTCTTTCTCCTTCACCCCAGAACGAATTGGGACATAACATAGCCATTACATCATTGCACCTTTACGGAGGTTGTACAGACTTCGGAGTTTGAAGGAAGCTAAACGCCACGCGGGTTGAAGTCAAGGAATCACCGATGCTTATGAGGATTCCTGTGACTAGAGCTGGCAGAATAGCCTAGTCCAGCTGCTCCACTTTTGCTTGGTTAAGTGAATAGGGTATTTGATACCCTGGCAATCTTTACCCAACCCTTGTCCCGGTTTATGACCCAACGACATCATTTCTTGAGTTGCCGACATTACCTCGGCAGAAACTTTGGGTTCGGGCAATGGTGCTCCAATAGCATGGTATTGGGTGTTGCTTATTTCCAAAGCATGAAAGCTGACTGGTTCCACATCCTCATTGGCATTGATGAACGGTATGTCCCCATGCTGAGGAATCTCTGGTTCAGCGTTGACTGTGACCAGGCTATTATTGATGATGTATTTCAATTGTTGGTGAAGAGTAGAGGGGACTGCCCCAGCCATATGAATCCATGGTAGTCCTAGGAGCAGGTTGTATCCCGAATCTATCTTGAGCACATGGAAAGATACGCAGAAAGTATGAGGACCAATTTCAATTGACAGCTCAATTACTCCGACTGAGTTACGGCGGGCTCCATCAAAAGCTCTAATGACTGTATGGCTACTCCGAATTCGGTTGAGATTAATATTTATCTTTACCAAGGTAGCGTACGGGCAGATATTCAAAGAGGAACCTCCATCTATTAAGACTCTTGCTACCATATATCTGGAGGACAAGACCACAATGTGTAACGATTTGCAATGATCGGTCCCTTCGGGCGGTATGTCATCATCAGTGAAGGATATCACATTGTTGTTGAAAATGTTATCAACCATATGTTGAAATTTTTCCGTATCCACTGATGTCGGGAGATAGGCTTCTTCCAAAACCTTTAACAAGACCTTCCGGTGATTCTCGGAGGTTAGGACCAAGTCCAAAATCGATATTTGTTGTGGAGCTTCTTTCAAGCTTAAAACCACAGCAGTTTCGTTATGACCCACAGCGCGGAGGAATTTCTCAATCTTTTCCTTGGGTATTTTCCCCTTTGATTTGGTGGTAGACTTCATCACCCGATGGGGGAGGTACAACGGGTTTTCCTTTGACACTGTAGCAGTTGTATGTGAGGTGGATCCTTCACCCTCTCCATAATTCCATGGAACTTTGTGCAAGCTAACAATAGGATATTGTGCTCTGAACGACAAGTTGATTGGCTCGGGAGCAGCCACTTTCAAAGGAATGTTTCCTCCTTTGAGTTGAATTGTTGGCATTGTGAGTAAGGCATTAATCCCATCATCTTCAGTGGATATGACTGCTACCACACTTTTCCACTTAGTAGGGCCTGCATTCTCACTTGCACGTAACACAGTGTCGTTATCTGTCAAGCGCAGTACACCACTGTCGATTAGATTTTGAATAAGGTGGCGGAGTGCCCAACATTCTTCTGTGCTGTGACCGCGAGACTGGGAGTGGTATTGACATACTCCATCAAAGTTGTACCATCCCGAACGGGGGTTGATTGGAGGTAGAAGTGAACTGATCCTTCTTTCGTTGATTAACATATGAAGAATTTCCTCCATAGGTTGGCCCAGATAGGTGAATTCCCTTTTGTTGGAAAAATCCAGACCGGCTTTGGCATTTGCTCTCTTCATCACTTTGTCTTCCAGCATTTCATTTTCTGAAGGTGACGAGGGAATATTCATGACAATGGGTAGGAGACTGGCGTGCTCCTAGTTGATTAACTGACGAGTCACTTGATGCTGATAAGTCACCAGTTCCGCCAATTGTTCAATTTATTTGCAGAGAGCTTTCATCTTTCGTTCCATTGCGAATTGGAACTTAGCATAATCCCATCTATCATCACCATCTCTGATGGTTTAGGAATAATCACAGCTGAAGTTGGAACTCTGTCCACTGCTCCAATTAATCATGTTGACCTATTCTTCTTTGTGTTGAGGAAGAGGGTTGTCTTGAACATGAGGCTGATCAGATTTGGTGACTACGATCTCCCCGTTGTCTATTAGGTCCTGGATCTTATGTTTCAAGGCCCAAAGAATCCTCGAGTATCATGTCCAGTGCCCCGCATGATAAGCACATTTCCTAGCAAAGATTGAAACCCCGTCCCATTAGGGTCGGGCCGTGGAAGAAGATGTGTTATTTTCTTCTGTGTTGTCAGAAGATTTAAAATGTTCTCGAGGGTATCCCCTAAGGGTGTAAACACTCGAGGGCGTTTAACTTCTCCATCTTTTGGTATTGGAGGGTTTGTAGACTGTGCTGGAAAAGGAGTGTAGTTTCTCCTTTGAATAGGCATGTTTTGATTGCCTTTTTGCCCCTGTAGTAGCAGGGAAACATCTTCCTCTTTCTTTTTATGGACCCTTTGGGGGTTTTTCCCATAATTTCCAGATTGGATGTGATCAGCAACAGCTTTGAGTGTGGCTAGGTCTTGAATCTTTCCTGACTTCAACCCCATTTCATCCATCTCCCCATGTTTGACCATTTCAGAAAATGGTTTGCCGATGCCGGCTAAACCTCTCTCATAGAAGGGAGCTTCTTGTATGTCTATGAAAGTCATGACCATTTCTGATTCTGCCATAGAAGTACTAACTTGGGCAGCCAGGCGTCTTCACCTTTGAGCATACTCTCTGAAAGACTCGTTAGACTATTTTTTGATCTTGGTAATTTGATACCGATCAGAAGCCATTTGAGTTTGAAAACTGTATTGAGTGAGGAAAGCATGTGCTAGCTCTTCCCAACTATGGATTTTGGAGTTGTCTAATCTTGTGTACCACGAACGGGCTTCTCTAGTTAGACTCTTTTGGAATAATTGCATTATGAGCTTTTCATCCTCTGCATAGGATCCAAGTTCTCCAATAAATACGTTTAGATGTGTGTAAGGATCCCCTAACCCGTCATATTTTTCAAAGTCAGGAGTTTTAAATTTTTCTGGATAGTGAACACCAGGAAAAATACATAGATCAACATATGAAACACTCCAGTGTGTTCCAATTCCTTTGATAGTGCAAAGGGTCTCTTCCATTTGGAGGATTTTCTTTTTGATGTCGCCAATGTCTGGACCTCCAATGGGATGGGAGGCATCAAGAGTTTTATTGGTTGTATCCAACTGTGGTTCCGGTATGGTAATGACCGGGTCTCCCCCTCGTGTGGAGGATTAAGCATGTACGGGTATTTTCTGCCCCTGTGTAGACTAGTGTAATTCTTTGAGTAGAACAACCAAATATGTAATTTGTTTACTTAATCCGTCGAATTCTTTGCAAGAAACTGGATTAAGTTCAGTCTAGTCGGACGACGACATGATTGACTATAGGCCTGTTGCCTTTTTGAACTTTGACCGGGTAGTAGGTCCGATTGATTCCCTGCGAAAGACTTGTATAGTTTAGTCTTTAGGGGAATGTATGACATAACATGCTATGTGATGTGTCTATTTTAGGAATTTTTATCCTGCACAACGGGTGTTAGCTGTTTATAGCATGTT
Organism: Panax ginseng; assembly: GCA_020205605.1. Classification (NCBI taxonomy): domain Eukaryota; kingdom Viridiplantae; phylum Streptophyta; class Magnoliopsida; order Apiales; family Araliaceae; genus Panax; species Panax ginseng. The sequence goes on from CM035136.1 coordinate 64,776,544, forward strand.
AATATGTATGTGTACACATTTCTTCATATTTCTCATTACATGGAGATAGATATGGAAAGTAATTATAAGTAATTGTGTTTACAAGTAATTGAAATGAGAGCATGAAGAGACTTTCCTTCATTTTGGGTTTATAAGAGGATGACCTATCTTAGGTTACTCTCGCGGCTTTTTGGCATGAAGGTTCCCAAATCATCGCAATCTACTTGACGGGAAGTTAATCCGGTCTTTCAACTGGAGCGAATCTGGGTGGTGCCTTTCCTGAGCCTCGGAGAATTAGTCTTCTCACGAGTCTAGTAATCAAACACCGATGGGATAGCCTCCTGGTGGAGGGACCACTCAACATACATTAACATACATCGCGTCTCACCGTATGAAACTGATGACATGTGCGAAGCACTAATATCACAAGTAGATATGGTGCGAAGCACTAATATCATAAAGAAGTTTATAATGCGAAGCACTAAGTAAGGAAATGCATTCGTACACATTCATCAAAAATGTAAATGCAACATCCACACACAGGAAAATAACAATTTTGAAAAGATTGTGATAGCGGCTTAAGTCATCTTACTGGAGTCCCCAGCATAGTAGCCACATGTCGATGTCGGGATTTTTGGATGTCCCTTTTTGTTACTTGTTCTTTGGTGTTATCGTTTTAGGTGAGATTTATTTGAAAAAATAAGTGAAAAAGGTCCGACATGTATGATGTCGACGATGGGACTGTTAAGAGTCGCCAGTTGGTTTTTTAAATGGTTGTACCAACACAACCGATAAAAGGTTTGCACATTGACCCAGTGATGTGACACTGATATACTGGTTTGGTGACCGAGATTCGCTTAGGGTCCGGGGACTTGGTTATGTGGGGGGAAGGTGTTAGGCACCCCCCGACATCCGTGTTACCATGGTGACCGCCTCTTTTCAAGAAACTATTATCTGAGTGTGTGTGTTTGTGTGGGTCAATGTATTGTTATATGGAAGTTGTGCAAGGCCTCGTTCTAACCTATATGCACAGGGTTTGAATTTATGTAAAAATTCAATTTTTAGCAAGATATGGCAGTGATGTTTTATAAAAGAGGTTTTTCAAACCCTGATGCTCAATGGGAATTGAGACCTTTTACACTCCCGCATTTATTAAGTGATCGGCTTGATTGATTTTATTTGACGGATGCGAGGCATCGGTACGAAAATAATATATAAAAATAATGTCGACTTCCTCGTGGGTATGGAGACCATCTGAGGAAATTCAGACATCGCAGAATAATTTACAAGCCGCTTACAGCTAAAAGTGTCCATCACGGGAACCGAATCTAGATTCAATGGGATGAATCTGTGATCACATGATTCCTAGGCTCACAAGATACATCAGTTTATATGAAAGTAGTAAGCAGGTATATATATATAAAAACTGTAAATATATATATATACAGACAGTATCACCAACCACGAAGCACCTCCATAGGGGATCAAAAATATAAATAAAGCTATTAAAGGTCAATCACATGTAAGTAAACTCCAAAGCGTGACGAAACGTAAAGAAAGTCAGAAGCGATCAACCACCACGTAAGTAAACTCTGTGTGGGACAATATATATATATATATATATATATATATATATATATATATATATATATATATATATAAAAGCGAGTAAACGCACTGCATCAAGTTCAGGCTCATCGAACAAAGTTCGACACATAGTTAATATATATAAATATAAATATATATATTAAAGCAAGTAAACGCTCCAGACCGAAGTCTAGGCTCAATTGTGACGCACCCAAAATTAGGTATACGTCACCCATCTTGGGTCGTCACTTACATGGTACAAAATTGAAATACAACTTAATAATACAACTGTCGTGTACAATTCAACAAAACATAAACTGTTAGTTTGAATACAAATATTGTATACTAGAGATTATACAAACTCAAAAGAAGTCCTTATTACAATTATTATTACACTATTTTACAGAATAGTGAGGACTACTAATGCTATCATCTGGTCCGTCACTCCGTTCCCCGACTAGTCCCTGCTACGCTCTCATTTCCTGAAGAGAACAATAAAAGTAAAAGGGTGAGCTCAACTAGCCCAAAGAGGAAATATTATGACTAAGATAATGCATAATATATTATCGTTAGCCTTCAAAGTGTTAAAACTGATACAATATAACAACCATCAAGTTTAACTGCAGTAGAACAAGCAATCCATTAAAAGAGTCAAGTAGAGAATAAAATCTACTATCTTTTATTATTTAGAAGGTTTTCATCACTTTTATCGTTGGGACTCAAATTTTAATAAATAATCCACATCATCGAATCACCCCTGCACTACGGCCAAGGATATTTTTTAGTATCACGACCACAATTATCCATGCACTACGGGCCAAGAATATTTGTGTATTCATTAATGGTCATGATCATGCCAACAACTATCCATCAATGCACTACGGACCAATGAGGACTTTTACCACATCATTTGTAACATTACTACCGCCATGATTCCACCGAAATAATCCCTAAATCATAATCATACCAAGTCCATCTATGCACTATAGGCCACAGATGACTTTCAACAAAATATTAACATGAGGATGATGACAATGATATAAGAATTCAATAAAACAAGTTCAAGAATTATTTTATCCAGGAACTAATAACGTCCAAATTGTCAACATGATACTGCTTTGTAGAGTAAAATTCAAGAATGCTCAGAAGAATATTTCCACGAAAATATATTGGATGAAGTGCAAATATCAAGGATATTCCACTAATTTCATGGAGTATAGAAGTCAAAACTTTAACCAACTGAGTATAATAAGGAATGGAATAACAAAAGAAATCACAAGGCATGCGATAGATCGCACAGGAAGGTTATTCCAACAGAATAATAAATAACGGAATCAGTCCAACAGTAAAATGCATGTATGTGATATTCCAAATGTAATAATAAAGACGAAATCGGTCCGGCGTAAATGCATGATGTGATATTCCAACGTAATAATAAAGATTGGAACTAGGTCCCATGTGAAACGCACAGACGTGATATTCCAACGGAATAATAAAGACGCGGAACAAGGTCCCATGAGAAACGACAAAAACAGGATATTCCAACGTAATGATAAAGAATGGAACAATGTAAGAATTTCACCAAGTATAGGGTAGAAGCAGCATGATCTGAGTTATTCCAATAGAATAATAAGAATGGAATAAAAGAAGTTCTCTTCATAGATAAGAAAGAAATAATACTCCCTACCTTTGAAAAACTGGATACTGGAATAGTGAGTAGCATATTTCTCTTCTTCTTTCTCTTTATAATTTCTCTCTATAATAATCGCTCTAAAGCTTTTGTGAATTGGTGAGAAATGAAGGAATAATGAATTTCTATTTATAGGAAAATATAGTTTCGATAATTGCACGTTTTGGGGCTCGAAAATTACAGTACAATACCTCCAACTTTTCTTTCATTTATAATTTAGTCCTGCAAGTATTATCAATCTTGCACCAACTCCCCTAATAGTAAATAATGTGAATCAATAGTATAATCATGTGAAAAAAAATACGAATTACAGTATAGTACCTCCATCTATACCTCAATTCTTAACTAAGTCATGCAAGTATTATCAATCTTGCACCAACTCCCCTAATAGTAAATAATGTGATTCAATAGTACACATATGTGAACAAATAGTTATATAAGCATGTCAATTAGTAGCAATTAATTGCTCATTTATCCGATAAATTACTCGATTTATCAATATAACCCCTAGACATCAATTATCATCGAAATAAATGTCGATTTTCATTAACACAAACAATTCCAACATAATGAAACTATTTTTTATCAAAAATATAAATTTTGAAATTTCAAAGTTTGACTTTTCCCAAAAAAGTCAACTGTTGACTTTTTGACCAAATAGTGAATCCCAAAATTTTTTGTGTTTATAGACTATTTTTACTAATTTCGTCGTTCCCGACTCAAATATCACGTCCGCGTCTCCAAATTGAACTCCGAACAACATTCATCATTAATATTATAACTCACAATATTTATCAACCAGGTCGTTCCCAGGAAAGAGGGGGCTTTCCAATAAGGATTTCTCCTTATTTGCGCGCAATTAGGTGACCAAACCTCTCCTTGACAGAACTTCTAGACATTGTAAATATTGCAGTTTATAATATGAATAACTTTGTCATCTCAAGTATTAATTTAATAAAAATATTTTATGCAGATGATACTAACCATAATTGAATCCATAATATGATAGATATAATGCAGCAATTACTGTAGCAATAATTGAGTATAACTGAGTGACTTCTCACGTGAGCATCAATAATCAATACCATGTGCTACTATGCAACCACGCGTATTACTGTATTTTTAACACCGGGTGTTTCAATAGTTAACGGTAAAACTTCCGCCGTTATTTTCATAAAGTATTTTTGTCGTTTTCTCAATCCTGATAATTCCGCTGTGGGGTCCACCAATGATTGTGTCGTTGTATTTAATATTCCCCGGTAAAACGAATATTCCCTACCAATCAAATATTATATAACAACTTATGTACTTTTGCAAAATTTGTAAATATTACCCACAACTATAACATTATATCAAATCCACACCATAATATTCAAAAATATATTTCGAGAAAATTTAATCTTTATTCAAAAGTTAGGGTCTTACATCAATCGAGGCATAACTTCGATAATGTTAGTCAATATATATATATATATATATATATATATACAGACTGGAATGAAACCACGGATCAAAATTCGGGCAAAAGCAAGCAACACGACTCTCAACGTGTAGAAGGGTGTGTGCACAAATGAAGAGAAAGACTCTAAAGTGTGTGAGAAGGCTTACAGCTGACTGCTAAAAAAGGCTTCTATATCTTTAGAGTGGATAAACACTGGCTTTTGTGGGTACAAAAGAGGCTATATATGAGCTCACAGGTGTTTAAAAGTGGGAAAATAAACTGTATGGCGAGTGCAGAGCAAATTGTGTAGGGTTTCCCCATCTTTTTCTCTTCGAAAATCAGCACCTCAAGCCCTCTATTTATAGGCAATATGAGCCGCAGGTGTACCTGCTGATGAGCCGCAGGTGTACCAGAGGCAACCCGGGATGGCCCGGGTTTGTCGGTTCGGGTCGTCTCGAAGTACATGCACTCAGGCATTGTAATGTCCACTTGGATTTTCAGAAGTGCAATCCGGGCATTCGTTTGAGGTATACATGACCTATTTCGGACCGCCGTTGTCGAGAGTCGTACGATGTCATGGGATTAGAGTTTGTGCGAAGTTTTTGAAGATGGGACGATGCCCTCCGGTCTTCAAGCTTCAACTTTCAACCGTTACTCCGCACAATAGTCACTCGGGATTGGTTAGCCTTGTGGGACATCGTTGCGTAGAAACGTGATGTGGCATCGCCTTAGTCAGATGACGATATTGCCCCTTACCGGTGTTATCGCCGGGTTGGGCCAATAAAGCAGACGTTGCTCAGCTTTGCTGGGATTGGACTGCTGCAATTATTGAAGGTCCTCATTATCATCTTTGAGGTGTGCATATCTTCCCGATGTTATTTCCGGGTTGGTACAGTGCATCTCGTTGTGAGCGCCGAGATTGAAACTGGTCGCATTTGAAACAAGCATTTCTAGGGTTATCTCCGAAACTGCTTTTCGTGGGGTTATCACCAAGGTTGGTGGCTATTCCGATGGTTGGGACTGAGACTGGATACCTCGGGGTTATCTTCGAGATTAATCGGTCTTCTCCGGTGTGTGTTCCGGTGTTGTATCTGCATACCTCGGGGTTACATCCGAGGTTGATTTGTTACTCCCAGTTAAGATCCGGGGTTGATGCTTGAACTTTCTAGTAGTATCCTAAGCATGGATTTGGATTGTCTTTTAGGGTTCTCTCTTAAAAGACGAATCTGTCCTCCTGCAATGTTAGTGACAGTGGTACAGAAAATTTTGAGTGTCTACAATATATATTTATATATATATATATATATAAATATATATAGCAACCACCAAGACAAGCATATTAAACATTGATTAATTATGTATATAAGGAATGAACATGCAATTAGGAATCTAGTTTGATATTATTAAAAATATTATATATGTGTGTGTGTGTATATATATATCATAAGGATACATTATGTTTATTGTTAATGTCCATATTGATAAGCATTCTGTGAAATATACAATAATAAATACAATAACAAAAAAGTATTTATTATTGTCCATATAATTTCACGATATTTTTATATTTATTTTAATAATATTTAAAATGTTTTCTGTAATTAATTATTGCTCTAGCCTAAAAATAAACAAGGCTAAAAATGAATAAAAATATATTTTTATATTGAAGCTTGTTAACTTTTGTATGGTATTAGCATATGATATTTTTGTATTGAAGATTGCATTAAAAATAAACAATTGTTGTAGCTCAGTTGGTTTGAACTCTTATTTATTTACTTACAAGTCTTGTGTTCAAGCCTCATAATCCACAAGTAGCAACATTTCGTTTTAAAAAAAAAAATTTCATGGGCCCGGGTCGCCTACCGCCCTTCATGGGTCAAGCCAAAAACTGGAGGGCCAAAAGGCCCGATTTTATTTACTAAACAAATGCAGCCTCAAAGCCCAAATTTCGTGGTGGCAAGGCCAACGGCAAGCAAGTGGTCTCAGCCCATTGGCCAGGCTAAGTTTGCTGTCTAGTTACAAAACTGCCCCTAGCCTGGTCTGGCGGGCCCTTTATAAATATAAACCCCGTCGAGCTGGCGGGGCATGCGACGAAAAAGATGAATTTTGGTCCAATTTGAGTTCGGGAAGGATTGTTTCGATCCGATTGACTCAAGGACTTCCAAGAGGACTTGAAGACATATAAAGAGGTATATAAAAGGAGGAGAATCACAGAGATTAGACTAGAGAAATGATTTTATTAGATTAGATTAGAGTAGATTAGATCAAAACACTATTTCTTATGAGTTTTGGAGAATGAAGCAACTTGGAGACCATTGAAGATTCAAAGTTGGAGCAAGGAGGCAGCATCAAATATACAGACAATAGATTATATCTTCTTATATTCTTCTATCTTTATCTTTTAATGATTATTCAATTGTGGATTCTTAGTTTTAATTCAATAATCATGAACTAATTCTTTGTTTGAGATTACAATGCATCTTATTGTGTAGTTTATTTTAATATGTTTCGCTATCAATTATTATGTTCTATTGTAAGGATTATCTATTGTGATTTGGACTTTATTTCTTAATTGCCTAGCTAACAATTACCGTGATAATCTATATGAACTCGAGAGATGAAGTATTGATTTAGATCTTATCATGATAGCACGTGTTTGTGATTTTTGCATAGATGGAATTAATAATTCATGTTTAGGATAGAGATATGCCTTTACGCTATATGTAATCTTATAGAGAACTTGTGCTTTAAATCCTTTTTAATTGTAATTCACATAGAGATATAGTGGATTAGTTAATTAGGGTGTCTTAATTATATCATCTGTGGATTTAAGTGAGTATGGGTATTATGCATCGAGAGATGGTTTTATCTACTTTAGTGTTCTTGATTAACAATTCACGATAGAAAATAATTGATGAGCAGTGTGTTAACTTAAATAAAGAAATAAGTGAAGTTGTGATCTTAAATCTCCGTGATATTAATTTAACTGGTGGAATTTAATAGTAGTTTAATTATATAATTTGAAATTCATTCGTTTAAATAAGATTGAGTTGGATACGGGTTAGTACATGGTGATTTTTATTAAATAATTCCTCGTGGGAACGATACTCTACTTTTACTTTATTACTTGTTGACTATGTATACTTGCATTTTGTGAGTAATTAGATTTTACCCAACAAGTTTTTGGCGCCATTGCCGGGGAATTAGTTAATATATTTTTGCCAATATTAGCTTCAATCAAATTAGTCTTAATTTAAACACTTTTTTTCTTTTTTAATTATCTTCCTATTTTTCTTTCTTTTCAGGTACCTAATTATTAATGGCCGTATACGAGAATGTCTCAGTCAAGGGGAGCAAGGATTGATGGTCTCAATGCATTTTCTACATTATTAGCACAGCTTGAGACACTTTCGAGGAGGTTGGACATTGTTGCAGCCCTACGTACTCCAAGGATAGCAGTTAATTGCAATTATTGTGTTGGTAATCATCCGAGTCATCAATGCACCATTAGTTTTGGGCCGGGACAACACGGTGGTGAATACCTCAATGATTATATATATGCTAATTATCATCAAGTTTGGGCGTATCACCCAGATTCGTCATGGAGCTATACTTATGAAGATCAATACTCTACTCCAAATCCAACATACACGCCAGAATTCTCACATCAACTTCAATTAAAAGAAGAAAAGTCAAAGTTGGAGGAATTACTGTCAAAGGTCATAGCAAACCAAGAGGAGAGGATGATGAGTCAAGAAATATCGAGCCACAATTTTCAGCACCAGTTGGAACAACTCATCACCACTTCAACTCATGGTCCTCAATACATGGATTCCAAAACTGAGACAGATAATTCAAGGCTCGGGGAATTTTTGTCCAAGTTCGTAGCATCAAATGAGGAGAGGAGGATTAATCAAGAGCGGTCAATTCAAAATCTTCAGAATAAGATAGATCAAATGACCAAAGCTGTAAGCAACCTTCCTCCAAACACTTGGCTTTATGACATGGATGACGAAATTGACGGAGAACCCGAACCAAATCTGCGATTGGATGAGCCACAAGATATCAAAAGTGTGGAGACAAGTGGGGATAATGAAAACAAGGTCGGTGAAGAACTAACTATGAGTAGTAACGAGGATAAGCCTATGTTATTTATGCCCCAAATGCCTTCTGCACCAAAATTCAAGGATCCGGTTATATTTACAAAACCTTGTCCGATTGGTAGTCATGTCGTCGGCAAGGCTCTTTAAGACATGAGAGCTAGTACAAATGTAAAGCCATGGTGGGATGAGGAGGAGATGGAAGAAGGGATTGTTGTGTTTGACAAGCCTCAATGTCAGAATCTATTCGCAGACACAATGGATAAAACACCTAGATGTTGGACGTACTTGAATTTGATCTTATCTAAAGAAAACATACTAGGCGACTTTAATGCAATTGCTATCACAATTGGGAACCTACCAAAAGCTACATTGTTTCCGATGGATGGAGGTTCCTCAACTATCGCCGAGTAATTGGATAGCGTTGACCAGGCAAAGTCAGGCTGAAATACTGTAATTCAAGTGCTAATTGGGAGGCAACCCAGGAATTTTTATATTTATATGCTTTACTAGTTTATTTAGTAGATAGGAATTAATTCTCTTATTAAGTTCTCTTACTAATCCAAGTGCTATTCTAATCCATGTTGTCTCTCTTCATTGTAGGTATTGGAGGTTCAATGGATTGGAAAATGATCGTCGCTGTCAACACCACCATCACCACAAGCTTAAATGATTACAGGGAAGTCCTCGTCCACTTCATGCTTTATTTTACAATGAGGACATTGTAATTATTAAGTTTGGGGTAGTTAATTAGTTTAGTTTTTCATGTTTAATGAAGTTGGTTTAGTTTTGCATAAGTTGTCATGTTTGTTTAGTTTAGGATTATTATATGTTTGCATTCATGTAGTGTAAGTGCATAATAGTTTTCATAGTAGAGTAGTTGTAAATAGTTTTTATTTGTGTTTATAAAAAAAATTCAAAAATATTAGTTAGTTACTATGTTCATTTGCATGAATCCAGTTGTTAGATAGTTTAAGTTTATTTTGGCCAATGATGAGATTGGAATTGGGTAGACAAGTATAGTACTGACCCTTAGAGCTTTAATGTGATTTCTTGTTATGAATTGAGTCTTTTTTTGTTTGAAACTGGTATAATAAGGATAGCACAGTAAAAACAACTTGTTGATTGATTGAGTTTAAATCGATACATAAATAGTTTCTAAAGGATAATGCTAGTTTGAATGAAAGAATGATAAGAATAAGTAGTGATGGCTAAATTTAGATAAGAACCTAAGTTTGGGGGAATATTTGGGGTATATAAGCTATAAAAAAATAAAAAAAAATAAAAAGAAAAGGAATGTATGAATAAACACCGTAGCGTGATTGTCTAGTTTTGTGGCCTTTGTTACTTGAGTAAGTATGCCGGAGGGGATTGTCTTTACACCTAGCGCCCTAAGGTCTTAATGGTCTGGGAATCGTTGGTCGAAAGCTCATTAAGGTAGCATTGAAAAGCCTAAGAGAATAAAACATTGCATAGCTATGTGTATATAAACCAAAAGAAAAAATGAATAAAACGGGAAATAAGAGCAAAAAGCCCCCGTAGATGAAAAATAAAGCATAAGTGTCCCATGTTGACCCTCGATATTGGTAATTGTTTGATTTCAGCTGGATCTAGCTTGTTTTATGATTTCTTGAGTTTACACTATATGATGCCTTCGAATAGACTTGTTATTTGTTAAATTTGATTTTATATCAGTAAACATTGTTATGGAGCACACACACACTATATTAGTGATAACAGTCTAAGATTTGATGATTGATTGGGAAGTTAATGATTTGTTTTGATATGATGTATTATCATGTTTACTTGATTTCTCTAAGGCCGGTTGAATAGACTTGTTTATGTCATTACTGCTGGATTCATAGGCATATAGATTAGTTGCATTGCATAGCATTGTTGTTTTGTGTTTTTGCTTGAGGACAAACAAGGGTTTAAGTTTGGGGGTATTTGATAAGTAGGTTTTATATCTACTTATCCGGTATGTGTTACTTGAATTAGTTGCTTCATCTAATGTTTCTTAGTTACTTTTCATGCATTTTGTGTTCGTTTTGTAGATTATATGCATCGGGGCTGAAATCGCAAAGAAAATCAATTTGGACATCGTTTGGGCTTTCATGTTCATTTCATGTTCTTGGTTTGAAACTTGGATTAAATTGTAGAGCTTCTTCTTAGCATTCTGGAACATCTTGAATCATTCCAATCGGAGTTCAGATGCAAGAGTTATGACATTTGTACCAACGGACGTCGAACGTCACTGTTTTGAGTGGCCATTTGCATAGCAGTCACTTTCTGCAACATTTCAACATTCATCCGTCTGTTATTTCAAAAATTATAAAGAATCCAAGTTGTAGAGCTCGTCGATATCTTCGATTTGATAGGTGGCAGGCCTCGTAACTCTTCACGGATCAAAAGTTATGGCCTGTATCGCCCCGAAATCCGGTCTATCTTCACACCCGGATTCCATACGTCACGAGTACATCCTTCACCCAACATACATCATTATATACCGAAATATAACAACATACACTCTCCAATCCCAGGTTCTCGAAACCTTATAACCTTTTTCATTACAAATATTAATAAATACTTTATTCATTTCATCTTACAAGAGTGACTTTTATCCGCCACAAAGGATACATAACAATTCATTAAACTAGTCTATAATTCAATTTCATCTTTTTACATTACAAGTCTTCACTTGATCTTCTCGCTCATTCACCTTCTGAATGGAACTTTATCTGGATATCGCCAGCTTGATCTTTACGGGATCCTTAAGTTCTTCTAACCTTGTTAGCTGAAAATTGTTTTTCATTTAAAGCAAGTGTGAGCATTCAATTGCCCAGCAAGTCATAATAGTTGAACAAACAACTTCAGAATTAAAACATTTCTTTAGAACTTCTATAACCGAACAAAGGTTATGAAGCAGCTTGAATAATAGGAATAGTCTGGATTCCTATCATCTTAAAACATCAGTCATTTTTACTTGGAAATACTTTCATACTTCTACCTTTTTCATACACATCCTATCTGGCTAGAATCATTAGCACATACTTAACAATAATAGTTCATGTATAAACAGAACATACTTGTATTAAACATCTCAATCATAGAAGAGATCTTCTGCTACTTAACTATTTTAATATTCAGTTCTTTTACGGTAAGGGGTGTTATTTCTTTTGTATTCAAGAACAGATCTTCTGTTATTCCATTTTTTATTATTCTATTGGAATAACCTGTATACGCGGGCTACCCTATACTTGGTGACATTCTTCTATTATTCTGTCTTTATCATTCTCATTGGAACATCCTCGCATGCATGTGTTTTTTACATCTGACTGGTTCCGCTTTTTATTATTATTCCGCTGGAACATCCTGCTCATGATTTACACCGGACTGGTTCCGCCTTTATTATTCTCGTTGGAATATCCTATCTCGTGTGTTTTACACGGACTGGTTCCGCTCTTTATTATTACAGATTTATTATTCATTGGAATAACCTGCCTATGCAAAGTACCGCATGCATGGTGATTTCTTTTGTTATTCCATTCTTTATTATACTCGGTTGGTTAAAGTTTTGACTTCTATACTCCATGAAATTAGTAGAATATCCTTGATATTTGCGCTTCATCCAAAGATCTTTTCATGGAAATATTTTTTTGATCATTCTTGAATTTTACTCTACAAAGCAGTATCATGTTGACAATTTGGACATTATTAGTTCATGGGTAAATTAATTCTTGAACTTGTTTTATTGAATTCTTATATCATTGTCATCATCCTCATATTTATATTTTTTGAAAGTCATCTGTGGCACAGAGTGCATAGATAGACTTGGTATGATTATGACCGTGGATTATTCTTGTAATCATGACCGTAATGTTACAAATGATGTGGTAAAAGTCCTCATTGGCCCTGTAGTGCATTGATGGACAGATTGTTGGCATGATCATGACCATTAATGAATACATGAATGTGTCCTTGGTCAGTAGTGCATGGATAATTTGTGGTCGTGATACTAAAGAATATACTTGGTAGTAGTCAGTGGGTGTGATTCGATGATGTGGATTATTTATTAAAATTTGAGTCCCAATGATAAAAGTCATGAAAAATCTTTTAAATCATAAAAGATAGTAGATTTTATTCTCTACTTGACTCTTTAATGGATTGCTTGTTCCGCTGCAGTTAAACTTAATGTTGTTATATTTTATCGCTTTAACATTTGTTGAAGGCTAACGATAATTTATTCTCGCATTATCTTAATCATAATATTTCTTCTCGGGCTAGTTGAGCTCACCCTTTCTTTCACCGCTTCTCTTCAGGAAATGAGAACATAGCAGGGACTAGTCGGGGAACGGAGTGATGGTCCAGAGGATAGCATTAGTAGTCCTCACTATTCTGTGAAATAGTGTGTTAATGATTGTAATAAGGACTTCTTTTGAGTTTGTATAATCTCTAGTAGACAATAATTGTATTCAAACTCACAGTTATGTTTTGTCGTATTGTACACGATAGTTGTATTAGTAAGTTGTATTTGAATTTTGTACCATGTATCTGACGACCCAAGATGGATGATGTATACCTAATTTTGGGGGCGCCATAGTACCCATGAATAATAACTTCGGGAATAGTAACCTCGTGAATAGTACCACGGCATGAAAAAGTTAAAACTTATCAAGAATATTCAAAATAATATTTCCATAAAAAGATACTGGATGAAGCGCAAATATCAAGGATATTCTACTAATTTCATGGAGTATAGAAGCCAAAACTTTATTAAAATGAGTATAGAATTCGAAATCTGAAACGAAGTAATATTACTTACGTACTACAGAGTATGGAAGAAAATATTATTTCAAGCGAATATTGAACAAAAATAACATCCTTTACCTCAATAAAATAGTACTTCTGGCTGAATATCGAATATAACGCTGAAAGGAACTTGCACCGTATAGCAATACTCAAAGTATCAAAATACTCACAAGAATACGCTCGATAATATAGAGAGAGAAGATTTCAGTTTATGGTGTGATTTTCAATTCTAACCTAAGCACCCTATTTATAGGAAAATGCTTAGAACACCAAAGCAGAAAATTTAATAAAATAATATATTTATAAAACAAATTCACGCCCACCTCTTGACAATCTGATTTCAGCCACCATTGGGGCCCACAATAAGGACAAAAACATTTTTATAAACAAAAATATTTAAAACTTCAAAAATTAATTATTTCGGAATTTCAATAATTCATAATAAATAGCCCCTTTATCATAAAAATTCAAATCTTATGTCCATTCCATAAGAAATTCAATTCTCTACAACTTTGTAAGTTTAAGTTTTTCTAAATTCCAAACAGAAATTGACCGAAATCCACATACGAATGATTTTACAAGCAATAATCAAATTTCAATCAAGAAATGGGGTCCACCAACACACAAAACATGTGTTAAACATTTTTTGTAACAAAAATACTCTTCGTCCTCATTTATCATATATCCCACATTCATAGTAAAAATATCACTTTTATTATATTATTATAATATAATAATATATTTAAATGAATTATTTTATCAGAAAAGATAAAATATCAATTTTCAACAATTGTCACATTAAAAATTTTCTCCATCTATATCCACATAAAATGAATATTTTTCTTATCATATAAATCAATTATTAATTATTAATTATTCACAAATAATATTACAGAATCACAATATTGACAACCAGACTGTTCCCAGGAAAGAATGGGCTTTCCGATAAGGATTTGTCCTTATTGGCGCATAATTAGGTGACCAAACCTCTCCTTAGACAGAACTTTCTAGACATTGCCAATAATACTATCTAATAATATTATTCAAATAATATGAATTATTGATCTGATAATGGAAAATAATGTGTAGTGATAATTATTGAAACAACAATAATATAAAATATCAACGCATCAATTATTGAATCAATAAAATAAAATATTGAACAGTAATTACTGTAACAATTATTGAGTAGTGCCTTCTTACGTAAGAATCAATAATTGGTGTAATACCGTGTGCTACTGTGCAACATCGCGTACTACTATGTTTTAACTACCGGGTATTCTAACAGTGTTAACGGTAACAATTACGCCATTATTTATAAAACTCAAACTTGTTGTTTTCTTCATTGGATCATTTTCCGTTATGGGGCCCACAAATGGTTGCGCCGTCGTACGAATATTCCGCAACAGAAATAATATTCTACGACCAAACGAATATTCCCCAACAACATGAATATTTTATAACCACTTGCTTATTATGCAAAATTTATAAATATTACCCCAACTATAACATTATATCAAATTTACTCCTTAATATCAAAAAAATATTTCGAGAAAATTAAATATTTATTCATAAAATTCGGTGTCTCACATGTGTTGAGTAAAATCTAATTACGCACAATCCCGTAAGTGCACGTGGTCAATAAGTAATATAATGATGAAAAAGTATCGTTACCACATAGACTAGTATGAAATTACACCTAACAATTACCAGTTTTATATTAACCCAATTTTATTAAACTACTCAAATTAATGATTATAATTAAGAAAAACTAAGAAACTAAAAATTTTAACCAATCAACACAACTTAATACTCGTAATTTCAAGCAAATAATGGAGAATTAGGCTTACAACTTCACTTTAAGTCTCACTCTGATTATCACACCTTATTCCAATTCAATTCACTACCTCAATTTATTAATCAAGAACACTCAAGTAGAATTAGTCATCTCTCGATGCACTAACACCGTATTAACTTAAATCCACAAATTTGATAGAACTAAGCTAAACACCCTAATTAACTAATTCACTGTATCTCTATGCGAATTAAAATCAAAGAATGTTTAAATTCCAAGTTCTTTACCCGATTACGTGTGATGTTAGGAATATCTTTATCCTAAACATTCATCAAGATTCCATTAAAACACAGAATTCAAGAACACATGCTATAGTGATTAAGTATAGATTCATACATCATCTCTCGAATCCATATAAATCCACACAGAATTGGTGATCAAGCAATTCATAAATTAAATTGCAAATCACAATAGATAAACTGAATTGATAGATTATTAAACTGAATTCAAGACATGACCATCATTGTTCAGCAATAAAGATCCATTCCAAGCATAATCAAGAATTTAGTTCATCAGAAACGAATTAAATACTAAAAATATAGAGAAATACATCATCCCAATTACAATATTTGAATTGAAAAACAAAGAATAGTTACAAAACCACCCTTATCCTCGCTCCAATTTGTAATCTTCGTGATTTGTATGAAATTAGTATGCATGCAAGCCAATCATATATGATGACACAACATATACTTTGTAATCAATCTTATTTATTTATTAATAAAAGAATTGTTTATTAAAGGCATTTATTATCTACATGGTGCTATTTTAATAATATGTGATAAACTCATAGTTTTAAGTAATGCTTTTAGAATCATGATGAGATCATGCTAATGAGATCTAAATTCTTAGATAGCTTAAAACTAAATTTTTCCCAATCAATGGAATACTAAAAAGGGGATTAGTAAATCCGGATAGATTGGTACATACGTTGCTTGCTCATTGGATGAGGATGACTGATCTCATGATCATTTGTGTGGAGACACTAAAGCAAGTATGTAGGTGCTTATTAGAGAATAAGTTCATTGAACGTGACTTGTTAAGGAATACCTAATGGAGTTTTACTTGTCTGTCAATAGGAATTCCTGTAGTGATAGTAGTACAAGTCCTATGTGATTCGATAAATGACAACCCAGGAACACTTGGCCAAGGTGGAATGAAATTAGAAAGTAGTTTCTAATTTGCATTCATTAGGAGTTGTGCATTTAGGAATCGAAATACATATAATTAAATAAAATAAGACTTGACAGTAATTCCATGTCTTATATTTAATTGGGACATTGTATGGTGGAAGGATTGAATTGTACGGTAACTATTAACTCAAAGGTTCTTTTATGATTAATGTTGAAATCTATATTATCTGGAAAGTCGTTGATCACTAGGGAGGCTTATCCCTATTGTAGAATAAATATTATTTATTTAAATAAATTAATCATTTAATTTATTTATTTAAATAAGATTAGAATTGTTCTAATTGATTTATTCACAACCAGTTTAATATGGAGAACCTAAAGGGTCACACCATAAAAGGAAGAATAATTATTTAAGAAGTTAATGGCATAATCGTAATAATATGTTAAGTATATTTAATTTAATCTATGGTGATAGGATAAATTAAATAGCTTAATATTTATAATTTAATATTTTAGAAATATTAAATATAAATTAATACGAGGAGTCTTATTAATATTATTAAAATTATTATTATTTTAATTTCTAAAAGAGTTTAGAAATTAATTTAATATAAGTACTCTCATTTATTTCTAATAGGATTAGGAGGGAAAATTAGCTAAAGGAGTTTAATTAATTATCCCTATTAAGATTAGGGAGCCCATTTAATTAAAATAGTTTAATTAAATAAATAATACCTTATTTTAATTAAATAGGGTTACCTGATATCTTTATAAGAGGAGTCTTATATCAGATATCAGATATACGTAATTCCAATAGTTGGAGAGTACACCCCCTTTTTCTATAGAGATAGGAAAAACTAGGGTTTGAGCCTATACACCCTTCTTCTTGAAAATTCTTCTTCCTTGGTGGATCATGTGACGCCCCCAAAAAAGATATACATCGCCCATCTTGAGTCGCCAAATACATGGTACAAAATTCAAATACAACTTAATAATACAAATGTCGTGTAAAATACAAATGTCGTTTAAAACTAATATTGTCTTCTAGACAGTATTCAACTCAAATGGAGTCCTCAACACATTTATTATCACACTATTTCATAGAATAGTGAGGACTACTAATGCTATCATCTGGACCGTCACTCTGTTCCCCGACTAGTCCCAGCTACGTTCTCATTTCCTGAAGAGAACAATGAAAGCAAAAGGGCGAGCTCAACTAGCTCAGTAAGAAATATTATGACTAAGATAACGTAGAATAATTTATCATTAGCCTTTAACAGTGTTAAACTGATAAAATATAACAAACATCAAGTTTAATCTGCAATGAACAAGCAATCCATTAGAAGAGTCAAGTAGAGAATAAAATCTACAATCTTCTATGATTTAAAAGGTTTTTCATCACTTTTATCATTTGAGACTCAAACATATTAAATAATCCACATCATCTCCTTTTCTGACTACCAAGGATATTCATTAGTATCATGACCACAAATTATCCATGCACTACGGGCCAAGGATATTCGTGTATTCATCAATGGTCATGATCATGCCAACAATTGTCCATCCATCAATGCACTACGGACAATGAGGACTTTTACCACATCATTTGTAACATTACGATCATGATTATACCGAATAATCCCTGGTCATAATCATACCAAGTCCATCTATGCACTACATGCCACATATGACTTTCAACATAATATAAACTTGAGGATGATGACAAATATATAAGAATTCAATAAAATAAGTTCAAGGATAAATTTTTATATATTTATAATTTAATTTATCCAGAAATCAATAACGTCCAAATTGTCAACATGATACTGCTTTGTGGAGTAAAATTCAAGAATAATATTGTACCAAAAATAATTTGGACCGAAAATGAATCAATTTTTATCATGAATAGTATATGGGTGAATAGTACTCGAGTGAATAGTATCCTGTGAATAGTACTTTGGGAATAGTAATCCCGTGAATAGTACTCTGGCATGAAAAAGTTAATATTTCCATGAAAAGATACTGGATGAAGCGCAAATATCAAGGATATTCTACTAATTTCATGGAGTATAGAATCCAAAACTTAACAAAATGAATATAGAATTCGAAATCTGAAACGAAATAATATTACTTACAGACTACAGAGTATGAAAGAAAATATTATTTCAAGCTAATATTGAACAAAAATAACATCCCTTACCTTGATAAGAAGAGTACTCCAACTCGTATAGCGGAGATATTCTTGAAGAAAACTTTCACTATTTTCTATGCTCAAAGCTTTCTAAAACTCGAAAGAAATACGCTCAAGATTATAGAAGAAGAATTATCTAATTCTGGTGTGATTTTCAATTCTAACATAAGCGCCTATTTATAGGAAAATGCTAGAACGCCATAGGAGACTAAAATAATAAAATATTATTATTTATATTTTTTTCTTTACGCACCAAGACCAAGACTTATCAAGCATGCCATTCTTGAAAAAATCCCAACACATGTTTTGATAAAAATAAAAGTGGGTCCCACCCATAATTTTAATAAAAATATTTTAATTTCCGAAACTTCAACAATTCATAATAAATAGCCATTTTATCAGAAAAATACGAATTTTATGTCCATTCCACACGAAATCGAATTCTCTACAACTTTGTAACTTTAAGTTTTTCCAAATTCCAGACAGAAAATATCTGAAATCCACAGACGGATTATTTTTAACACCTTTTAAAATTTATAACAAATCATACGTTAATTTTTAACGGTTCAAAATTTGTGGACATATACTCAACTTATATATGTATAACATATCCAAAAACCCCAACGATCCAACGTTCGGATCAACATTATAACTCACACAATAGAGCTTTAAGAACACCGATTTGATTTTTAATACTTCAAATCCGACAAAATACTGATAAAACACCTCAACATTAATTCTTTCATTTATAACCACATAAAATAAATATTTTCATATCTAACATTTATGTCCACATAAAATAAATATTTCCTTATCATATAAATCAATAATTAATTATTCACAAATAATATTACAGAATCACAATAATGACAACCAGGCCGTTCCCAGGAAAGATGGAGCTTTCCAATAAGGATTTCTCCTTACTGGCGCGCAATTAGGTGACCAAACCTCTCATTGACAGAACTTTCTAGACATTGCCAATAATGTTATCTAATAATATTATTTAAATAATATAAATTATTGATCTGGGAAATACTGTGTAGTGACAATTATTGAAACAACAATAATATAAAATATCAACGCAGCAATTTTTGAACCAATAAAATAAAATATTGAACAGTAATTACTATAACAATTATTAAGTAGTGCCTTCTTACGTAAGAATCAATAATTCAAAAATACTGTGCAATACTGCAGTGATATCTTTAAAACAACGCCAGACATCTTGTATTTTAACCACCAGGTATTCTAATAGTTAACAGTAAAACTTTCGCCGTTATTTTATAAAAAGATATTTTTGTCGTTTTCTCAATCCGACAATAATTCTGTTGTGGGGTCCACCAATGATTGTGCCGTCGTACGAATATTCCCTGTTAAAACGAATATTCCTGACCAATCGAATATTATATAACAACTTACATACTTTGCAAAATTTATAAATATTACCCACAACTATAACATTATATCTAATTCACTCCATAATATTCAAAAATGATATTTATAGAAAATTCATCTTTATTCATAAAAGTTGGGGTCTTACAGATCACCTCTAGAGGCCATACACTTGGGTGGCTTACATTGATCAAATGAAGGAATCTACTTAGAGATTTAAGGAGATCGCGGATAAGTAGGAGGTGAACTCGTACCTGAGGAAGCTCGTTTCTACAATGGTATGATTTTATAACTTCTTATTCTTCGTTTAATTAATAATATGCATAAAGGATGATCCGACTAATTGGTTTGTGAAAAATTTTAAAATCTCATTTTATTTTGCTTCCGCTAATTTTTGTAATTTGATTGCTACTTTGATTTTCAAAAAACCTAACAGTGATATCAAAGCCAAACTTTATGCAAATTATTAATTATTTTAATTCCATATATGTATGGGTATATATTTTGAATAATTTATTGAGCATAATTTGTTGTATAATATTAGTATTTTATGGGGAAAAAAATTGGCGTAAAACCTGTTGCTATTTTTTTTTCGGTTTTTACGCTGAACGGTTTATGTTAAAAATAGCTTTCCATGTAAAGCTGAGACGATTTATATATAATATGATTCATGTGATGACCCCAAATCCGGGTATCTTCCAACCTGACAGATGGTGCTACACGGTGCTACAGTTCACATAAACATTCAATTGAAATACCTTAAAAGAACGGATATGTCTTATATATATAAAAAGAATATATACATTCCCCAGGTTCTTTACAACCAAAACATTTGTCTTTGTCATAATATCAAATATTATTCTTACAAAACCTATACTATTACATATGTAATCTACGGGTTCACCTTCGCCTTCCCTTTATCCTTGCCGGATCCATCGGTCCGTTCGGTCTTAGCTGCATTCATATGGTTCAAGCAA
Organism: Panax ginseng; assembly: GCA_020205605.1. Taxonomy (NCBI): domain Eukaryota; kingdom Viridiplantae; phylum Streptophyta; class Magnoliopsida; order Apiales; family Araliaceae; genus Panax; species Panax ginseng. Next base: position 64,797,698 of record CM035136.1, read on the forward strand.
GAATGAGTCTAACTAGCTTAGCAAGTACAACAATTCTAGTAAAATAGCATGCTTGAAACATAGGAATCGAATATCTTCAATAACTGAACAATAGTTATGAAGTACTATCGATAATTCAAAATAGCACTTCTTTTCATTCAAAACGTTTCACAACAACAATATTCAGTAAAACATCGATTCCAGTTCAAGACCGTGAGTATTTCATAAGTACTTTGAAAAGGACGTCCCAACACTATGTGTGTAAGTCTGGCATAGCTTACGAGCACGTCTAGGTGATCAGCCTATAGTACTCTATATTGATTAACACTACATTCATTAAACGTGAATACGTTTAAGTTGTGGCAACCTCACGTGCCTGTCGTTTGACGACAAAACAATTTAACATACTCAGTCTACTTTTGAAAACCACAACAATATTAGTTTGGTAAATCCTTATCAACATTTGATAGAATAACATAGCATACGTCTAGCCGAAAGAATTGGCTTTAACTTCCTCAAACATTAACTCATCCGAAGAATACATGAATCACAAAGACTTATCCAGATCGAACTGGAACAAGGGTTAGAATACTTTCCTTTAGCGTCTGCTACAGTTTATAACACGTGCACTTTAAGTCTTTAAGTCTCTACAGTAGATAATAACATCACATAGGACATTAGGTCATAAATAAACATACATGGTTCCTAAAGAATCTTACCCTTCTTCTCAATCTAAATACATATTAGATTTGTTATTAGTGGTTCCGGCGTCCCATTACGTCATTCTTACGTTCATATGTAATTGACTTAACTTAACCCTAAGTGTGCATACTTAAAGCTTAATTATGTCTTACCAATGTTTCATTAAGATCATTATTTAATTGTTCATCAATTACTCATAATACTCAACATGTAAACTTCTTTCATTATCTAAGTTATGAGGTTGGTATTTGCATATTACTGGCTATTTCTCTTGGTGTCGTATTGCTTGCATCACCACCCATTATTGCCCAGAAACCGGACTCGACGGCAAGCAGTATTGACTTTGCGGTAATGCTCACTTTAGCGATCTGGTGGCAAGCTAATTGGCTTGGAGTCGTATGCATGGCGACTCTGAGCCTCAGAAACTTTTGATAGATTTTTCAAATGGTGAGATTCCCGAGCTCGTAACTTCTTCGTTATAAGTCCGAATTGGCTCATTCAAGAGCCTACGGTTCACAAATCACCTACTCTATGTGTTCATACAAGAATTTTATCTATTTGACTTCGTTTGCTAAAATTTCACCTATTAGTCCATTTTTAACGAAAACGATAAACGTTCGTGAACGTTCAACGCTCGTTTCTTCGTTCTAAGTTTACACTTCTCTTATCAACCTTCCATGATAGGGATAGAAGAGACAAGATCAATTACCTTTGAAGATTACTTCTCTTGCTTTGGAAATCTACTAATGAAAGGTTAAGCTTAAAGTGCTTATTTGCTCTAACAATTAAGTTGTTTATGAGAGAGTTTGTTGGATGAAATAACAAGCAACAAATGAAACAATCAGCTAGCTATTTATAAAAGTCTCTAAGCTAGGGTATAATGGTCTTTATGTCATCCCACCTCCTTAAACTACCCTCCTTTCTATTCATTTACTAAACCACTAAGTAATTTTGCTAGCCACTCCTTTTTCTTGCTCATCACAACACTTGATCATCACATAAAGTGCTTGCCCACTACTACACCCATGGGTTGCCCCATGGATCATATTTAATTAATGGATCATCCATTGGGCTTGGTTGTTAAATTAATTAAATTATCTTTGGGCTTGCTTTGATTTACTTTGGGCTTATCTTAATAAACAATTAGGCTTGATATTGCTACAACTTGGGCTTGTCCCTTAATGCCTAATGAGCTTGCACATCCTACTATATTACACAAGTTCATTCTTTAGACATTAATTTCCCAATGCTCTCAATTTTAAGCCGCATGCGAATTATTATGTTTTCCATACTTAGATTATTATTACATAATCCATCTCTCTTCGATATTATAACGTTAAGTATTTCTCGAAAGTTCAAAAATAATCCCCGAGCGATAAACGATGAATCGTGTTTTTTGTAAACTTTCTCAGAAAACTTTTATTTTCGTCTTGTAAGTTCAAACACTTTAATTCATTCACGTGGTTCAAATACTACGATGTTCTGACGTTTCTAGGTTATAGAACGACATACATCTTATTAACACATTATAATAACAAACAATATTATTTTATTCTTTATTTAATTTTTTTCAAGTATTTTACAAAGGATCCGAATTTCTCGGCCGTTACATTCTTCCCCCCTTATAAACATTCTGTCCCCAGAATCTCACCCTACATTACTCAAACAAAAGAGGGTAATCCTTCTTTATCTTCTCTTCCAATTCCCACGTTGCTTCCTCGGCATCGTGGTTCTTCCATAATACCTTTACCGACGATATTACCTTGTTTCGTAGAACTTGCTCTTTTCTATTGATGATTTGAATCGGCATCTCTTCATATGTTAAATCCTTCTCGATTTGAATAGGCTCAAATTCTATCACGTACTTATAATCTAGTTTGTAAGGACGTAGCACTGAAACGTGAAATATGTTATGTATTTGCTCTAGGTCTGGAGGTAATGCTACCCTATAAGCTACCTCACCTACCCGTTCTAATACCTCAAAAAGTCCTATAAACCTTGGGCTTAGTTTTCCCTTCTTTCCAAAACGTATCTTTCCTTTCCAGGGAGATACCTTTAGAAATACGTACGAGCCTACCTCAAACTCCCTATTCTCTCGATGTAAGTCTGCGTATTTCTTCTGTCTGTCTTGAGCAGCTACAAGACGCATACGTATTAACTTCACCACTTCCACTATTTGCTGCACCAATTTTGGTCCTAGCATTCGGCGTTCTCCCACTTCATCCCAATACAATGGTGTTCTACATTTCCTTCCATACAAAGCTTCGTACAACGACATACCTATACTTACATGATAACTGTTGTTATAAGTAAATTCTACTAATGGTAGATGATCATCCCAACTACCCTTGAAATCCATGACGCAAGATCTCAACATATCTTCTAACGTCTGAATTGTCCTCTCGCTCTGTCCATCAGTTTGTGGATGATATGCCATACTCAACTTAAATTGCGTCCCCAACTGCTCTTGAAGACTTCTCCAAAAGTTTGATGTGAATCGTGGGTCACGATCTGACACAATCGAAATTGGTGCTCCATGTCTGGAAATAATTTCCTTAACATAAAGTGTAGCTAACTGATCTAAGTTATACTTAACTCGAATTGGCAAAAAGTGAGCCGACTTCGTCAACCGGTCCAGTATTACCCAAATCGCATCATATCCCTTTTGAGTAATCGGAAGTCCCACCACAAAGTCCATCGTGATATGCTCCCACTTCCACTCTAAAATCTCCAATAACTATAACAAGCCACTTGGTCATTGATGTTCGGTTTTAACTCTTTGACAAGTCAAACACCTACTCACATACTCCGCTATTTCTCTCTTCATATTCGGCAACCAAAAACTCCGTCGAAGGTCTTGATACATCTTGGTGCTACCAGGATGAATCGAGTACCTTGAACTGTGAGCCTCTTGTAAAACTTGCTCCTTTAATTCCGTCTCATTCGGAACCCAAATTCTTTCCTCAAATCTTAATAATCCCTCATTATCAAGACTAAACTTAATATCTTTTTCATTGGTCAACCGCTTCTTCATCTGGTCACACTCATCAGTTTTGAGTTGTACCTCCTAGACTCTCTCTACAATGGTAGATTGAATCTCCGTCGCAAACACTCTCTGATCCACCTCATTTGGAAACTTCACCTCTATCTCCATCCTAGCCATTTCTGTTATTAACTCAGTTTGAGCTGTTAACATAGACAACTTCTCCCGACCCTTTCTACTTAAGGCGTCGACCACAACATTGGCTTTTCCAGGGTGATACAAGATTTCACAGTCGTAATCCTTTATCAACTCCAGCCATCTCCTCTGTCTCATATTCAACTCCTTCTATGTGAAGATATATTTTAGACTCTTATGGTCATAAAGATAATGTCACCATATCTTTAAGGCAAACACTACCGCGACCAGTTCCAGATCATGAGTAGGGTAAACTTTCTTATAATCCTTAAACTGCCTAGATGCATACGCAATGACCTTGCCATGCAGCATGAGCACGTAACCCAGTCTTTTATGTGAAGCATCACTATAAACTACGAAATTTCTTCTGTCATCAGGCAATGACAAAACATGGGCTTCACTCAACCTCTTCTTCAGTTCTTGAAAACTGTCTTCGCATTTCTTAGTCCACACGTACTTCACCGTCTTCCTCGTCAAGTTAGTCAACGGAGTAGCTAACTTTGAAAAATCCTGAATGAATCTCCGATAGTAACCCGTTAACCCTAGGAAACTCCGTCCCTCGGTCGGCATTTTCGGTTGTTCCCAATTCATCATGACTTCCACCTTTGCTGGATCTACTAAAATCCCTTCATGGTCAATAACATGACCTAAAAACTGTACCCTCTCTAACCAAAATGCACACTTAGTGAACTTCGCATATAACTTCTCCTTCCTCAATGTCTCCAACACTATTCTTAGGTGATTAGCATGAGCTTCTGACATCTTAGAGTAGACTAGAATATCATCAATAAACACCATGACAATCTTGTCCAAATATTGTTTGAACACTATGTTCATCTTATCCATAAATGCAGCAGGTGCATTAGTCAACCCAAATGACATCACCAGAAACTCGTAATGACCATAACGAGCCCTGAATGTTGTCTTTGGCACGTCTTCATTTCTAACCTTCAGCTGATGATACCCCGTCCTTAAATCTATTTTGGAAAAATATTTTGCCCCTTTCAACTGATCAAAAAGATCATCGATCCTGGGCAATGGATACTTATTCTTTATCGTTAACTTGTTCAACTCTCGATAGTCGATACAAAGTCTTAACAATCCGTCCTTCTTCTTGACAAACAGTACCGGTGGTCCCCATGGTGAAACACTCAGTTGTATGTACTTCCTGTCCAACAATTCTATCAACTGCACCATCAACTCCTTCATTTCCACTGGCGCCATACGATACAGTGCCCTGGAAACTGGTGTTGCTCCTGGCATAATATCTATTACGAACTCGGTCTCCCTATCCGGCGGAAGACCCGGAAATTCCCTCGGAAATACATCCACGAATTCACTCACTATAGGTATTTCTTCCACGGTCGCTCCTCTGACACCCCCAAATCCGGGTATCTTCCAACCCGACAGATGGTGCTCCACGATACTACAATCCATACAATCATTCCATTGAGATAACAATAAAATGAGATTAATTACTATCTTTGTATTACATTTGTAATAAATCCTTTCCCAGGTTCATTAACCGAATACATTCATTGTTCTTCATAAGTATATTACAACCAAACACACTAATCTATTACAGGACGATTAATTGTCCATCTTAGCCTTGCCTTTATCTCTCTTAGAACTCTCAGTTCGTTCGGCTTTAGCTGCAAACATATGGTTCAAGTAAGAATGAGCATAACTAGCTCAATAAGTCTTGACAAAGAATCATATGAATATCACATTAACAATTACATGCTTTAATTCCATATTTGAACAATTATCTACGAAGCATTATGAAACATTTGACTAATACTTCTCATGTCATAACAACAATTCCAAAGTATATATAATAACTTAGGAATGATGAACCGGTCAATAGACCATGAACGTGCTCTTTTTGTTTTCATACTTAAAAAGCATATCCGGCACTAAGTCCATCCACCCATCTTTACTTACAAGCACTTCTAGGTGATTAGCCTATTGTACTCTATGTTGATCAACACTCTTACGTTAAACGTATTTACGTTCAACATTTGGCAACCTCGCGTGCCTATCGAATAATCGATGAAAAATACTTTTGTTTGTACATAGACAAACTTACCTTTACATCCGTACCAAATACTTGGCATAGGATAGCGTTAACAGTACTATATTGAAAGACTTGTAAACAAATCAATCAACTCTTCAGTATTAGTCTAGCCGAGTTAAAACAGGCATCGACTCTTTCTTTAAAATCATTCATGCATTGTATAACATGCATCACGTAAAACTTGACTAACACGAAGGTTAGGCAAGCGTTAAGAAAGACTTGCCTTCAAGCGTCTTCGAATAAACAATTCAACTATTCTCAGTCTTTACAGGATCTACATGATACATTCATATAGCATACTCCAATTAGTTATCAAACACACTAACTTTACGGTTCTAACCAACTTCTTTCTCTTCTATGTCTTAATTAAATTAACTTTGTTATTAAAATCAATTCAATTTTCTATACTTTGTTACGTCTCATTAAAGTTCTTACGTCCTTAACCGACATTCAATCATTATTGGTTAATTATTAACGTTGAACGTCATTCACGGTTTACTTATTACGTCTTCGCATTCTTCATTTAATTTCTATTAAACCTTACTAGATCTTTGTAACGCCCAAGAAAATTGGATTTTTATGATAATTAAATTTTTATTTGATTATGTGAATTAAATGAATTTAATTGATTTCTTTGTGAGTAAGCTATGTGAAGTTCGTTCTATGACCTAGAAGGTGCTAACGTGGTTAGTATTCTGGCTACGCGTTAGAAATAATTGTTTGGAATTTCCAAGACGAAAATAATTATTTTCCCAGAAATTTTCGTAAAAACACTATTCATCCGTTTCTGTTCGGGGAATTATTTTGAAATTTCGAGAAACGTATAATGATAGGATATCATGATAAGATGGAATATCTGATAATATTTCATTTATGACAAACGCAGTTTTCGCTTGCGGACTTAAAACCTAAGGGTTGAATATATTGATTTCCGAAAAGGAAATAATATGCGTAGAAGGAATGGCGTTAGCTTTAATTCGTGTGTTATACTTTTGGTGATACTATTTAGTATCTACGTATAATACATTGAGTAAATACAAAGTACAATATGATTATTGTACGACTAGTATACGGAGATAATACGTGAATTGTACGTATGTGATACGATTCGTTTTATAGAATTAAGTTAAGACTTAATGACTAATTCATTTGAGTTGGAATATTAGTTAATCCAATCATTTGAATGACCAAGGCCCAATGTTAATTTAGTTAAGCCCAATTCATTAAAACCGAATCATGGGTCGAACCGGTGGGTCACCGAATGGGTAAAACCCATGGGGCAACCCATGGGATGTCACATAGGGTGGTGGGCCGGCCACCTTAGTGTGGAAGCCAAGCATAAGGCTTTGTCACAAAGTGTTTTACTTGGTGACCACACATGAATAGTAAGGAGGTGGTGGTTTATAGTCCAAATTGTCCCCCATTCTAGTTTTCTATAAATAGAAAGCTAGGTTGATTCATTTGGGAGTTTTCAACTTGCCAACCTTAGATTATTTGAGAGAGAAAGAGAGCTAGACTCATAAATTATACACTTTGGAAGCTCTAACCTTTATTCTTCCAAGAGATTACTTAAGAGTTCTTGAGGTAATACTTCTTATTTCTCATCTCCATCTCTTTAAGATTTTCTTTCATTTTAGAGAATCATGAAGGGATGGTATATGTCTTTAATGAGGATTTAAAGATGACTTACCATAGATTCAATCTCTATAAGTCATAAGATTACAAAAATAATAAGGTTTTTGAACCATGAAAATATTGATAGTTGAGATCGATTGTTGATAAACAATTGAGCTCCATCAATACGTTAGTATATGCTTCTTGTTTGGTTAGGAGGTAGATGTGAAATCCATGGAGTATTCCATGTGATTTGGCTTAGAGAACATTAGTAACGAAGTAATGGCGAATTTTATGGAAATAGACGTTAAACGTCGAAAAACGTAGAAATTCCGGAATGGTAGTCGAAAGTTGCTGTGAGACTTGAAAACGTTAGTTTTCAATGTCAAAACCTGAGATAGGGTGATTAAGAGTTGTGGGTTCGAGAATCGTTGGATTCTGACTTAAAACGAAGAAAACGAGCATTGAACGCTCATTAACGTTTTCGAACATCTATTAAATGAACTCAATAGTGAATTTTGTTTTAACGGATTCAAAAGTGTCGAATTCTTATATGAATGCGTAGAGTATGTCATTTATGACGTGTAGGCTTTTGAACGGACCAAATCGGGCTTATACTGAGAAGAAGTTACTACCGAATTTCACACATGATTTTTAAAATCACGAGAATCTAAAATCGAGGTCAGCCGCCTGCTGACGTAGTGTAAAAAGCCACCAGCATGACACCGATTATGGCGGAAAAAATAAAAGATCTCGGAGACTTCACACAAGAACGCGAGAGTTTGTACATGGACTCATGTAGTAGCGCCAAGTCCAGCAAAACCTCTCTGAGAGTGAAATACAGCCACCACTAGAATAAATGCTTTCGATGTCGGCGCCACAACATGAGTTCGAGCTTTGATAGTAACTTAGATTTTGAACTTCAGTTATTTTGAGACCTACCTGAGTTGAGTTTATATACTCAATAAATGTACTAAGACTAATCCTATATTACCTATACCAAGGTATATAGTATGAAACTTAGGAATGTAATGCATGTTAACAAGATATGTACAATGAACAAAGTTGGTACCTTATCAACGATGTTTGAGTCCGGTTAATAAACGTCAATTAAGTGATAAACCGGGACAAAGGGTAATAAGTCATGTTGACTTTAATAAAGATATTAAGTTAACAAAGACATAGAAGAGAAAGAAGCTTGTAGGACCAATGTGAATAGTTGTTAGATAGCTAATTACAGTGTGCTATGTGAACATATCATGTAGATTCTGTAAAGGCTGAGGTCAGTCGTGTAAGTTATTTGAAGACGCTGAAAGGAAAGTTTTCCTAATGCTTGTCTAACTTCCATGTTAGCCAAGTTTTATGTGATTCGTTCAACTAAATTGCAAGACTTGTTTTAAACAAAGGGTCGATGCTAGATTTTATCTCGGCTAGACTATTCGTAATATATAGATTGATTATTATACATATCATTCTATATAGAAATGTTAATGCTATCTTATGCCAAGTAATTGGTACGGACGTGAAGGTAAGGTTTGTCTATGAACAAACAAAAGTATTTTTCATCGATTATTCGATGGGCACGCGAGTTTGCCAAAAATATTAAACGTAAATACGTTTAATGAATGTAGTGTTGATCAACATAGAGTACTATAGGCTGATCACCTAGAAGTGCTCGTAAGTTATACGGATGAACGACCTTAGTGCTGTGGACTCCTTTTCAAGTATGAAAAACTGAAATTTACTGTTCATGGTCTATCGACCGGTTCAGAATTCCTAATCTATTCTATACTTTGGGAATTGATGTTATGAACTGTTAAAGTATTATTGATTCATAATACTTCATAACTATTGTTCAGTTATGTTGGAATTGTTATATAATTCATGAATGTGGTATTTCTGTTTTCCTTGATTAAACTTCCTGAGCTGTAATGCTCACTTCTTGCGTGAATTATATAACTGCAGTTAAAGATGAACGTACTGTGAATGCCAAGAGAGATAATGGCAAAGCTAAGATGGATGCTTAGGCATTGTGTAATAGTTTAATAAGTTTGTATGTATTATACATTATGAGTAATTAACAATGTAACCGGTTTATGAACCTGGGAAGGATTATACTTTGATTGTAATAAGAAAATAGTAATTACCTTCATTTTGTTGTATTTCAATGGAATGATTGTATGGATGTTAGTACAGTGGAGCACCATCTGTCGGGTTGGAAGATAACCAAATTTGGGGGCGTCACAGGTTGGTATCAGAGCCTTAGGTTATAAAACTTAAGGGGGGGAGGGGGAAACCTTAGGCTAATAACCTCGTAAGGAAGGTATAGTCCGAGGAATGAAATTCAAGTCCATTGAATTAATAAGATATTTAGACAACTCAGTATCAAAAGGATTAAAAGATGGAAATTAATCTTAAAAATATTAAATGTGATTTATGCTTATACTATTGTGTATTATGTACTAATCAACATGTTATGTGTTTGTAGATGTCAACCGATAGCTTGATGTTTAGAAACGTGGAAATGCTAAGTGAGGACTCAGTTAACCAAGTTGAGGTAGTACCAATGCCAGTGGCGGAGGTACCGATAGTTGTACTAGATGACTCAGACATTGAGGGGTACATCTCTGAGGAGGAATACTCTGATGAGACTATGGGATTAGCATCATACCTTAACGAGATGCTAGATGTGGAGGAGGAAATGGAGGTGACATTGATTAACACTGTGATACCTACTCAGGAGCCAGCATCTCTGGATGCAACTAGAACATTGTATCTGGCAGTGTTGGCTAGGAATGTGCATTTACGTACTCAGGTAGAGGCACAGATTGAGGAAATAACTGCCTTATATGAGGCGAAAGAATCTGCAGAGGCAGACTTTGAGTCAGAGCAAGATGAAAAAGTGCTTATAACTGATAAGGCTCGTAACTATAAGGATGAGGTCCTTGAGCTACAAAATATACTGGTTGAGAAAGACCAGAAAATAACTAGGATGTCATACATCAATGAATGCGCTCACGAGGATTTCAAGCTGAAAATTGCATGTTATTCTATTGAGTCCAGGCAGACTCGACATACCATAAGCCGAGATATAGTGTCGATTCTGGAAAATCAGAAATATGAGAATGCCGTTCGACAGTGTTAGTAGACCATTAGATATTTTTGTATATAAGTAGTGACTTAAAACCCTCTTTTGTATAACTAAGGGTAGTCTTTTTGTAAATCCTGATTTTTATATAAGGCAATCGCGGGATAGTATGTAATAGCTTTTGGCTAAGGGAACATGATGTAAATAGTTTTGACTCTGAAAGCATATTTATATAATGAAGTTTTTTCTAACATACTTGTTGTGGTATGAATGGTTGTTGTTAATTTAAAATGATAACAGAGTAGTTAAATAGATAATAACAAAGCTTTATTTATAAAATCAGAATTATGCCGCCGAGAAGGAGACAACGGAACCAAGAGGCCGAGTCTCATAATGAAAATCAGGGGGGTCCTAACAACCCTATGCAAGAGTTTGTTAATTTATTAACGGCTATATTTAACCAAGGGGGGGTGGGATTCCTGTAGCTCCTGGGGTAGCAAGAACAACTACCTTTAAGGACTTTAAAAGTGTGGGTCCTCCCGGGTTCCGAGGAACGACGGATCCACTAGAAGCCCAGACATGGATTAGAGAGATTGAAAAGGCGTTTGTGATAACAAATGTAGGTGAGGCCAAAAAGACTTATTTTGTGACTCATAATGAAGGGGGAACCCAACTACTAGTGGGAAGCTCACCAGGGTGGGGCTAGGACAGAGGCTGTTACGTGGGAACAGTTTCAGAAGGTTTTCTTCGAGAACTATTTCCCTACTAGTATGCAGGGTAGGATGGAAATTAAGTTCTTAGAACTTAAGCAGGGGGATATGACAGTTCCCCAGTATGCCGCCAAGTTTAACGAATTGGCGAGATTTGCTCCACATCAGGTGGATACAGAGGAAAGGAAGGCGCACAGATTTGAGCAGGGCTTAAAACCCTGGCTCTATAGTAGGATATCGGTTTTCCAGAGTGCTTCCTACGGGACCATTCTAGAGAAGGCGATAATAGCTGAAGGTGGTGGTGAGGCTTTGTCTCAGTACCACAAAGAGCGGAAGATTAAGAGTAAGTTAGAAGGAGGTAATAAGGCTGAAGTTACCAGCGGAAGCGGCAACTTGCCAAAGAGGAAGAGTTTTAACCTTGGGAATACCGGGGTAAAGAAGGGAGATCCCAAACGGAGAACGGAAGCATGTAAGACATGCAGAAAATCTCAAATAGGAGTCTGTTTAAAGGGGAAAGAAGTATGCTACAACTGTGGGTATGAGGGGCATTTGTCACCCAACTGTCCTAACCCTAAGAAAAACTAGGGGTGTTTTGTCTGTGGGTCGATGGACCACATGGCAAGAAACTGCTCAAAGAAGGGTTTAGAGGGGAATAAGAGTTCTGATAGTGGTAAATTAGCCATTACTGGACCAATACCATCAGTGGGTAGACCCTCAGCTCGTATGTTTAATATAACTGTTCAAGATGCGGTTGCATCAACAGATGTGGTAGCAGGTATCATTTCGGTCAATGAGATAAATGTTTATGTGCTATTTGACTCGGGTGCTACTTATTCTTTTATAGCATGTGAATTTGCTAAGCGATTAGGTTTAATCCCTGAGAAGTTACCTATACCTATAGACGTTAAGGTAGCAAATGAAGAGTAATCCCCATTGATCATATTCATAAGAATTGCCGCGTGGAAATTAGAGGGAATAAGTTATCGGTAGATTTTGTACCGATAAGGCTAAAAGAATTCGACGTAATTCTTGGTATGGATTGGTTGGTGAACCATGAAGCGATTATAGATTTCCATAGGAAAAGTGTAAACCTTCGGCTTTCTAAGAAAACCAAGGTAGTGTTCTTCGGTAGTAATTCACCGAGACGCTCTTGTTGTCTGTCAATGACACAAGCTAGGAAGATGTTGAGAAAAGGGTGTGTAGGTTATCTATGCCATGTGGTGGATACCCAAAGAGTGGGAACATCTTTGGATCAGATACCTGTTGTGCAAGAGTTCGCGGATGTATTTTTGGAGGAGTTACCGGGTATTCCACCGAACAGGGAGGTGGAGTTTGCAATTGATCTGTTACCGGGAACGACACCAGTTTCAAGGGCACCATTTCGAATGGCGCCAGTCGAAATGACGGAGTTAATGGTTCAATTACAAGAACTATTAGACAGGAAGTACATTCAACCAAGTGTGTCTCCTTGGGGAGCACCAGTGTTGTTTGTAAAGAAGAAGGATGGGTCGTTAATACTTTGTATCGACTATCGAGAGTTGAACAAGTTAACGATTAAGAATAGATACCCTTTGCCCAGGATCGATGATCTATTTGATCAGTTGAAAGGGGCAATGTATTTTTCTAAAATAGACTTGCGCACGGGGTATCATCAGTTAAAGGTGAGGAAGGAAGATGTACCTAAGACGACATTCAGAACTCGTTATGGTCATTACGAGTTTCTAGTAATGTCGTTTAGGTTGACTAATGCGCCAGCCGCATTTATGGATATGATGAACAGAGTGTTCAAACAATATTTGGACAAGTTTATCGTAGTGTTCATTGATGATATTCGAGTCTATTCAAAGATGCCAGAAGATCATTCGGAACATTTAAGAATAGTGTTGGAGACACTACGGAAGGAGAAGTTGTATGCGAAATTCACAAAGTGTGAATTTTGGCTTGAGAGGGTGCGGTTTCTAGGGCATGTTATTGATAAGGATGACATTTCCATAGATCCGACAAAAGTAGAAGCAATTAACGAATGGGAGCAACCAAAAATGCCAACTTAGGTTCGAAGTTTTCTAGGGTTAGCGGGATACTATAGAAGGTTCATTCCGGACTTTTCTAAAATAGCTACTCCGTTAACGAATCTAACAAGAAAGTCGGTGAAGTATGTGTGGACTGAAAAATGTGAGAATAGTTTTTAGGAGTTGAAGAAGAGGTTAAGTGAGGCATCTATATTGTCCTTACCAGACAATACAAGAAATTTTGTAGTGTATAGCGATGCGTCGCATAAAGGACTGGGTTGCGTGCTCATGCAGCATGGCAAGGTTATTGTGTATGTGTCACGTGAATTGAAGGATTATGAGAAGGTCTATCCTAATCATGACTTGGAATTGGCAGTTGTAGTTTTTGCCCTAAAGATATGGAGGCATTATCTTTATGGTGAGAAGTGTGAGATATATACGGACCACAAAAGTCTGAAATATATCTTCACACAGAAGGAGTTAAACATGAGACAGAGAAGGTGGTTAGAGTTAATAAAAGATTATGACTGTGATATTTTATATCATCCGGGGAAAAGCAAATGTAGTAGCCGATGCGCTAAGTAGGAAGGTTAGAGAGAAATTATCAATGTTAACGACTCAGAATGAGTTGGTAGCAGCGATGGAAAAAATGGAGCTAGAAGTTAAGTTACTGGAGGAAGTAGTAGAGATGTTATTTTCTATGGAAACCCAACCTAACATAGTGGAGCGGGTTAGGGGAGTACAACTGAGTAATGAGGAGTGCAAGCAGATACAAAAGAGGATAGAAGACGAAGAAAAGACTGAGTATAACCTCGATAAGGAGGGATTACTTTGTTTTGAGGGAAGAATTTGGGTTCCTAATGATCCTGAATTAAAAGTAGAAATTATGATGGAGGCCCATAGTTTGAGGTACTCGATACATCTCGGTAGTACAAAGATGTATCAAGACCTCCGTCAGAATTTTTGGTGGCCGAATATGAAGAGGAAAATAGCAGAATATGTTAGTAGGTGCTTAACTTGTCAAAAAGTTAAGGCTGAACATCAACGACCGAGTGGGTTGTTACAACCGTTAGAAATTCCAGAGTGGAAGTGGGAGCACATCACGATGGACTTTGTGGTGGGACTTCCAACAACAAGGAAAGGATACGATGCTATTTGGGTGATAGTGGATCGATTGACGAAATCGGCTCATTTTCTACCAATAGGAGTTAGGTATAACCTAGATCAGTTAGCTAAGTTGTATGTCAAGGAAATTATTTCCAGACATGGAGTGCCTGTTTCGATTGTGTCAGATCGTGATCCACGATTCACATCGAACTTTTGGAGAAGTTTACAAGAGCAAATGGGAACGCAGTTAAGATTAAGTACGGCGTATCATCCTCAGACGGATGGTCAGAGTGAGCGAACAATTCAAACGCTTGAAGATATATTAAGATCTTGCGTTATGGATTTCAAAGGGAGTTGGGACGAATATCTACCATTGGTGGAATTTTCATACAACAATAGTTTTCACGCTAGTATAGGCATGCCACCTTACGAAGCGTTGTATGGGAGGAAGTGCCAAACTCCATTGTGTTGGGATGAGGTGGGTGAACGTCGGATGTTGGGACCTGAGATGGTTCAGCAGACGAAGGACATGGTAGAGTTAATACGTACTCGATTAGTTGCGGCTCAAGACCGGTAAAGGAAGTATGCAGATCCTCACAGAGAGAATAGAGAATTCAATGTAGGATTTTTCATTTTTCTGAAAGTATCGCCTTGGAAAGGGAAGATACGTTTTGGAAGGAAAGGGAAGTTAAGTCCAAGGTTTGTAGGACCTTTTGAGATTTGAAGAAGGATAGGGGAGGTAGCTTATGTAGTAGCCTTACTTCCAGAGATGGAACACATTCATAATGTGTTTCATGTGTCAGTGTTGCGTTCTTATAAATCGGACTATAAACACGTGATAGAATATGAATCTATTCAGATAGAGAAGGACTTGTCCTATGAGGAACTTCCAATTCAAATTATTGATAGGAAGGAACAAGTTTTAAGAAATAAGGTAATACCTTTAGTGAAGGTGTTATGCAGAAACCACAATGCTGAAGAAGCAACGTGGGATCTCGAAAGTAAAATGAAGAAAGATTTTTCTCATTTGTTTATGTAATTATAAGCTAAGATTCTGGGGACAGAATCCTTATAAGGGGGAGAGAATGTAACGCGCGAGAAAATCGGATTTTTATGACAATTAAATTTTTATGTGAATTAAATGAATTTAATTGATTTTTTTGTGAGTAAGCTATGTGAAGTTCGTTCTATGATCTAGAATGTGCTAACGTGGTTAGTATTCTGGCTACGTGTTAGAAATAATTGTTTGGAATTTTCAAGACGAAAATAATTATTTTTCGAGAAATATCCATAAAAACACTATTCATCCATTTCTGTTCGGGAATTTTTTTTAAAATTTCGAGAAAAGCGTAATGATAGAATATCGTGATAAGATGGAATATCTGATAATATTTTATTTATGACAAACACAGTTTTCGCCTGCAGACTTAAAACCTAAGGGTTGAGTATATTGATTTCCGAAAAGAAAATAATATGCGTAGAAGGAATGGCGTTAGGTTTAATTCGCGTGTTATACTTTTGGTGATACGATTTAGTATCAACGTATAATACGTTGAGTAAATACGAAGTACAATATGATTATTGTACAAGTAGTATACGGAGATAATACATTAATTGTACGTAAGTGATACGATTCGTTTTATAGAATTAAGTTAAGACTTAATGACTAATTCATTTGAGTTGGATTATTAATTAATCCAATCATTTGAATGACCAAGGCCTAATGTTAATTTAGTTAAGCCCAATTCATTAAAACCGAACCGTGGGTCGAACCGATGGGTCAACGAATGGGTAAAACCTATGGGGCAACGCATGGGATGTTACATGGGGTGGTGGGCCGGCCACCTTGGTGTGGAAGCCAAGCATAAGGCTTGGTCACCAAGTGTTTTACTTGGTGACCACACATGAATAGTAAGGAGGTGGTGGTTTATAGTCCAAATTGACCTCCATTCTAGTTTTCTATAAATAGAAAGCTAGGTTGATTCATTTGGGAGTTTTCAACTTGCCAACCTTAGATTATTTGAGAGATAAAGAGAGCTAGACTCATAAATTATACACTTTGAAAGCTTTAACCTTTATTCTTCCAAGAGATTGCTTGAGATTTCTTGAGGTAATACTTCTTGTTTCTGATCTCCATCTTTTTTTTTATTTTCTTTCATTTTAGAGAATCATGAAGGGGTGGTATATGTCTTGAATGAGGATTTAAAGATGACTTACCATAGATTCAATCTCTATAAGTCATAAGATTACAAAAATAATAAGGTTTTTGAACCATGAAAATATTGATAGTTGAGATCGATTTTTGATAAACAATTGAGCTCCATCAATACGTTAGTATATGATTCTTGTTTGGTTAGGAGGTAGATGTGAAATCCATGGAGTATTCCATGTGATTTGGCTTAGAGAACATTAGTAACGAAGTTATGGCGAATTTTATGGAAATAGACGTCAAACGTCAAAAAATGTAGAAATTCCGGAATGGTAGTCGAAAGTTGCTATGAGACTTGAAAACGTTAGTTTTCAATGTCAACACGTGAGATAGGGTGTTTAAGAGTTGTGGGTTTGAGAATCGTCGGATTCCGACTTAAAACGAAGAAAACGAGCATTGAACGCTCATTAACGTTTCTGAACGTCTATAAAATGAACTCAATAGTGAATTTTGTGTCAACGGATTCGAAAGTGTCGAATTCTTATATGAACACGTAGAGTATGTCATTTATGACGTGTAGGCTTTTGAACGGACCAAATCGGGCTTATAACGAAGAAGTTACGGCCCCGGGAATTTCACACAGATTTTCAAAACTGCTGAGAATCTGGTCCTGAGGTCTGGCGTCGCGGCGCCAGACGAAGTGTAAAAAGCCACGCCGCAGTGCCAGTTATGGCGGGGAAAAAATAAAAGGGTCTGGAGACTCGCGCCACAACGTGAGAGTTTGTACATGGACTCGCGCCGCAACGCCAATTCCGGGCAAAACCTCTGGAGAGTGGCGCCGCAACACCACTAGAATGTTTCTGATGTCGCGCCGCAGCGCTATTTCAAGGCTTTTGATAGTAACTTAGGTTTTGACCTTCAGTTATTTTGAGACCTACCTGAGTTGAGTTTATATACTCAATAAATGTACTAAGACTAATCCTATATTACCTATACCAAGGTATATGGTATGAAACTTAGGAATGTAATGCATGTTAACAAGATATGTACAATGAACAAAGTTGGTACCTTATCAACGATGTTTGAGTCCGATTAATAAACGTCAATTGAGTGATAAACCGGGACGAAGGGTAATAAGTCATGTTGACTCTAATAAAGATATTAAGTTAACAAAGACACAGAAGAGAAAGAAGCTTGTAGGAACAATGTGAATAGTTGTTTGATATCTAATTACAGTGTGCTATGTGAACATATCATGTAGATTCTGTAAAGGCTGTGGTCAGTCGAGTAAGTTATTTGAAGACGCTGAAAGGAAAGTTTTCCTAACGCTTGTCTAACTTCCATGTTAGCCAAGTTTTATGTGATTCGTTGAACTGAATTGCAAGACTTGTTTTAAAGAAAGGGTCGATGCCAAATTTTAACTCGGCTAGACTATTCGTAATATATAGATTGATTATTATACATATCATTCTATATAGAAATGTTAATGCTATCCTATGCCAAGTAATTGGTATGGACGTGAAGGTAAGGTTTGTCTGTGAACAAACAAAAGTATTTTTCATCGATTATTCGATGGGCACGCAAGTTTGCCAAAAATATTAAACTTAAATACGTTTAATGAATGTAGTGTTGATCAACATAGAGTACTATAAATTTGATCACCTAGAAGTGCTCGTAAGTTATACTGGATGAAACGACCTTAGTGATGTGGACTCCTTTTCAAGTATGAAAACCGAAATTTATCGCTTCACGGTCTATCGTGATTCGTAATTCCTAATCTATTCTATACTTTGGGAATTGATGTTATGAATCATTAAAGTATTATTGATTCATAATACTTCATAACTATTGTTCGATTATGTTGGAATTGTTATATAATTCATGAATGTGGTATTCTGTTATCCTTGATTAAACTTCACGAATTTGTCATGCTCACTTCTTGCGTGAATTATATAAGCTGCGATTAAAGATGAACGTCTTTGTGAATGCCAAGAGAGATAAGGGCAAAGCTAAGATGGATGCTTAGGCATTGTGTAATAGTTTAATAAGTTTGTATGTATTATACATTATGAGAAATGAACAATGTAACCGGTTTATGAACTTGGGAAGGATTATACTTTGATTGTAATAAGAAGATAGTAATTACCTTCATTTTGTTGTATTTCAATGGAGTGATTGTATGGATGTTAGTACAGTGGAGCACTATTTGTCGGGTTGGAAGATACTCGAATTTGGGGGCATCACAATCTTCTTACATTAACACCTTATAATTGATTTAAGGTAAGTCTTATCGTGTATATTAAGTACCTTCAATGTCTTACTTTAGGTCTACATTCAAATGGAACAAAACATAACTTGGTCAACTTTTTTCTACTACCGGCGTTGCGGCGCGACATCCTATGTATTCTAGTGGCCTTTGCATGGCGCGAGTTAAAGGTGGTACTCGGCGGTAGAAGTCTTACAACTGCTGGCGCCACCACTTTGTATCGGTTTTGGCGCTTACTACTGTTGAGTCACAATGCACTAGTTGGCCAAAATAGTTTGGTTTCCTAACGAAACTCTCGGCTTCCTAATTTGTTCGTTTTACATCCGAATTGACCCATTCGAAAGCCTACTAGTCACAAATCACATCCTTTACGTGTTCGTATAAGAATTTTACATTTTCGAATCCGTTAACTCAGAATTCACCTTTGAGTTCATTTTTAAGCGTTCATTTAACATTTTCATCCGTTCAATACTCGTTTTCTTCGTTATAAGTCGGAATGCGGTGATTCTTTCGCCCACGACTCTTAATTACCTTATATCACATGTTGACATTGGAAACCAACGTTTTCAAGTCACACGGCAACTTTTGACCCTTAATCCGGGCTTTCTACGTTTTCGACGTTTAACGTCTATTTTCGCAAAATTCGCCATAACTTCGTTACTCGTGTTCTATAAGCCAAATCAAATGGAAAACTCCATTGATTCATCATAGTCATCCTAACCAAACAATAGGCACATTCCTTAGCTATAACAATTTTCAAATCGTTCATCCATAACTAAGTTCACGTTCAAGACTTTTATGGCTTTTAACTCATGTA
This sequence comes from Panax ginseng, assembly GCA_020205605.1. Taxonomy (NCBI): domain Eukaryota; kingdom Viridiplantae; phylum Streptophyta; class Magnoliopsida; order Apiales; family Araliaceae; genus Panax; species Panax ginseng. Next base: position 64,817,394 of record CM035136.1, read on the forward strand.
AACACTTACGATTTCTATTTGGTCATGACCTATCAATGATTTGGTCATTAATAGGCATCCTTCTATCTCCTCAATAAACATGCTAAACCAATGTATGATTCTTCTATGAGAAAGAAATCGAAAAAGATGAAGATTACGGTTTATGAGAATTTACCTATGAAGCAATTATCGTTCTTGATAAACGCCTATTGATTTGCTTGGAAGTAGAAGGATTATATGATTCTAGCTCTTTCTCTCTCTCTATATAGTTGGACAAGCTTTCTAAAAACTTCAAATGACTAACTCTTTCTTTGTATTTATAGAAATCCAACATGAGGGAAAAATGGTCCAATATCCACCTCCTTACTATTGCACCTCCTTTGTCAACTTTGCCACCAAGTAAAGTACTTGGTGAGAAAGTTGTCACTTTGCTTGGCCACCAAGTGGCCGGCCCACTCCCTTGTGGATCACCCCATGGGTTGCCCCATGGGTTTTACCCATCCCATGACCCACCGGTTCGACCCGCGGTTTACTTTTTGGATTGCGCTTGACATTAATTATCATTGGGCCTTAACTTGGGCTTTCTCATATAATTTATTGGGCTTGCTATTGGTTTAAGTCCAATTAGATTATACTAACCCTTAACTCATACTCCATTAATACGACTTGTATTCTACGCATATTACTCACGTATTCTCTTCGTCTAATACTAATATAATAATCGTATTATACGTCGTAATATTCTTCATACTATACTCATATTTATACTAGTATAATACCCATATTTTATACGTATATTATCCGAAATGACTATACGCATTGCATTTCTCTTTCGGAAACCTCTTTCACAAACCCCTAGGTTTTACTTCCTCAAGTGAAAACTTCATTTTCCATAACAGAATTATTATTGGATATTCCATACTATCTTCGTATTCTATCATTACGTGTTTCTCGAAATTCCAAACCCTAGCTCCGAAACGAAATTGGATGAATAGTGTTTTTACGCAAACATTCTCAAAAAACCTTCATTTTTGTCTTGATAATTCACAACCATTAATACTAGCACAAAGCTAGAATACTAACCACATCCGTATATTCTAGGTTATAGAACGACCTTCGAACATCTTACTCACATAATAAATTAATTAAATACATTTAATTCATATAATCAAATAAAAATTTAATTCATTCAAAATTCAAAATTCTCGATCGTTACATTCTTCCCTCCTTATAAGGATTCTATCCCCAGAATCTCGTTATTCTTACACAAACAAATGAGGAAACTTTTCCTTCATTTTACTTTCGATCTCCCACGTTGCTTCTACAGCATCGTGGTTACTCCAAATTACCTTTACCGAAGGTATTACTTTATTTCTCAAGACTTGTTCCTTCCTATCAATAATCTGAATCGGAAGTTCTTCATACGTTAAGTCTTTTTCTACTTGAATAGATTTATATTCTATTACGTGTTTATAGTCCGGTTTATAAGGACGCAACACATACACGCAAAATACATTGTGTATTCTTTCCATTTCTGGAGGTAAGGTTACTTCATAAGCTACCTCTCCTACCCTTCTTAAAATCTCAAATGGTCCTACAAACCTTGGACTTAACTTCCAATTCTTTCCAAAATGTATCTTCCATTTCCAAGGCGATACTTTTAGAAAAAACATATGACCCTACTTCAAACTCCCTCTTCTCTCGATGAGGATCTGTATACTTTCGTTGTCTAGCTTGAGCCGCTACTAATCGAGCTCTTATCAGCTTTACCATGTCTGCCGTTTGTTGTACCATCTCAGGTCCTAACATTCGACGTTCACCTACTTCATCCCAACAAAGTGGTGTTGTGCACTTCCTTCCATACAACGCCTCATAAGGCGGTATGCCTATACTAGCGTGAAAACTATTGTTGTAAGCAAATTCTACCAAAGGTAGATGCTCGTCCCAACTCCCCTTGAAATCCATAACACAAGATCTTAACATATCTTCTAGCGTTTGAATTGTCCGTTCGCTTTGTCCATCCGTCTGTGGATGATACGCCGTACTCAATCTCAAATGCGTTCCCATTTGCTTTTGCAAACTCCTCCAAAAGTTTGACGTGAATCATGGATCACGATCGGACACAATTGAAACAGGTACTCCATGTCTGGAAATGATTTCCTTGACATAAAGCTTAGCTAACTGCCGATTTAGTTAATCGATCCACTATTACCCATATAGCATCATATCCTTTTCTCGACGTTGGAAGCCCCACCACAATGTTCATGGTGATATGTTCCCATTTCCACTCCGGAATCTCCAGTGGTTGTATCAATCCACTCGGCCTTTGATGTCCAAGCTTAACTTTCTGACAAGTTAAGCACTTACTAACGTATTCTACGATCTCTCTCTTCATGTTTGGCCACCAAAGGTTCTGACGAAGGTCTTAATACATCTTAGTACTACCAGGATGTATCGAGTACCTCGAACTATAGGCCTCACACATAATCTCTTCTTTCAACTCGAAATTATTTGGAACACAAATTCTTCCTTCAAAACGAAGTAAACCTTCTTTATCAAGGTTATACTTAGTCTTCACGTCATCCTTCATTATCTTTTTCACATGCTCGCATTCTTCAGTACTTTTCTGTACTTCCTTAACTCGTTCCACTATCGTTGGTCGAGTCTCTATTAAGAATAACATCTCTGCTGTTTCACTTGGCAACTTAACTTCTAATTCCATCCTGGCAATCTCTGTTATCAACTCATTCTGAGTCGTTAACATTGACAGCTTTTCCCTACCCTTCCGACTTAACGTGTCGGCTACTACATTTGCTTTCCCCGGATGATATAAGATATCACAATCGTAATCTTTTATCAACTCTAACCCCCTTCTCTGCCACATATTCAACTCTTTCTATGTGAATATATATTTCAGACTTTTATGGTCCGTGTATATCTCACATTTTTCCCCGTATAAATAATGTCTCCATATTTTTAAAGAAAACACTACAGCTGCCAATTTTAGGTTATGAGTAGGATAGACCTTCTCATAATCCTTTAATCATGCGTGTGACATGATCTGTGATGACCTTGCCATCTTTGCATAAGCACGCAACCTAGTCCCCTATTCGAAGCATCGCTATAAACTACAAAATTCCCCGTATCATCTAGTAAAGATAATACAGGTGCCTCACTCAACCTCCTTTTTAGTTCTTGAAAACTATGCTCACACTTTTCTGTCCATGCATACTTCACCGACTTCCTTGTCAGATTTGTCAATGGAGTAGCTAATTTAGAAAAGTTCTGAATGAACCTTCTATAGTATCCCGCTAACCCCATAAAACTCCTAACTTCGGTTGGCGTTTTCGGTTGCTCCCACTTATTCACCGCTTCCACCTTCGCTGGATCTACGGATATGCCATCTTTGTCTATAACATGTCCTAGAAACTACACTCGTTCATGCCAAAATTAACACTTAGTTAATTTTGCATACAATTTCTCCCTCTGTAGTGTTTCCAACACTATTCTTAAATGTTCAGCATAATCTTCTGGCGTCTTAGAATAGACTAGAATATCATCAATGAACACTACGAAGAACTTGTCTAAATATTGTTTGAACACTCTGTTCATCATTTCCAAAAATGTGGCTGGCACATTCGTCAACCCAAACGACATAACCAAAAACTCATAATGCCCATAACGAGTTTTGAATGTCGTCTTAGGTATATCATCCTTCCTCACTTTCAGTTGATGATACCCCGTGCGCAAATAGATCATCGATCCTGGGCAACGGGTATTTATTCTTAATCGTTAACATGTTCAACTCTCGATAGTCGATACAAAGTCGTAACGATCCGTCTTTTTTCTTTATAAACAATACCGGTGCTCCCCACGGAGACACACTTGGTTGAATGTACTTTTCTATCTAAGAGTTCTTGTAACTGAACCATTAACTCCTTCATCTCAACTGGCGCCATCCTATATGGTGCCTTTGAAACTGGTGTCGTACCTGACAATAAATCAATCACAAATTCTACATCCCTATCTCATGGAATCTTAGGGTAACTCCTCCTAAACACATCATAAATTCTTGAATTACCGTTATCTGTTCCAATGATGTTCCCACTCTTTGGGTATCCACCACATGACACAGATAACCCTTACACCCCTTCTTCAACATCTTCCTAGCTTGTGTCATGGTTAGACAACAAGAACATCCCGGTGATTTATTTCCATAAAATACCACATCAGGTTTCTTAGAAAGCCTTAGGTTTACACTCTTTCTATGACAGTGTATTATCGCTATATGGTTAATTAACCAATCCATACCGAGTATCACATCAAATTCCCTTAACCTTATTGGTAAAAGATCTACCGATAATCTATTACCCCTAATATCTATGAAATAATTCCTATGAATATGTTCAATGTGAATTATCTCCTCGTTTGCTACCTTAACGTCTAAAGGTATTTCTAACTTTTTAGGATTTAATCCCAATTGCTGAGCAAATCCACATACTATAAAAGAACAAGTAGCACCCGAGTCAAATAACACATAAGAATTTATTTCATTGACTTGAATGATACCTGCTACTACATCCGTTGATGCAACCGCATCTTGGACAGTCATATTAATTGTTCGGGCTGAGGGTCTACCCAAAGATGGTGTTGGTCCAGTAATGGCCAAATTGCCACTACCAGAACCTTTCCTACCCTCGGCCCCTTTCTTCGGGCAATTTCTTGCCATGTGGTCCACCGACCCACAAACAAAACATCCCCGGTTTTTCTTAGGATTAGGATAGTTGGGAGATATATGACCCTCCTGTCCACAGTTATAACAACCCGTTTTCCCTTTTAGGCAGACTCCCAGATGAGTCTTACCGCATATCTTGCATGCCTCCATCCTTCGTTTAGGATCCCCTTGTTTTGCCCCAATATTCCCACTACCACTGTCAACCTCTGCCTTATTTCCTCCCTCTCCTTTACTCTTATTCTTTCTATCCTTGTGGTATTGGGTCAACGCCTCACTACCACCCTTCGCTATTATCGCCTTTTCTAGAATGGTACCATAAAAAGCACTCTGAAAAACCGATATCCTACTATAGAGCCATAGTTTTAGGCCCTGCTCAAACCTACGAGCCTTCCTCTCCTCCGTGTCCACTTGGTATGGAGCGAACCTTGCCAATTCATTAAATTTGGCCGCGTATTGGGGAACAGTCATGTCCCCCTGCTTAAGTTCTAGGAACTTAATCTACATTCTCCGTTGCATGCTAGTAGGGAAATAGTTCTTGAAGAATACCTTCTTAAACTATTCCAATGTGAGGGCCCCGAATCTGAGGTCCCGAATCACCGCAGATCCGGTTCGATCATTCTAACACTATTACTATATTTGCGGAAGATATAAACATAAATTGTTTATACAATACATTACACATTATTTCAAACATAAACTATCTAACATAATACATTATTATCAAACTATACTATTACAAATTAGCTGCACATTTTATCCCAAGCCGAAATTGGCATTATTCTTTTCCTGTATCCAAACGCATTCGCCTTATCTACAATGTTTTATCATGATATAGCAAGGGTGAGCATAAGATTGCCCAGCAAGTTTAAGTTCAATAATATAATTGTGAACTAGCAGGAACAAACTTTTGACTGAACAAGTATTGAACATGAACAAATATATATGAACCAACTGGTAATGAAGGTGATCAACTTTGCATACCTAACTTATACATGCAATATGTACACTGAGTACAATTAATGGCAACCAGCAATGATTAACCATATGAATATCTGAATGAAACAACTTTTAGTAGAGTTAAGTAAAAACAAACTTGCCTGAACCGTTGATTACCGCTACGCAATTTATAACACTTTATCTGAAGACCTAATTTTAGTAATATAGATCTCCGATATTAGAATAATATCATCACAATATAATACTATTATATATATATATATATATATATATACATAGAATAACCTAAACACATAGCACATAACCCTATCTATCTATTCAACACATAAAACTTAACATCAAGTCAGACTATTTAAGTCCGAGTTGAATTTGACAAAATTCTAACATCCCGACGGTCTAGTCGGACAATTGACGAGTTTAAGTTCAATTAAACTCTGGCAAAACAATTAACAATATCTTAGACAATTTTATAAGCAGTCAAAATAATTTTCATAAGTTTGTAATAATTTTTAAATATTTATTACTATTTATCGTGAATTTTCCATTATTAATATCGTATTTAAATGAATTAAATACCACATAATTCTTTTATCATTAATATTTATTTATTATCAAATATTAATGAAATACATATCATAATATTATAATATATTTATAATATCATTAAGTATTTTTTAATACTTTAAAATAACCTTTATATGATTTTTAAACAATTAAATTCATTATTCGATAATTGCTATTAATATTAAAATATTAATATTTTCATGACAAAATATCAAAAGTTATAGTTTATAACTTAAAATATTTTTATAACACTTAAATCATTTTAATATGATTTATAAATCATTAATTCTATTTTTTTCTATAATTTTTAATATATTTATTAAATAAACTAATTACCATTAATATTAATTAATTAGTGAAATTCATCACAAAATATTAAAAGTCACTTTGAAAATATCATTAAATATTTTCTTATATCATAATATTATTTTTCATGATTTTTCATGTATTAAAATCATTTTTAAATCATTTATTTAATATTATAATTAAATAAATTAAATACCATTTTATTCCAAAAATATTAAATATTTATGAAATATACTCAAAATAATTAAAAACTAATTTTCAGACTTTAAAATAAATTTTCAGAATTTATTTTGTATTTTTAATAATTAAAAACCATTTTTATCTGTTTTTAAATAATTTTCAAAAAATTAGAAATTATATAAATTCAAAACCGTTGCTAATGGGCCCTATAACGACTGACCCGTCGCTATATGTGTTCTTGAGGTGTTCTTGAGCATTTCCAGAAACTCTTGTCAGTTAACAAGTTAGCAACTTTGACCACATTTTGATCTATGATCCCAAGGGTTTCTGGGCTGCTAATCGTTTTAATATTATAGTATGTATGTAATACTACAACTACAATTTGATTTCATGACCAACATGTAACACAAATGAGAGATTTAAGCTTCACAAATCTTGTCAAACACAGTTGAGGTTCCTTATTTGAGTCCTTTAATCTAAGCTTTCTTGGCTCGGTATATGTGATATAAAGGTTCAAGTATGTAATATGTATGTCAGTGTACCATTCTATAACAACCGATCAACATAACAACAACAATTCAATGAGATCTAGACGGTCAAAGTTCTAACAGAAATCATGTTCTTGAACAAATCTGAGTTTTCCAGATTGTTCATCCGGCTGGTGGTCAACGGTAGTTTGACTGGCTACCACTTTGTGTATATGCAAGATCTGGTTAATCTAATGGTTTGTATGTATAGCCTGCATGTCAGTCTACAAGATACAACCAACAAAATCACATAACAACTTAAACATATAAAGATCTAGCGACTGCAAAAAGCATGTCGAGGCCAGGTTCTAGGTTTACGGGTTGCTTTCGTAACCCGCCATTCATGAGCAGTCAACGTAGTTTGACTACCTATGTCCAGCGATCTAGAAATGATATGTCCATGATTCTAGTTCCAGATGATAGTCAACATGGCATACATTAGATCCAAAACATAAAACACAGAAAGCGACTAACACATACGGATCTAGAGACACTGACATTGGCTTGCCAGACAACAAAATTAGGGTTCTTGACCAGTTTTAAAAACTTGATTTTCGTGCCTCTAGATGTTATGGATCCATGATCCAACAACCCAGATAACTCAAAAACACCCTCTAACACATTTCTAACCAACCAATTTCAACTTTTAACATCAAATCAAAATATTTTAAAAATTAGGGTTCTTATACCTTTTGAAGCTTTGATTCTGATTCTGATCCTTGATGACCTTATATTTGATAGTTATGGACTGATCATGTCTTATCTTATCTCACTTTCTCACTCTACATTTTCGGACTTTAGAGAGAGAAGGTCTTGGAGAGAAATAAAAATGTAAGTGGCCATTTCTATCTCTTTTAATCTATATATTTTTATATAATGCAATCAATTGGCTGAGCTAGCTGCTGAAGTATATTAATTTAGGTCACATGGGGTTGATGTAGTTGCTCAACCACTCCATATATTGGCAAATTGCAAGTTACCCTCAATAATGCACTAAAGGGCATTTTGGTCATTTTGCATACAAAATTAATGGCATTTTGGACATTGACCAAACCCTTAGGCTTTACGATTAGGGTTAGGGTTTAGGATTTAGAAAAATAATTCTAGAATTTCCAAATTAAGTTTTAAAAATAGAAAATTAATATTTCTAAATTATAATTAGGATTTTCTAATTTTATTAAAAAATTTTAATCAAAATTTAAATCTTACTAATTAGGATTAGTATTTCCTAATTAAAATTGCTAATTAAGCAATTAGGGTCAAAATGATCTAGTCGGACAATTGACGAGTTTAAATTCAATTAAACTCTGGCAAAACACTTAACAATATCTTAAAAAATTTTCTAAGCAGTCAAAATAATTTTCATAAGTTCGTAATACTTTTTAAATAATTATTTGTATTTATCGTGAATTTTCTATTATTAATATCGTATTTAAATGAATTAAATACCACATAATTCTTTTATCATTAATATTTATTTATTACCAAATATTAATGAAATACATGTCATAATATTATAATATATTTATAATATCATTAAGTATTTTTAATACTTTAAAATTACATTTATATGATTTTTAAACAATTAAATTCATTATCCGATAATTGCTATTAATATTAAAATATTAATATTTTTATGACAAAATATCAAAAGTTATAGTTTATAACTTAAAATATTTTTATAACACTTAAATTATTTTTATATAATTTATAAATCATTAATTCTATTTTTTCTATAATTTTTAATATATTTATTAAATAAACTAAGTACCATTAATATTAATTAATTAGTGAAATTCATCACAAAATATTAAAAGTCACCGAAAATATCTTTAAATATTTTCTTATATCATAATATTATTTTTCATGATTTTTCATGTATTAAAATCATTTTAAATCATTTATTTAATATTATAATTAAATAAATTAAATACTATTTATATTCTAAAAATATTAAATATTTATGAAATACAATCAAAATAAATAAAAACCATTTTCCAGACTTTAAAATAATTTTTCGGAATTTATTTTGTATTTTTAATAATTAAAAACCATTTTTATCTATTTTTAAATAATTTTGAAAAAATTAGAAATTAAATAAATTCAAAACCGTCGCTAATGGGCCCTATAGCGACTGACCCATCGCTATAGGTGTCAGACCCATAAAAAGATCTAGCGACTGCAAAAGCTTGTCGATCGATTTACGGGTTTCGGGTTCATCCTTGAACTCGATTTTAAATGAATGGTCAACGTAGTTTGATTGCCTATATCCAGCGATCTAGAAATGATATGTCCATGATTCCAGTTCCAGATGATAGTCCACATGGCATAGATTAGATCCAAAACATAAAACACAGAAAATGACTAACACATACGGATCTAGAGACACTGACATTGGCTTGTCAGACAACAAAATTAGGGTTCTTGACCAGTTTTAAAAACTTGATTTTCGTGCCTCTAGATGTTATGGATCCATGATCCAACAACCCAGATAACTCAAAAACACCCTCTAACACATTTCTAACCAACCAATTTCAAGATTTAACATCAAATCAAAAGATTTTAAAAATTAGGGTTCTTATACCTTTTGAAGCTTTGATTCTGATCCTTGATGATCTGATATTTGATAGTTATGGACTGATCATGTCTTATCTTATCTCACTTTCTCACTCTACATTTTCGGATTTTAGAGAAAGAAGGTCTTGGAGAGAAATAAAAATATAAGTGGCCATTTCTCTCTCTTTTAATCTATATATTTTGATATAATGCAATCAATTGGCTGAGCTAGCTACTGAAGTATATTAATTTAGGTCACATGGGGTTGATGTAGTTGCTCTACCGCTCCATATATTGGCAAGATTGCAAGTTACCCTCAATAATGCACTAAAGGGCATTTTGGCCATTTTGCATACAAAATTAATGGCATTTTGGACATTGACCAAACCCTTAGGGTTTAGGGTTTGGGTTATGGTTTAGGGTTTGAACCCTTTAGGGTTAAGGTTTGGAAAAATAATTCTAGAATTTCCAAATTAGGTTTTAAAATAGAAAATTAATATTTCTAAATTATAATTAGGATTTTCTAATTATATTAAAATTTCTTAATCATAATTTAAATCTTGTTAATTAGGATTAGTATTTCCTAATTAAAATTGCTAATTAAGCAATTTGGGTCAAAATGGTCATTAGGGTTTATAACCCAAAAATTAGAGTTTCTAATAGAAAAACAATCTTTCTAATTTATAAATTAGATTTCGTAATTAGATTAGGGTTTCCTAATTACTTCACTTGAAAATTAGGATTAGGATTTCCTAATTAACATTACAATTATTAAATTAATAATTAGATTTTCCCCAATTATAAATTAGGGTTTCAAATTCTAAAATTAGGGTTTTCTAAATTTGAAATTAGGGTTTGCTAATTAGTTAAGCTTTACCCTAATTAATATTATAATTAATTACACTTATGCCATTATATTCCCAATTTAGGGTTTCATACACCGAATTAGGGCTTCGGATTCCCGGAACTAAAGTTAGGGTTTCTAGAACCGGTTTCTAGAGTTTCTTGTAATTTGCTAGGGTTTTCTAACCGAATGTTGACGTTCTTAATATATACCTAGCGTTTGTTACATATATCGTTTATCTGGTCAATCCTTGACCCTTAACCACATACTGTACACATATACACAGAACATATTCACCGATTCCCTTAATCCTGAATAATTCACCTAAATCATTCACAAAATTTTGAAATCCTCAAAATTCTATCTGAAAAATATCATACGCATACACTTATTTTCTGTCTAGGTTTTAATTTTGAACCTTAAATTAATTAATTAAAATTTTAAAATTTTTCTAAATTCTCGGGTTGTCACATCCCATGTAACAACTTCCGCTCCAGCCCCACCCTGGTGAGCCTCCCACCAGTAGTTGGCTTCCCCCTTCATCATATAGGTCGCAAAAGAAGTCTTTTGCGCCTCGGCTACGTTTGTAATAATAAACGCCTTCTCTATTTCATTGACCCATGTCTGGGCCTCCATTTGGTTTGTTGTTCCCTTAAATTCGTGTGGGCTGTAACGACCGAGAAATTCGGATCTTATTGTAAAATGATTTTATTAAATTAAATAATAATAAAATCGTATTCTTTGTGTTATCAAGACGGTTGTCATTATATAACCTATTGATGTTAGAATGTAGTAGTATTTGAGCTACGTGGATGAATTAAAGTGTTTGAATTTCTAAGACGAAAATAAAAGTTTTCTGAGAAATTTTCCGAAAAACACTATTCATCGGTATTTGCTCGGGATATAATTTTGATTTTTCGAGAAATACGTATTGATGAAATAACAAGGTAAGATAGATTATGTAATAAAAATCTAGTTATGGAAAATGTAATAATTCACTTGTGGACTTAATTTATAAACGTTAAGTAAAATGAAGTGTTAAGGAATAAGTAATACTTGTATGATACTTGGTATTGTACAAAGTAATGAAAACGAGTATAATACGAAGTATTATACGAGTTTGTATGAAGGATGAAATATCGTATATAAATTCTATATGAATTAGAATACGAAAATAATATATAAACTATATGTATATGTATTAAGAAATGTTAATGGACTTGGAAAGATTGATAAGAATTAATATAAGTCCAAGTGAATTAAAGGAAGAGGCCCAATAATTGATTAATGAACAAGCTAGTGTTTATTAATGCAAAGCCCAAGGATTTATTAATCCAAGCCCAAGCTAGAATCCATGAGTTAATAGACCCATGGGGCAAAACCATATTGATATGGTTATTGTGGTGACCAAGTATAGTGGTGACCAAGTAATGTGGTGACCAAGTTAGTGTGGTGACCAAGACTTTGAAGTAATGACCAAGTGTAGGATCAGTTTTGTGCCTTGCAAGAAATGAATAGTAAGGAGGTGCATGAGGAGGTGGGATGATTTAATGACTAAACTACCCTAGCTTTGCAATTTCTATAAATAGAGGAAGCTTACAAGCCATTTGTTGGTTGTTCAAATAATCTAAGACATCACAAAGTGCTTAAGTGTTAGAGAGTTTAAGTCACAAATAAGTTACTTCCATAAGTAAGAAGAAGAAGAAAGCTACCTTACCAAGACTTCAAAAGAGTAAGATTTTTCTCAATTATCTTCTATCTCTACCATGATAGGATGATAAGAAAAGTTGGATTAAGAAACATGAATGAGGAAGTAGTCAACTTAAGCCAATTAAGTTGGTAATAAGTCATTTAACCTAGCATAAGTTATAAACTTATTGAAAATAATATGAACTTGTAAGGAGTTTATTAAGAGAAATGATATGAATATAAAAGAATTTATATGATCATATGTATCATGTATACCTAAGTTAAGTTATATGTTAAGAACATATAAGAAATGATTTTAAAGAAACTTTAATTGTCACAAGTCATTAACAATGAAATCTTAAGTAGTTTATAATTTGACAAGTTATAAGCTTATGAAGAATAAGTCAAAATCCAACAATGAATATAAGTTGTTGTATTAAGTATGTTAGTGTGTTCACATGATAAATGAAGTTCATTTGTAATGTTGAATAAATCATAAGAAGGAAGAATTGCCTGAATTTCCACGATTGGATGATAATCGTCGAATTCGTAAAATTCTCGGAATGGAAGTCAAATTTTGTGTTTGAACTCGGAACCATTGTTTTCCAATGGAGACAAGTCATATTTGCCATTTCAGAGTTGCGGACTCGAAAATGACTGGATTCCGACTTAGAATGAAGAAACGAGCGTTGAACGTTTACGAACGTTTATCGTTTTCGTTAAAAATGAACCAAAGGGTGAATTTTTAGCAAACAAAGTCAAATAGATAAAATTCTTACATAAACGCATAGAGTACATAATTTGTGAACCGTAGGCTTTTGAACAAGCCAATTCGGACTTATAACGAAGAAGTTATGCGTCCGGGAAGTTCACAAAATTTCAAAATTGAAATTGTTTTCTGGTGCACAGTTGGTTGCCATGCATGCCAACCCTCAACAAAATTAGTCATACCAGATGGCGCGCTTGCGATGTCGAGCACACTGCAAGAAGTTCGTTGCAGTGAACAAACTATAGTATATATGGTGAAATAAGGCAGCAGCCATTTAACAGCACTAAAAAACCTCTCGAGATTGGCGCGTAAGGCTGCCCAATAAGTAAGACTTCATGGCAGCAACACTAGTCGAGACAATGACATTAAGAGCTCATGCCAAATACGAGATGTAGGTATAAAAGTCGGCGCCAAAGGCCGATCTCGTAACAAAGATAGTAATGAAGGTTTGTAACTCCAAAGAAACGAAAACCTAATTGATTTAAAAGTAAACATAACTTAAGTGTAAGACCCCAACTTATTATAAATAAAATTGAATTTTCCTTTATTCATTATTTTAAATTAATGAGGGTTAATTTGATATAATTCTTTTTTTATGGGTGAAATGTGCAAAGTTTACAAAATAAGCAAGTGGTTATAAAATATTCATTATTGTCGGGGAATATTCGTTTGGTCGTGGAATATTCTTTTTGTCGGGAATCTCCGTACGACGGCGTAGTCATTGGTGGGCCCCATAACGGAAAACGGTTGGATGAAAGAAAACGACAAAGATTGAGTTTTATAAATAATCAGTAGAAATTATTACCGTTAACACTTGTTGGGTTACACGGTGGTTAAAATACGATAATATCGTGTGGTTGCACGAAGAGCACGGTATTGCACAAAGATTGTTGAATTATTGATCCTTACGTGAAGAAGGCACTACTCAATAATTGTTACGATGAGTTCTTGCTCAATATTTTATTGATTCAATAATTGTTGCGTTGATATTTTGTATCATTTGTTGTTTCAATAATTGTCATTACACGATTATTTTCCATTATCAAATCAATAATTCATATTATTTGAATAATATTATCGAGATAACATTATTGGCAATGTCTAGAAAGTTCTGCGTCTAAGGAGAGGTTTGGTCACCTAATTGCTACCATGATGAGGAGAAATCCTTATTGAAAGCCCTCTTCCTGGGAACGGCACGGTTGTCGATCTTGTGATTACAGTAATATTATTTTTGAATAATTAATTATTGATTATTATTATAAAGAAAATATTTATTTTATGTGGATATAGATGGAGAAAATCTTTAATGTGACAATTGTTGAAAATTAATATTTTATCTTTTTTTGATAAAATAATTCATTTAAATATATTATTTTTAATAATATATTAACGGTGATATTTTTATAATGAATGTGGGATATATGAGTATATGAGGAGGTAGAGTATTTTGTGGCATTAAATGTTTAACATATGTTTTGTGTGTCGGTGGACACAATTCTTGACCGAAAATTGATTATAGACTGTAAAATCGTCAGTTTATGGATTTCGGTCCATTTCTGTTTGGAATTTGGAAAAATTTTCTTCTGCAAAGTTGTAGAGAATGGAATTTCCCATAGAAAGTCGTGAGTTTCGAATTTTTTTGATAAACAAGCTATTTTCTACGAATTATTGAAGTTTCGGAAAATAAAATAATTTTTATTAAATTATATGGTGGGACCCACTTTGGTTGGTGTAATTAATCATGTGGGTTTCTTTGAAAATTTTGTTCCAAGTTGATGTGCTGGTGCAGGGGCATGCGTAATTGGTTTTGAAAATAATAATAATAAATAATATTTTATTATTTAGTCTCCTTTAGCGTTCTCTAACATTTTCCTATAAATAGAGGGCTAAGTTAGAATTGAAAATCACACCGAAAACAAAGTTTTCTCTCTTTCTCTCTATATTATCGAGCGTATTCTTGTGAGTATACTTTGAGTGTTGCTATATCTATGCGAGTTTACAAAGACTATATCTAAAATTGATCGGAAATGCGGTTATTTTGAGGTAAGGGGTATTATTTTCTTCTTAAATGATATTTTTTCTTCAATATCATTATGCCGAAGTATTGGTGAACTTTTTTATCAAATTTGGAACTTGTTGTGTCGGGGTTACTATTCACATATACGGCACTATTCACGTATACGACACTATTCACGAATACGACACTATTCACCAAAAAATAAAAAATTTTCTTTTTGTCCAAAATATCTATTCGGGATACTAGCTTTGATTGTATCCATGTTTTGATCATTCTTGAATTTTACACCACTATGATTATTTTTGAGGTATTTTTGGACATGGGTAAAACAAAGTACGAATCCTTAATCCTTAATCCTTGTCATTTTGTTTCACTGGATTCGTTTCTTTAAAAATATTTTTCATCATCCTCAGTCTTAAATGATGATATAAATGAATATCTTTGGCCTGTAGTGCAAAGATGAACGATTAACTGATGAATATCTTTGGCTCAGAGCAAAGATGAGCAGTGTTGAGATGAACATAACCAATCGGTGATTTAAATGAATATCTTTGGCTTTGTGAGTGCAAAGATGAATATTGATTAATGGTTCTGAGGATAAAATATTGATGATGGACTTTTAAACCTTAGAAGACGGTAGAATTCTTTCTCTACGTGACTCTTCTAATGGATTGTTGTTTCATTGCATTTGTTGATCTAAAACTTGTTGTCTATTGTATTCTATTAGATTTTTCCTGTTGAAGACTAACGATAATTTGTTGTATATTATCTTAGTCATAATATTCTTTACTGGGCTAGTTGAGCTCACCCTTTCCTTTTTGTTCCATTTTCTTCTCAGGAGGTGAGAACATAGTAGGATCGAGTCGGGGTATGAAGTGATGGTTCTAGGAAGATGTTTTAGCAGTCCTCACTATTTCTATAAAATAGTTTTTGAATAATTGTAATGAGGACTTATTTGCGTGTTGATATTGTATTTAAACTCACAATATGTATTGTCGTATTTCACACGACACTTGTATTATTGAAGTTGTAGTTGCTCTCTATACCATGTATTTTGGCGACTCAGAATGGGTGTTGTATACCTGTTTTAGGGGCGTCACATTAAGGAAGGTAATGTAACATTGTTTAAACTTTGTTAAACCTTAAGGAATGTAATGTAAAGGTTAGGATAACCTAGTTGAATATAAATGGAAGGGTAATGGTAAACAAGAACGAATACTAACTGAATCTAATACACAGTTAGATTGAAATGAAGGGTATGATATAGTCATATACATACTTGATTATATATGACCTAATGTAAGGCATTATGTGATCATGTATTGTAAAGACTTGAACGACTTGATCATAAAGTTAATTTACCGTAGCAGACACTAAAGGCAAGAATTCTAACTCTTGTCTCAGTTCAATCTGAACAAGTTTTTGAGGTTCATGTATCCTTTCGCATGAATTGAGGTATGTTGAAGTTGAAGCAAATTCCTTTGGCTAGACTTGATGTATTGATAATCTATTCATGTATTATCAAATGTTGCTATCTTATGTCAACTACTTTATATGGTTTTTAAAAGAAGACTGAAATGTTAAACAAATGTTTTGTCGGTAAAATGACAGGCACGTGAGGTTTCCAAATGCGTAAACGTGCATACGTTTAATGGATGTAGTGTTGATCAACATAGAGTACAATAGGCTGATCTTCTAGAAGTGCTCGTAAGTCATATCAGGCTTACGGACTTGTTTCTGGGTTGTCCTTTTTCTAATAAAGAATGAATACTCGAGGTCTTTGACCGGAGTGAATGTTTTACTAAATACTGTTGTTATTGTAAAACATTTTGAAAGAAAAGATGAAGTGCTATTTTGAATTGTCAATAGTACTTCATAACTATTGTTCAGTTATTGAAGATATACGATTTGTATGTGTCAAACATGTTGTTATTAAATTGTTATATTTGCTCAGCTAGTTATGCTCACTCTTGCTTGAACCATATGAACGCAGCTAAGACTGAATGTCCCGAAGAATCGAAAAAAGGATAAGGGAAAAGTTAAGGCAGATTACGAAGCTGTCTTGTAATAGTATAGGTCTATTGTTGTAATTTAACCGATATTATGACAAAGAACCTTTGTAACGGGTATAGAACCTGGGAAATGTAAATAATACTTTAAATATATAGAATTTATGTTCGTTCTTTGAAACTTTTCAATTGAATGAATGTATTAATGTTGTATAGTATAGCACCATCTGTCGGGTTGGAAGATTCCCGGATTTGGGGGCGCTACAAGTTGGTATCAAAGCCTAGGTTATAAAACTTAAGGGGGAAAGTAGAACCTTAAGTCATAACCTTACGAAAGAATAAAGAAGTAAAAGATGGAAAGTAACCTTATAAAAATGCATTATATTATGTTATGTATTTGTATTATTTTACTGACGTGTACTAATCAAACTATATTGTTTTATTGTAGATGTCAGGAGAAAATGATATGTATAGAGATATACATGTAGTGAGCGAGGATTCAGTTAATCGGGTAGAGATACTACCAAATCCCGTAGCAGTAGAACCAAAGTTGGTGACCATCGAGTCGGGAGACTAAGACGATTTAGACTACATGTCTATATTTGATGGCATGCTAGAGGAGGTGGTGGACGTGATGTCCTTTAACCAGGTTCCACCTACAGAGGACCAGGTCCCACCTACAGAGGAAATGTCTACGGGGGATTTAATGAAAGCACTATTTATGTCGGTATTGGATAGGAATGTCCACTATTGCCAAGAAGTTAAGGAGTTGAAAGAGGAACTCCAAGCTATCCGTGAGGACAAGGCTAGTATTGAAGGAATGTGGGAAGAGGAGCATGATGATAGAGTTTTAGCTAAGGATAAGGTCCGAGAGCTGAAATTTGAAGTCTTTGAGCTCAAGCAGGAGCTACAGACTAAAAAGAGGAAGTTGGAGAGAATGTCCTATATACATAGGAGTTCTCACGTAGATTTCGAAAAATGGTAGTCGGATATCGAGATAGAAGCAGGGCAGACCCGACACACTATCAGTAGAGATGTTATTGCCGGTCTGGCCAACAAGGATTTCGAGAATGCCCTACGACAGATGTAGTCTAGCAAGCGAAAACTTCGTTTGCCATAACGAAATTATTATTGGATATTCCATACTATCTTCGTATTCTATCATTACACGTTTCTCAAAATTCCAAACCCTAGCTCCGAACGAAATCGGATGAATAGTGTTTTTACGCAAACATTCTCGGAAAACCTTCGTTTTCGTCTTGATAATTCACAACCATTAATACTAGCACAAAGCCAGAATACTAACCACATCTGTATATTATAGGTCATAGAACGATCTTCGAACATCTTACTCACATAATAAATCAATTAAATTCATTTAATTCACATAATCAAATAAAAATTTAATTCATTCAAAATTCAAAATTCTCGGGCGTTACAGCTCCCACTCTCTGGGTATCAACCACATGACACAAATAATCTACACACCCCTTCCTTGATAATTTCCTAGTTTGTGTCATGGTAACACAACACGAACGTCCCAACGATTTATTCCCGTAAAATATTACATGAGATTGTCTTAATGATTTAATATTTACGCATTTCTTTTGGCTATCTATAATTGCCCCATGATTAACCAACCAATCCAATCTGAGAATTACGTCGAATTCTCCTAATTTTATCAGTAGCAGATCTATCGATAATTTACAACCTTGAATGTCTACGCAACAACTCCTGCGAATATCTTCAACATGAATTATATCTTCGTTTGCTACCTTAATATTTAAAGGTATAGGCAATTTTTCGCGAAGTAATCCTAATCGTCTAGCAAAAACACATGCGATAAACGAACAAGTAGCACCCGAGTCAAACAACACTTATGCATTTAAGTCGTTGATCAGAATAATACCTACGACTACGTCCCCCTTGGCCATCGCGTCTTGGACGGTCATGTTAAAGGTACGGGCCATCGGCCTACCCTGCTGCGCTGGACCCCCAATAGTTAACTTACCACTATTGGTGCCCCTATTCCCGTCCATCCCCTTCTTTGGGCAGTTCTTTGCCATGAGGTTAGTTAACCCACACAGAAAACATCCATGGTTGTTCTTCAGACTTGGATAGTTAGGCGCAATGTATCCCTCCTATCCACAGTTGTAACACACGGCCTTACCTTTGAGACGGACTCCTAAGTGAGTCTTCCCGCAGGTCTTGCAAGCCTCCATCCTCCTCTTTGGGTCTCCTTGTTTCACTCTTGTAACCTTTGCCCCTCCCGCTGGCACCCTCATTCTTTACTCCCCCATCAACCTTCCCCTTGATTTTCTTATCCTTGTGGTATTGGCTCAATGCCTCGTTACCACCTTCGGC
The DNA here is from genome assembly GCA_020205605.1 of Panax ginseng. Classification (NCBI taxonomy): domain Eukaryota; kingdom Viridiplantae; phylum Streptophyta; class Magnoliopsida; order Apiales; family Araliaceae; genus Panax; species Panax ginseng. The sequence goes on from CM035136.1 coordinate 64,836,890, forward strand.
AATTATTTCCTTCTCTGAAATGATTCCAAAGGAAGTACTTTGGAACACCAAAATACGATTGTAGAGCCAAGGTTTCAAGCCCTGCTCGAACTGTCGAGCTTTCCTCACCTCAGTATCCACTTGTTGTGGAGCGAACCTTGCCAGTTCATTAAACTTGGTGGCATATTGGGGAACCGTCATGTCCCCTTGTTTCAACTCCAGAAATCGCATCTTCATCCTTCCCTGCATGCTCGTGGGAAAGTAGTTCTCGTAGAATATTTCCTTGAACCTCACCCACGTTATCACATCTATCCCGACCCTAGCCTGATTAGCCTCCCACCAAAAGTTGGCCTCTCCCTTCATCATGTAGGTTGCAAAGACAGCCTTTTGGGCCTCGTCGACATTTGCTATCACAAATGCCTTCTCTATTTCCTTCTCCCACGTTTGTGCTTCGATAGGGTCCGTGGTTCTTTTGAACTCCGGCGGACCCACACTCTTAAAGTCCTTAAATGTAGTAGCTCGTACTAAACCAGGATTTACGGGGATATTAGCCCAAGTTCTATTAAATGTTGCGTTTAATAGATTTACGAACTCCTACATGGGGTTAACCGCACCTACCTCCGGTTGGTTTGTGTTCGCACCTTGATTACGTGGTACTCTTCATGGCGGCATTTTGCTGTTATAATAAAAACATATTTTGTTATTATTCTTTTCATGTCAGTTAGTTACTATTCAATGTTAAGCAATAACTTAAACATTCACTACACAACATTTTTCAAAAAATAAAGCTTATATTAATTCATTGTAGTATAATACTACATCGGTTACATTACATATCCTAAGCTAAATACATTACTTTCCCGCGGTTACTTTCCAAAAATTGGGATTTACAAAAGACTACCCTTGATTATACAAAAGAGGGTTTTACGTCATTACTAGATACAAAAATATGTACATATCTAACTACTCCAGCCACTACTAGATCACATTTGCCTTAAGGGATTCTCAAAATCCGCCTTGGTAAGACCGGCATTAATATCACGGCTGATAGTATGCCGAGTCTGGCTTGTCTCTACGGGATAACCAGCTACTTCCAGTTGGAAATCCTTATGAGAACTCCTATGGATATAGGACATTCTCCATATCTTATACTTCTTGGTCTTTAGCTCCCCCCTGAGCTCAAAGACCTGATTTTTCAGCTCATGGACCTTGTCCTTAGCCAAAACCCTTTCATCATTCTCCTGTTCCCATATGGACTCCACGTCCGTCTTGTCTTCTATAACCGCTTGGAGCTCTTCCTTCAGCTCCTTAACCTCCTGACAGTAGTGGATCTTCCTATCTAGCACTGACATGACTAACGACATCATTGACTCCCCTGGAGCCATCTCTGCTGCTATTGTTACGGGGTTGAAGGACACTACCTCCACTTCTTCTTCTATCATGCCGTTAAACACTGACATGAGATCTAAACTTTCTAAGTCTCCAGACTCAACCACCACTATCTCGGGATCTGCCGCTATGGGGCTCGGAATAATCTCTACCTATTTAACCAATTCTTCACTGACTACATGTACGTCTCTATATTCTCCTAACATCTACAACAACACAAAATTTTGATTAGTACACGTTAGTAGAATAATAAAAACACATAACACATAGCATTTTTATATGGTTAATTTCCATCTTTTATTCTTTGACTTTTCTTAAGGTTATGACTTAAGGTTTTATTTCCCCCCTTAAGTTTTATAACCTAATGCTTTGATACCAACATGTGACGCCCCCAAATCCGGCTATCTTCCAACCTGACAGATGGTGCTACACGGTGCTACAGTTCACATAAACATTCAATTGAAATACCTCAAAAGAACGAATATGTCTTATATATATAAAAAGAATATTTATATTCCCCAGGTTCTTTACAACAAATACATTTGTCTTTGTCGTAATATCAAATATTATTCTTACAAAACCTATACTATTACATATAAAATCTACGGGTTCACCTTCGCCTTCCCTTTATCCTTGCCGGATACATCGGTCCGTTCGGTCTTAGCTGCATTCATATGGTTCAAGCAAGAATGAGCCTAACTAGCTCAGCAAGTACAACAATTCTAGTAAAAAGCATGCTTGAAACATAGGAATCAAATATCTTCACTAATTGAACAATAGTTATGAAGTACTATCGATAATTCAAAATAGCACTTCTTTTCATTCAAAACGTTTTACAACAACAATATTCAGTAAAACATCAATTCCGGTTCAAGACCATGAGTATTTCATAAGTACTTTGAAAAAGGATGTCCCGATACTAAGTTCGTAAGTCTGGCATAGCTTACGAGCACATCTAAGTGATCCGCCTATAGTCCTCTATGTTGATCAACACTACATTCATTAAATGTGTATACGTTTAAGTTGTGGCAACCTCACGTGCCTGTCGTTTGATGACAAAATAATTTAGCATACTCAGTCTACTTTTGAAAACCACAACAATATTAGTTTGGTAAATCCTTATCAACACTTGATAGAATAACATAGCATACGTCTAGCCAAAAGAATTGGCTTTGACTTCCTCAAACATTAACTCATGCGAAGAATACATGAATCACAGAGACTTGTCCAGATCGAACTGGAACAAGGGTTAGAGTACTTGCCTTTAGCGTCTGCTATAGTTTATAACACGTGCACTTTAAGTCTTTAAGTCTCTACAGTAGATAATAACATCACATAGGACATTAGGTCATAAATAAACATACATGGTTCCTAAAGAATCTTACCCTTCTTCTCAATCTAAATACGTATTAGATTTGTTATTAGTGGTTCCAACGTTTCATTACGTCATTCTTATGTTCATATGTAATTGACTTTAACTTAACCCTAAGTGTGAATACTTAAGGCTTAATTATGTCTTAACAATGTTTCAATAAGATCCTTATTTAATTGTACATCAATTACTCATCATAGTCAACATATGTAAATTTCTTTCATTATCTAAGTTATGAAATTCGTTGTCTGCACACTGGCTTATTTCTCTTAATTAATGCCTACGGCATCACCCATTATTGCCCGTAAAATTAGACTTGGCTGCATGCACATGAAGTCCCTTTGTTATCTGTCGCGCTGTGGTGCGAGTTTGCAGGGGTTGAGGCTTACTTTGGGGCTGCGGCGCCGACTAATTTTCTTGGAGTCGCGCCGCGGCGCGGACTCTGAGCCTCAGAAACTTTTGATAGATTTTTCAAATGGTGAGATTCCCGGACTCGTAACTTCTTCGTTATAAGTCTGAATTGGCTCATTCAAGAGCCTACGGTTCACAAAACACCTACTCTATGTGTTCATGCAAGAATTTTATCTATTCGACTTCATTTGCAAAAATTTCACCTATTAGTCCATTTTTAACGAAAACGATAAACGTTCGTGAACGTTCAACGCTCGTTTCTTCGTTCTAAGTCGAAATACGGCCATTTTTGAGTTCGCAACTCTATAATGCCAAATATGACTTGTATCCATCGAAAACCAACATTTCTGAGTTCAAATACAAAATACGACTTTCATTCCGAGAATTTCACGAATTCGACGTTTATCGTCCAATCGTGTTAATTCTGGCAAAATTCCATTATTAGTGATTTGTTCATCCTACCAAATACAATCATTTCATTATCTAGACATCTCAACTTACACGATACAACAACTTATATTCAATTTAGGTTATGGCTTATTTCTTAGAAATTCATAACTTAACAAAATATATAATACAAGACTTTCATTTCTTTATGACTTACTCTTAATTAAGTCATTCAAGCTACATGCTTATATCTTATTATTCACACAACTTCTTATGTTAATCATATGACCATCTCATATGTGTATTCCATAAGTTCATAACTTATTTAGATTCAAGTTACTTATTCATAACTTCTTTGGCTTAGTTCCAGTGCTTATCAACTTCTCTTATGTTCTTAAAATCAAAGTTCATTAGTTTACACTTCTCTTATCAACCTACCATGATAGAGATAGAAGAGACAAGATCAATTACCTTTGAAGATTACTTCTCTTGCTTTGGAAATCTACTAATGAAAGGTTAAGCTCAAAGTACTTATTTGCTCTAACAATTAAGTTGTTTGTGAGAGAGTTTGTTGGATGAAATAACAAGCAACAAATGAAACAATGAGCTAGCTATTTATAGAAGTCTCTAAGCTAGGGTATAATGGTCATTATGTCATCCCACCTCCTTAAACTAACCTCCTTACTATTCATCTACTAAACCACTAAGTAATCTTGCTAGCCACTCCTTTTTCTTGCTCATCACAACACTTGATCATCACATAAAGTGCTTACCCACTACTACACCCATGGGTTGCCCCATGGATCCTATTTAATTAATGGATCATCCATTGGGCTTGGTTGTTAAATTAATTAACTTATCTTTGGGCTTTCTTTGATTTACTTTGGGCTTATCTTAATAAACACTTAGGCTTGATATTGCTACAACTTGGGCTTGTCCCTTAATGCTTAATGAGCTTGCACAACCTACTATATTACACAAGTTCATTCTTTAGACATTAATTTCCCAATGATCTTAATTTAAGTCCGCATGTGAATTATTGCGTTTTCCATACTTAGATTATTATTACATAATCCATCTCTCTTCGATATTATAACGTTACGTATTTCTCGAAAGTTCAAAAATAATCCCCGAGCGATAAACGATGAATAGTGTTTTTTGTAAACTTTTATTTTCGTCTTGGAAATTCAAACACTTTAATTCATTCACGTGGTTCAAATACTACGATGTTATGACATTTCTAGGTTATAGAATGACATACATCTTATTTACACATAATAATAACAAACAATATTATTTTATTCATTATTTAAATTTTTTCAAGTATTTTACAAAGGATCCGAATTTCTCGGTCGTTACAATTCACGTCAGATATGATATTATATATAATATTATATATGATAGTTATATATATATTGTTAACATGTGATCTTGACATCTTCGGTAAAAATGAGTATATCATATACAGTAATTATATATATCAAGTGACTTGAAGCTCTTTATATATATCATATATAGTAATTATATAATAATATATATATGGTTACTTTCTTATATGATTACATGGATGTGCAGGATCAACATGTTTTATATTAACGTGATTCGCAATATGTTTTTTTTAACATGCCACACAGTTCGGTTAAATTGAATATTATAATATACAATGTTCTAATAATTTATAATTAAAATAAAGAGTTTATTTTAATCTTGAAATTGGATTTCATGCAACTTAAAATTGCCCATTACATGATATTCATATATATATATATATATATATATAGAATGATTTTATTTATTGATATATATAATGATATGTATGATAATAAATGGGATTGATTATGGACTATTGACCAATGTGATTGGATTTATTTGGGTTATATGTTTGAATGAATGAGTTTTATTAAATGGGGTCGGCGTACCTCGTCTTTTCTGGTTTGCTTCTTGATGTAAATTTTATCTCTCTCCTATGTATTTCCCCTTGACTGCTGATCAAGGTTTCTATTTAAATTTGTGACGCCCCCAAATCCGGGTCTCTTTCAACCCGACAGATGGTGCTCTATGGTGCTAGTTCACACAAACATTAAATTGAAAAAGCCTCAAAAGAACGAATTTATCTTATATATATTCCAAAACAATACTACCATTCCCCAAGTTCTTTATAACCGTTACATTTGTTCTTGTCATAATGTCAAATATTATCATTACAAACCTATACTATTACATAGGTACGCTACAAGTTCGCTTTAGCCTTCACTTTATCCTTGTCGAATCCTTTGGTCATAACGTCTAAGCTGCAATCATATGGTTCAAGCAAGTGTGAGCATAACAAGCTCATCAAGTACAACAATTTCATTTTTAAAAGCACGCTTGAAACATAGGAATCGTATATCTTCAATAATTGGATGATAGTTACGAAGTACTATTAATAATTCAAAATAGTTTTCCTTTTCCTTCAAAACATTTTACAATAACAATATTCATCAATTATGGATCAAGACGTGAACGTCTTATAGTTTCTTTGAAAAGGACAACCAGGCACGAAGTCCGTAAGTCCGACATATCTTACGAGCACTTCTAGGTGATCAGCCTATAGTACTATATGTTGATCAACACTATATCCATTAAACATGTGTACGTTTAAGTTGTGGCTACCTCACTTGCCCATCGAATACTCGATGAAAATACATTTGTTTATTCATATTCAGGCTTACCTTGAATCCGTACACATTAGTTGGCGTAGGATAGCGTTAATAATTCTATATTGAAAGACATGTAAACACTTCAATCAATCTATCACGATTAGTCTAGCCGAGCTAAAACTGGCATCGACTCTTTCTTCAAAAACATACATGCATCTCATAATGTGAATCATTTGAAAACCTGGCTAACACGAAGGTTAGACAAGCATTTTAGAAAAACTTGCATTCAGCGTCTGCTACAGTATAATTACGTTTCCTTTGAGTCTTTGCAGCCTCTACAACACATAATCACATAAAATACCACATTAGGTCATGAATGAACATACATAGTTCCTAAAGAATCTTACCCTTCTTCTCAATCTAACCCCATATTAGATTTGTTATTTACTGGTTCCGACTTTCCGTCATTCTTTTACATCATTCTTACCCACTTCATTTCTTTCTATAACTTAATTGAAATTATTTCATTAATACAACTCGGTTCAAGTTAATTATCCTTCCTCACGGCTTACTAACGTCCTTACGTTATTTAATCGAAACTCGATTGTCATTGATTAAGTACACTTATTACGTATAGTTCATGTTCATCTTCAATTGACTATCTTTAACCCTAAGTAATCATACTTGGGGTTTAATTATAACTTAATAATGTTTGATTAAGTTCCTTAACTCATTGTTAACAATTCCCTTTCATGTTCCACTTGTAAACATTTTTCACTGTCTAAGTTTTAGGGTTGGCGCTGCGGCGCCGACTATTACACTTTGTGCCACGCTACGACGTCGCCCATTAGGGCTTGGAGACCGGACTCGGTGCTGCGGTGTGTGTCCCTGTGTTATCGGTCACGCTGCGGCATGAGTCTTTATAAGGTTATGGCCTTGCTCGGCCAGGATCGGCCCAGCGGCGTGGCTTATTTTGCCTTAATCAAGGCCATGACGCTTGAAAGGTTTCAAAGACCTGAAAAAATTTTACAGACTTTTCTTTTAGTGAGATTCTTAGCTTCGTAACTTCTTCGTTATAAGTCCGAATTGGCTCGCTCAAGAGCCTACGATTCACAAATCACATACTCTACGTGTTCATGGAAGATTTTATTTATTTGACTTTGTTTGCTAAAATTTCACCTTTTAGTCCATTTTTAACGAAAACGATAAACGTTCATGAACGTTCAACGCTCGTTTCTTCGTTCTAAGTCGGAATATGGCCATTTTTGAGTCCGCAACTCTATAATGACAAATACGACTTGTCTACATTGAAAACCAATGTTTCCAAGCTCAATATCAAAATTCGATTTCCATTCCGAGAATTTCATGAATTCGACGATTGTCGTCTAATCGTGTGAATTCCGACGAAACTTAGTTACTTGAGATTTTGAAACTGCTCCAATTGGATTCAATCCATCATACTAATATCTTGACATACATATTTCATTAACTTATATTCATGATAAGTTATTACCTATTCTTAATGATTTTGTAACTTATTAAAGTATAAAATACTTATATTTCCATTTCATGACTTATGTCTTATTTTTATATAACTTATTAATGAGTTAAGTCCTTTAATCATTATTCTTACATCTTATTAATCATACTAATTTTATTAATGTAAACTTGTTACAAATTCTAACAAATTCTTATACTTTCATTATAAGTTCATAACTTATTTATGAATGAATTTCTTATTCATGACTTATCCGGCTTATTAAGACTTAAGCCCTTTGATTCATTATTCCAACCTTTTCTTAGAATGCTTGTTCTACCAATACCCCCTTCTCTATCAATGAAAGAGAGAAAGAAACATGGTTTAAGATCACTTACTTTTGAATAACACTTGGTAAATCTTTAATCTCTTTCTTGATTCTTGAACTTCAAAGGTTAACTTGCTAGCTTATTCTCACTTACTCTCTCTAACCAATAACCTATAAGTTATTGGTGGAAAATCTAATAATATAAGTCTAACTTTATAAGTGCTTATTCTCTCAACCAAATAAGCTCCCAACTTATGTGTTTATTGGATGAAAAACTAACAACCAACAAATGAAAACAAAGCTTGCTATTTATAGGATTTCTAAGGTTAGGGTAGTTTGGTCATTAGGCCATCCCACCTCCTTAATCACCTCCTTACTATTCCTAACTTAAGGCTTAAGTAAACTTGGCCACTAAGTCTACTTGCTCACCACAACACTTGGTCACCACACTTACTTAATCATTAAGTATACTTGATTATCACATTAATCACTTTGTGTGCTCACCACACTTACTTAGCCTCTAAGTTTGCTTGATCATCACCTTGGATCATCCATGGGTTGCTCCATGGTTCTTGCCCATTGGATACTTACTTGGGCTTAGGTTAATTAAATTAACTTCTACTTAATAATTTGGGCTTGCACATTATTTTACTTTGGGCTTGTAATTAAACAATCATTGGGCTTGTTTATATAAACTAAAATTGGACTTAACCATCCAATACTTAGGCTCACATAAATACTTAACAAATTCTACCAATTCCTTTCTTTTGGCTTAAAGCCTTATAACATATATTATACGTATTAATCTCGTATTTTAACTCGTATACTATTCATCATATACGATATACTATCATTCATACACATTCGTATAATACTTCGTATCATATTCGTATAATACCTAAGTATTATACGATCATTGTTTTAATTCATTACTCGTCGTACATTTTCTTCTCGTAAAGTCACTTTCCCTAAGCGTTAAGTTTTAAGTCCACAGGCGAAATATTATGTTTTCCATAACTAAAATATTATTGGATATTCCATTTCACATCAATATTCTATCGTTACGTATTTCTCGGAAGTTCAAAAATAATTCCCGAGCAGAAATGCGTGAATAGTGTTTTTCAAAAAATTTCTCAGAAAGCGTTTATTTTCGTCTTGAAAATTCAAACACTTTAATTCTACCACATAGCCAAAATCCTACGATGTTATAACATTTCTAGGTCATAGAACAACCTTCGATTCGCTTGTTCCATAAATAATCAATTAAATTCATTTAATAAAAATAAAATTTTAATTCTTAAAAATCCAATTTTCTTGGGCGTTACTTCTTCCCTCCTTATAAGGATTCTGTCCCCAGAATCTCGCTAATAATACCTACACCACATAGGATAATTTTCCTTTATTTTAATCTCGAGTTCCCACAATGCTTCTTCGACATTGGGGTTCTTTCATTTCACCTTCATCGAAGGTATTATCTTTTCACACATGACTTATCACTTCCTGTTAACAATTTGAGTTGTAAGTTAAACACTTACTAACACATTTCACTATTTTTATATCATCTCAGTTATCCTTTTAACCCGGACTTATATGGAACTCAAATTCCTCCCTCAAAATAAGACTATACTGAGTCTTCTACTTATCCTGCATCATCTTCGTCATTCACTTGTACTCCTCGTTACCTAATTGTACTTAATTTAGTCGGTCCATTATTGGGGATTAAGTCTATGTTTTGAATAACATTTCCATTGTTTCATTCTGTAATTTAAATTCTAACTCCACTCCCGCCATCTCCGTTATTAACTTATTCTGAGTCGTTAACATCGATAGTTTTCCTTACCATTCCTACTTAACGCGTCAGCTTCTACGTTTACCTTCCTTGAATGATATAAGATATCACAGTCCTCTCTCTAATGCATATTCAACTCCTTCTGTGTGAAAATATATCTCAGACTCTTAGAGTCATTTTATATCTCACTTTTCTCCCTGTATAATTATTATCTTCAGATTTTCAATTCAAAAACTACAACTGCCAATTCTAGATCATAAGTAGGATAGACCTCCTCATAATCCTCTAACTGGCGTGATGCATACACAATGACATTGCCATGCTATAAGAGCACGCAATCATGTCATCTATACAAACATCGAGATATACTACAAAATTCCCCGTATCATCTGATAATGACAATACAAAGTCTTGTGATTAACCTTTCTCTAAAATCTGTGGCGTTAATGGTACCTCCTCTTTCTTTCTTACTTCCAACCGACTATACCCCGTACACAAATCTATCTTTGGAAAAATTCTTTGCCCCCTCTCAACTGACCAAATAGATCATCAATCCTGGGCCATGGGTATTTATTATTAACTGCTAAATTATTCCTCCTACGATAGTCGATACGCAACCGTAACGACTCCTTCTCTTCCTTAACACCAACCTAACTTTGGTTATGGTTCGACAATAATAATGTCGCGGTATTTTATTACCGTAATTTACTACCTTAGATTTTCGGAGAAAACTAAAGGTTCATACTTTTCTTATAACAATTTATTATAGTTCTATGGTTAATCAACCCATTCATACCGAGAATTTCCTCAAATCCTCTCGACATTAATCGAAACTCATCTACCGATACTTGATTACTTCTATTATTCATGAAACCATTTCCACGAATATAATTAACGAAAATTAATCCATCCTCCTCTATCTTAATGTTTTAAAGGTATTTATAATCCCCTCCAGACAGACTCCTAGGTAATTCTTTCCACATGTCTTACACACCTTGATCCTTCACTTAGGATCCCCTTGTCCCACTTCAGTATTCTTGGAGTTAAAATTATTTTGTCTCTTTGGCATACTGCCACTACCATTCTCTACTTTGGTTCCTCCCTCTCTCTTGCTCTCATCTTTTCCCTCTTTGTGGTATTGATTACAACTCACTATCACCTTATGCTATAATCACCTTCTCCAGAATGATCCCATAGGAAACACTCTAGATCACCAAAATCCCACTATAGAGCTAGGGTTTGAGCCCCGCCCAACCTACGAGCCTTCACCTCCTCCGTGTCCACTTGATGTGAAATAAACCTTGCCAATTCATTTGAATTTGGTCGCGTACTGGGGAAATATCACATCCCCTTGCTTAAGTTCTAAGAATTCAATCTCTATCCTCCCTCACATATTTGTAAGGAAATAATTCTCAAAGAAAACCTTCTTGAATTGTTTCCACGTTACCGCATCTGTTTTAACCCCACCCTGGTGAGCCTTCTACCCAAAAGTTGGCTTCACTCTTCCTCGTGTAAGTCACAAAAGAAAACTTCTGCATCTCACCTACTCTTGTAATAACAAACGCCTTCTCTATTTCTTTTACCCCGGTATGGGCCTCGATTGGGTCCGTCGTTCCTTTGAACTCCGATAGACCTATGCTTTTAAACTCTTTAAAGGTAATCGTTCTAGCTACCTTAGGTTTCGCGGGTACTCTACCCCCGATTTGGGTAAATGCAGCCGTTAATAACTTAACGCACTCTTGCATAGGGTTGTTTTGACCCCATTAATTATCATTATGTGATTCCGCTTCCTTATTACGTTATCTTCTCCTTGGCGACATTTTTATATTAAATAAAATTTCATTATTATCTATTTACTTACTTCATTATTAATCGCCACATCAAATCATTTCCATGAAAACTTCATTATATTCATATGCTTCTTCATAGTTTGAAACTATTTACAATTTGTTTTCATAGACAAAAGCTATTACATTTTCTATCTCGCATTTGAACTTCACAAAAGTTGGGATTTACAAAAAGACTACCCTTTAAAAGAGGGTTTTACGTCACTACACACATATTTATAACTCTAGACTTCTAATAATGCATAATAGCATCCCCGTGTTTCTCATTCGCAATCATTGCTATAGTATCCCGACTAATAGTATGACGGGTTTGTCCTGACTCATTGGAATAACAAGCAACCTTCAGCTTGAAATCCTTATGTGCACTCTCATGGATGTAAGACATCTGTGCTATCTTTCGGTCCTTCTCCCCCAGTTCTCTACGAAGCTCATCGGCCTCATTCTTAAAATCCCTAGCCTTATTTATCATGAGCACCTTCTCATCATGCTCTGACTCAAAATCTTCTTCTGCAGACTCCTTCGCTACATAAAGAGCACTAATCTCTTCATTCTTTTTCTGCACAACTGCACTCAGTTGCACATTCTTGTCAAGCGCTGCCAGATACAATGCTTCCATTGCATCTGGAGGTGATGACTCCAATGTAGGTACCACCGTAGTAACCGATGTTACCTCTCTTTCTTCCTCCATATCATTCATCATACTAAGGTATGACGATATATCCATCTCTCCCCTGAGTAGTCTTCCTCGGAAAAGTACTCCACTGCCTCCGACTCCGCTAGAATCACTAATGGTACCTCCGCCATCGGCGTAGGTACAGGCTCTACTCAGTTCACAAGCTCTTCGCTTGCCGCGTGTATATCTCTATACATCAAGCTATCGATCGACATCCTACAATAACACCTATGTTGATTAGTACATAACACACAATAGTGTAAGCACAAATCACATTTAATTTATTTAGGGTTACTTTCCATCTTTTTAAATCTTTCGGTACTGAGTTTCCTCAATACCTTATTGACTCATTTAACTTAAGTAAAGCTCGAGTTTACTTCTTTCGGACTTCTCTTCATTAACGAGGTTATTAGCCTAAGGTTCTTCCCCCCTTAAGTTTTATAACCTAATGCTTTCATACCAACTGTGACGCCCCCAAATCCGGGTCTCTTTCAACCCGACAGATGGTGCTCCACGGTGCTACAGTTCACACAAACATTCAATTGAAAAAGCCTCAAAAGAATGAATATGTCTTATATATATTCCAAAATAGTACTACCATTCCCCAGATTCTTTATAACTGTTACATTTGTTCTTGTCATAATATCAAATATTATCATTACAAACCTATACTATTACATAGGTACGCTACAAGTTCTCTTTAGCCTTCACTTTATCCTTGACGAATCCTTTGGTCATATCGTCTAAGCTGCAATCATATAGTTCAAGCAAGTGTGAGCATAACAAGCTCAGCAAGTACAACAATTTCATTTTTAAAAGCATGCTTGAAACATAGGAATCGTATATCTTCAATAACTGGATGATAGTTACGAAGTACTATCAATAATTCAAAATAGATTTCCTTTTCCTTCAAAACATTTTACAATAACAATATTCATCAATTCTGGTTCAAGACGTGAACGTCTTATAGTTTCTTTGAAAAGGACAACACGAAGTCCGTAAGTCAGACATATCTTACGAGCACTTCTAGGTGATCAGCCTATAGTACTCTATGTTGATCAACACTACATCCATTAAACGTGTGTACATTTAAGTTGTGGCAACCTCACGTGCCCATTGAATACTCGATGAAAATACATTTGTTTATTCATATTAAGGCTTACCTTGAATCTGTACCAATTAGTTGGCGTAGGATAGCGTTGGCAATTCTATATTGAAAGACTTGTAAACAATTCAATCAATCTATCACGATTAGTCTAGTCGAGCTAAAACTGGCATCGACTCTTTCTTCAAAACCATAATGCATCTCATAATGTGAATCATTTGAAAACCTGGCTAACACGAAGGTTAGACAAGCATTTTAGAAAAACTTTCCTTCATCGTCTGCTACAGTATAATTACGTTTCATTTGAGTCTTTACAGCCTCTACAACACATAATCAGATAACATACCACATTAGGTCATGAATGAACATACATAGTTCCTAAAGAATCTTACCCTTCTTCTCAATCTAACCCCGTATTAGATTTGTTATTTATTGGTTCCAGCTTTCCGTCATTCTTTTACATCATTCTTACCCACTTCGTTTTTTCTATAACTTAATTAAAATTATTTCATTAATACAACTTGGTTCAAGTTAATTATCCTTCCTCACGGCTTACTAACGTCCTTACGTTATTTAATCGAAACTCGATTGTCATTGATTAAGTACACTTATTACGTATAGTTCATGTTCATCTTCAATTGACTTTCTTTAACCCTAAGTAATCATACTTGGGGTTTAATTATAACTTAATAACGTTTGATTAAGTTCCTTAACTCATTGTTAACAATTCCATTCCATGTTCCACTTGTAAACATTTTTCACTGTCTAAGTTTTAGGGTTGGCACTGCGGCGCCGGCTATTACACTCTGTGCCGCGCTGCGACGTCTCCCATTAGGGCTTGGAGACCGGACTCGGTCTTTGCATGAGAGTCCCTGTGTTATTAATCGTACGTGCATGTGCAGTCTCTAGAAGGTTATGGCTTTGCTTTCGGCCAGATCGGTATTTAGCGGCTGGCTTATTTTTTTCCTTGGTATGCGGCCAAGCTTCGATTTTCAAAGACTTACGTAAAAATTTTATAGACTTTTCTTTTAGTGAGATTCCCAGCTTCGTGACTTCTTCGTTATAAGTCCGAATTGGCTCGTTCAAGAGCCTACGGTTCACAAATCACGTACTCTACGTGTTCATGCAAGAATTTTATTTATTCGACTTCGTTTGCTAAAATTTCACCTATTAGTCCATTTTTAACGAAAACGATAAACGTTCGTGAATGTTCAACGCTCGTTTCTTCGTTCTAAGTCGGAATCCGACCATTTTTGAGTCAGTAACTCTATAATGACAAATACGACTTGTCTCCATTGAAAACCAATGATTCCAAGCTCAATATCAAAATTCTACTTCCATTCTGAGAATTTCACGAATTCGACGATTGTCGTCTAATCGTGTGAATTCCAGCGAAACTTAGTTACTTGAGAATTTTAAACCGTTCCAATTGGATTCAATCCATCATACTTGTAATGATCGAGAAATTCGGATCTTATTGTAAAATGATTTTATTAAATTAAATAATAATAAAATCATATTCCATGTGTTATCAAGATGGTTGTCATTGTATAACCTATTGATGTTAGAATATCGTAGTATTTGAACTACGTGGATGAATTAAAGTGTTTAAATTTCCAAGACAAAAATAAAAGTTTTTCGAGAAATTTTCAAAAAAACACTATTCATCAGTATTTGCTCGGGATATAATTTTGAGTTTTCGAGAAATATGTAATGATGGAATAACAAGGTAAGATGGAATATGTAATAAAAATCTAGTTATGGAAAATGTAATAATTCGCTTGTGGATTTAAATTATAAACGTTAAGGAAGGCGAAATAGTAGTGAATAAGTAATAATGTATGATACTTTGGTATTGTACGGAGTAATGAAAACGAGTATAATACGAAGTATTATACGAGTTTGTATGAAGGATGAAATATCGTATATAAATTCTATATGAATTGGAATACGAAAATAATACATCAACAATATGTATTAAGAAATATTAATGGACTTGGAAGATTGGTTAACAATTATATACAAGTCTAAGTGAATTAAAGGGAGAGGCCAAACTATTAATGAATGAACAAACTAGTGTTTATTAATGCAAAGCCCAAAGGATGATTTAATGTAAGCCCAAGGTAGAATCCATGAGTTGTATGACCCATGGGGCAAACCATATTAATATGGTTATTGTGGTGACCAAGTTAATGTGTAGACCAAGTATGTGTGGTGGCCAAGACTAAGGAGTAATGACCAAGACTTATGAGTGGTGGTCAAACAAAGGGTAGGTTTTGTGCTAACCAATTAATGAATAGTAAGGAGATGGCTTAAGGAGGTGGGATGATTTAAAGACCAAACTACCCTAGCTTTGCAAGTTCTATAAATAGAGAAGGCTTACAAGCCATTTGTTAGTTGTTCAAATAATCCAACATTTCAAAAGTGCTTAAGTGTTAGAGAGAATAAGCTACCAATAAGTCATTCCTTAAGTAAGAAGAATAAGCAAGCTACATTACCAAGACTACACAAAAGTAAGACTTCTTCTCCATTATCTTCTATCTCTACCATGATAGGTTGATAAGAAAAGATGGATTAAGAAACATGAAAAAGAAGAATGAATAAGTCATGAACTTAAGCCACATAAGTTGGCAATAAGTCATTTGAACTTATAAAAGTTATAAACTTATTATAAGTTAACTTTGAATGTTAAGTATGAAAATATGAATTGGTAATGAGTTTATTATGAGAAGTAATAAGGATGAAAAAGGACTTGTATGATACTATGAATCATAAGTAAAGTTATATGTGAAGAACATGTATAGTATGATGATTAAGAAACTCTAATTGTCATAAGTCATGAATAATCAAATCTTAAGTAGTTTATAATTTGACAAGTTATAAGCTCATGAATAATAAGTCAAACTCCAACAATGAATATAAGTTGTTGTATTAAGTATGTTAAGATGTTCACATGATGAATGAAGTTCATTTGTAATGTTGAACAAATCATAAGAATGAAGATTCGCCGGAAATTGCACGATTGGACGAAAATCGTCGAATTCGTAAAATTCTCGGAATAGAAGTCAAATTTTGTGTTTGATCACGGAACCATGGATTTCCAATAGAGACAAGTCATATTTGGCATTTAAGAGTTGCGGACTCAAAAATAACCGGATTCCGACTTAGAAAGAAGAAGCGAGCGTTGAACGTTCACGAACGTTTATCGTTTTCGTTAAAAATGAACCAATAGGTGAATTTTTAGCAAACGAAGTCAAATAGATAAAATTCTTACATGAACATGTAGATTACATAATTTGTGAACCGTAGGATTTTGAACGAGCCAATTCGGACTTATAACGAAGAAGTTATGCGTCCGGGAAGTTCACAAAATTCACAAACTGAATTTGTTTTACGGTGCACAAGTTGGCCACCATGGCCAACCCTAAACAAAATAAGTCACACATGCGTACAGTAATGTTGTTCGAGCACATCGTAAGAGTTCGCCGAAATACCAACCATAGTACAATATGTGACACCGCAGCCATGTATGCAGACAAAAAAATCCTCTCGGAGTGTGTGGCAGTCATACGCCCATTAAGTAAGGACTCGCGCCAAGTTCGGGATAGAGATATTATAAGCTCGCGTCGTAGTGCGAGATATAAGTATAAAGCTGGCGCCGTAGCGCCAGTCTCAGAACAAGGATAGTAATGAAGGTTTCTAAGTACAAAGAAAAGAAAGATAATTGATTTAAAAGTAAACATAACTTAAGAAAGGTAATGTAACATTGTTTAAACTTTGTTAAACCTTAAGGATGTTGTATAAAGGTTGAGATAACCTAGTCGAATATAATGCAAGGATAATGATAAACCGAAACGAATAGTAATTGAATCTAATACACAATTAGATTGAAATGAAGGGTATGATATAGTCATATACATACTTGATTATGTATGACCTAATGTAAGGCATTATGTGATCATGTATTGTAGAGATTTGAATGACTTGAACATAAAGTTAATATACTGTAGCAGACGCTAAAGGCAAGTATTCTAACTCTTGTCTCAGTTCAATCTAAACAAGTTTTTGAAGTTCATGTATTCTTTCATATGAATTGAAGTATGTTGAAGTTAAAGCCAATTCCTTTGGCTAGACTTGATGTATTGATAATATAATCATGTATTATCAAATGTTGCTATCTTTTGTCAACTACTTGATATGGTTTTCAAAAGAGAACTGAAATGTTAAACAAATGTTTTGTCGGTAAAACGACAGGCACATGAGGTTGCCAAATGCTTAATCGTGCATACGTTTAATGGATGTAGTGTTGCTCAACATAGAGTACAATAGGCTGATCACTTATAAGTGCTCGTAAGTAATATCGGGCTTACGGACTTGCTTTCGGGTTGTCCTTTTTCCAATAAAGAATGAATACTCGAGGTCTCTAACCGGAGTGAATGTTTTACTAAATACTGTTGTTATTATAAAACATGTTAGAAGAAAAGATGAAGTGTTATTTTGAATTATCAATAGCACTTCATAACTATTGTTCAGTTATCGAAGATATATGATTTGTATGTGTTAAGCATGTTCTTATTAAATTGTTATACTTGCTGAGCTAGTTATGCTCACTTTTGCTTGAACCATATAAATGCAGCTAAGACTGAACATCCCGAAGGATCAAAAAAGGATAAAGGAAAAGCTAAGGCAGATTACTAAGCTGTCTTGTAATAGTATATGTCTATTACTGTAATGTAACTAATATTATGACAAAGAACCTTTGTAATGGGTATAGAACCTAGGAAATGTAAATATTACTTTGAATATATAGAAGTTATGTTCGTTCTTTGAGACTTTTCAATTGAATGAATGTATGAATGTTGTACAGTATAGCACCATCTATCGGGTTGGAAGATACCCGGATTTGGAGACGCTACAAGTTGGTATCAAAGCCTAGCTTATAAAACTTAAGGGGGAAAGTAGAACCTTAAGTCATAACCTTACGAAAGAATAAAAAAGTAAAAGATGGAAAGTAACCTTATAAAAATGCATTATATTATGTTATGTATTTGTATTAATTTACTGACGTGTACTAATCAAACTATATTGTTTTATTGTAGATGTCAGGAGAAAATGATATGTATAGAGATATACATGTAGTGAACGAGGATTCTGTTAATCGGGTAGAGATACTACCAAATCCCGTAGTAGTAGAACCAGAGTTGGTGACAATCGAGTCTGGAGACTCGGACGATTTAGACTACATGTCTATATTTGATGGCATGCTAGAAGAGGAGGTGGACGTGATGTCCTTTGACCAGGTTCCACCTACAGAGGACCAGGTTCAACCTACTGAGGAAATGTCTACGGGGGAATCAATGAAGGCATTGTTTATGTCGGTATTGGATAGGAATGTCCATTACTGCCAAGAGGTTAAGGAGTTGAAAGAGGAACTCCAAGCTATCCGTGAGGACAAGGCTAGCATGGAGGGAATGTGGGAAGAGGAGCATGATGATAGAGTTCTAGCTAAGGACAAGGTCCGAGAGCTGAAATGTGAAGTCTTTGAGCTCAAGCAGGAGCTAAAGACTAAACAGAGGAAGTTGGAGAGGAGGTCCTATATATATTGGAGTTCTCATGTAGATTTTCAAAGACGGTGGTAGGATATCAAATAGAAGCGATGCACCTTACACACCTTATCAAGAGAGATGTTATTGCTTAGGTTTGGCAAAGAAAGATTTCGAGAATGCCCTACGTCAGATGTAATCTAGCAATAGCTAGGGTAGATTTGATATGTAAATATTATATATCTAGTAGTGACGTAAAACCCTCTTTCTTATAACAAAGGGTAGTCTTTTATAAATCCCAATTTTTGGAAAGTAATTGCGGGATGGTAATGTAATCAGCTAAGGCTGGGTAATGTAAACAATGTAGTGTTATACTACAAGACTACCCTAGCTTTGAAAGTTTTATAAATAGAGAAGGCTTACAAGCCATTTGTTAGTTGTTCAAATAATCCAACATTTCAAAAGTGCTTAAGTGTTAGAGAGAATAAGCTACCAATAAGTCATTCCTTAAGTAAGAAGAATAAGCAAGCTACCTTACCAAGACTACACAAAAGTAAGACTTCTTCTCCATTATCTTCTATCTCTACCATGATAGGTTGATAAGAAAAGATTGATTAAGAAACATGAATGATAAGAAGCAAGAAGAATGAATAAGTCATGAACTTAAGCCACATAAGTTGGCAATAAGTCATTTGAACTTATAAAAGTTATAAACTTATTATAAGTTAACTTTGAATGTTAAGTATGAAAATATGAATTGGTAATGAGTTTATTAAGAGAAGTAATAAGGATGAAAAAGGACTTGTATGATCCTATGAATCATAAGTAAAGTTATATATGAAGAACATGTATAGTATGATGATTAAGAAACTCTAATTGTCATAAGTCATGAATAATGAAATATTAAGTAATTTATAATTTGACAAGTTATAAGATCATGAATAATAAGTCAAACTCCAACAATGAATATAAGTTGTTGTATTAAGTATGTTAAGATGTTCACATGATGAATGAAGTTCATTTTTAATGTTGAACAAATCATAAGAATGAAGATTCGCCGGAAATTGCACGATTGGACGATAATCGTCGAATTCGTAAAATTCTCGGAATAGAAGTCAAATTTTGTGTTTGATCACGGAACCATGGTTTTCCAATAGAGACAAGTCATATTTGGCATTTAATAGTTGTTGACTCAAAAATGATCGAATTCTGACTTAGAACGAAGAAACGAGCGTTGAACGTTCACGACCGTTTATCGTTTTCGTTAAAAATGAACCAATAGGTGAATTTTTAGCGAACAAAGTCAAATAGATAAAATTCTCGCATGAACATGTAGATTACATAATTTTTTAACCGTAGGCTTTTGAATGAGCCAATTCGGACTTATAACGAAGAAGTTATGCATCCGGGAAGTTCACAAAATTCACAAACTGAATTTGTTTTCAGGTGCACAAAGTTGTACTCAATATACAACCCTAGAAAAAATAAGTCACATGCCACGTACGCGGAGCGATGTTGTTCGAGCACACTGCAAGAGTTCACCGCAACGCGAACCATAGTATGAATATGTGAAATACAAATGCTTCATGTACAAGATCAAAAATCTTACGGAGTGTGGCGCCATAGTGCGCCCATTAAGTAAGGACTCATGGCATGCGGCAAGTTTCGAGACAGAGATATACTATAAGCTCGTGCCGCAGCGCCAGTCTCAGAACAAGGATAGTAATGAAGGTTTCTAAGTACAATGAAAAGAAAGTTAATTGATTTAAAAGTAAAGATAATTTAAGGAAGGTAATGTAACATTGTTTAAACTTTGTTAAACCCTAAGGATGTTGTATAAAGGTTGAGATAACCTAGTCGAATATAATGCAAGGATAATGATAAACCGGAACGAATAGTAATTGAATCTAATACACAATTAGATTGAAATGAAGGGTATGATATAGTCATATACATACTTGATTATATATGAGTGATCATGTATTGTAGAGACTTTAACGACTTTAACATAAAGTAAATATACCATAGCAGACGCTAAAGGCAAGTATTCTAACTCTTGTCTCAGTTCAATCTGAACATGTTTTTGAAGTTCATGTATTCTTTCGCATGAATTGAAGTATATTGAAGTTAAAGCCAGTTCCTTTGGCTAGACTTGATGTATTGATAATCTATTCATGGATTATCAAATGTTGCTATCTTTTGTCAACTACTTGATATAGTTTTTAAAAGAAGACTGAAATGTTAAACAAATGTTTTGTCTATAAAATGACAGGCATGTGAGGTTGCTAAATGCTTAAACGTGCATACGTTTAATGGATGTAGTGTTGATCAACATAGAGTACAATAGGCTGATCACCTAGAAGTGCTCGTAAGTGATATCAGGCTTACGAAGTTGTTTCTGGGTTGTCCTTTTTCCAATAAAGAATGAATACTCGAGGTCTTTGACCGGAGTGAATGTTTTACTAAATACTGTTGTTATTGTAAAACATTTTGAAAGAAAAGATGAAGTGCTATTTTGAATTGTCAATAGTACTTCATAACTATTGTTCAGTTATTGAAGATATACAATTTGTATGTGTCAAGCATGTTGTTATTAAATTTTTATACTTGCTGAGCTAGTTATGCTCACTCTTGCTTGAACCATATAAATGCAGCTAAGACTGAACATCCCGAAGGATCGAAAAAGGATAAAGGAAAAGCTAAGGCAGATTACTAAGCTGTCTTGTAATAGTATAGGTCTATTGTTGTAATGTAACTAATATTATGACAAAGAACCTTTGTAATGGGTATAGAACTTAGGAAATGTAAATATTACTTTTAATATATAGAAGTTATGTTCGTTCTTTGAGATTTTTCAATTGAATGAATGTATGAATGTTGTACAGTATAGCACCATCTGTCGGGTTGGAAGATACCCGGATTTGGGGCCGCTACAATACTAATATCTTCACATACATATTTCATTAACTTATATTCATGACAAGTTATTACCTATTCTTGATGATTTTGCAACTTATTAAAGTATAAAATACTTATATTTCCATTTCATGACTTATGTCTTATTTTCATATGACTTATTAATGAGTTAAGACCTTTAATCATTATTCTTACATCTTATTAATCATACTAATTTTATTAATGTAAACATGTTACAAATTCTAACAAATTCTTATACTTTCATTATAAGTTCATAACTTATTTACTTAATAAATTTCTTATTCATGACTTATCCTAACTTATTAAGACTTAAGCCCTTTGATTCATTATTCCAACCTCTTCTTAGCATGCTTGTTCTACCAATACCCCTTCTATCAATGGAAGAGAGAAAGAAACATGGTTTAAGATCACTTACTTTTGAATAACACTTGGTAAATCTTTAATCTCCTTCTTGATTCTTGAACTTCAAAGGTTAACTTGTTAGCTTATTCTCACTTACTCTCTCTAACCAATAAGCTATAAGTTATTGGTGGAAAATCTAATAATAGAAGTCTAACTTTATAAGTGCTTATTCTCTCAACTAAATAAGCTCTCAACTTATGTGTTTATTGGATGAAAAACTAACAACTAACAAATGAAAATAAAGCTTGCTATTTATAGGATTTCTAAGGTTATGGTAGTTTGGTCATTAGGCCATCCCACCTCCTTAATCACCTCCTTACTATTCCTAACTTAAGGCTTAAGTAAACTTGGCCACTAAGTCTACTTGCTCACCACAACACTTGGTCACTACACTTACTTAATCATTAAGTATACTTGATTATCACATTAATCACTTTATGTGCTCACCACACTTACTTAGCCTCTAAGTTTACTTGATCATCACCTTGGATCATCCATGGGTTGCTCCATGGTTCTTGCCCATTGGATACTTACTTGGGCTTAGGTTAATTAAATTAACTTCTACTTAATCATTTGGGCTTCCACATTATTTTACTTTGGGCTTGTAATTAAACAATCATTGGGCTTGTTTATATAAACTCACATTAGACTTAACCATCCAATACTTGGGCTCACATAATACTTAACAAATTCTACCAATTCCTTTCTTTTGGCTTAAAGCCTTATACCATATATTATACGTATTAATCTCGTATTTTAACTCGTATACTATTCATCATATACGATATACTATCATTCATACACATTCGTATAATACTTCGTATCATACTCGTATTCATTACTTCGTATAATACCTAATTATTATACGATCATTGTTTTAATTCATTACTCGTCGTACATTTTCTTCTCGTAAAGTCACTTTCCCTAAGCGTTAGGTTTTAAGTCCACAGGCGAAATATTACGTTTTCCATAACTAAAATATTATTGGATATTCCATCTCACATCGATATTCTATCGTTACGTATTTCTAAGTTCAAAAATAATTCCGAAGCGTAAATGCGTGAATAGTGTTTTTCAGAAAATTTCTCGGAAAGCTTTTATTTTCGTCTTGAAAATTCAAACACTTTAATTCTACCACGTAGCCAAAATCCTATGATGTTCTGACATTTCTAGGTCATAGAACAACCTTCGATTCGCTTGCTCCATAAATAATCAATTAAATTTATTTAATAAAAATAAGATTTTAATTCTCAAAAATCCGATTTTCTCGGGCGTTACAAAATTAAATAGTTTAATTGTATAGGATTAGTTATAATCTTTTAAAGAACCGGAGATCAAGGAGAAATGAGAGCTGGAAGACCCGTTTTTAATGGAGCCTGAGTTTTATTGTAATAGTTATATTTAAATGTTTATTCTTGCACCCTAGGGTTTGACCTTTTGGTTCACTTGGTGGCTCTAGTGAACCAAACTAGAATAAAAGTCCATAATCAATCCGGGTAGAATATAGTATTCTATATGTGCATGCTAGTATTATATATATTATATATTATGCAAACATGCTTCGCACGTTTAATAATATGACGCGTATATTATATATATATTTGCATGCGCGCTAAACAAGATGAGACTAATAATAACACATTAATCCCTCAAAGTTTTTATATATTAAGTCTTAATCGTTCAAAGATATTTAGAATATCGAACGTCACCTTCTAGCATGATAAAATTAATAGAGTATTAAATATTTAATATGAGTTTGTTGTGTCACCACAAGGCAAGTATTAAATATTTAAGATGTTAATTTATCACATTTGATGCTTATAAAGAAAATTGAACAATATTGTTTTGTTGTGTCACCACAAGGACAATATTTTTCTTTTTTGAATATATGGAAGTGCTATGTTGGACTTAACTTAAATAATTTTGATTCGGATGTGCCACCACTTGATCAAAATAATCTAAGAAGTAAAACATAAGGAGTTACATGATGATGTAATTGACAAGGAGTATATATAGTTTGTTGTGTCACCACAAGGCTATATATATTTGAAATGAGATCCTTATTCTCACTAGCAAAAACTTTAATTAGATTTTGCCGAACTATATAAATGAGGGTAATATAGTTTGAAGAAAATAGTGGAAGATACCAATATAAAATAAGACCTAATTTATTTTGGTAATTAATTAAATGAATGTTTGCTAAAATATTGTCTTTTTACATGAAGAATTTTGAAAATGTCACATTCACTAATTTCACTGCATAGCATACTTGATGCTAACAAACTGATCGGACCCAATTACATAGACTAGTTAAGGAATCTGAGAATTGTTCTCACTGCTGAAAAGATTTCTTATGTCCTAAATTATCCCGTACATGCAAAAGTTGCAGATACAACCTCTGAGGAAGAGATTGCTACTTTTAAACAGTGGCAAGATGATGTATCTGTGGCTCAATGCATCATGCTCGCATCCATGACTAACGAGCTTCAGCGTCAGCATGAGACCATGGATGCTCCTACTATGCTACTGCACCTTCAAAAGCCAAACCTTCAAGAGTTGCACTGTGACGTCCCCAAATTCGGGTCTCTTTCAACCCGACATATTGTGCTCCACGGTGCTACAGTTCACACAATCATTCAATTGACATGCCTCAAAAGAACGAATATGTCTTATATATATTCCAAAATAATACTACTATTCCCCAGGTTCTTTATAACCGTTACATTTGTTCATGTCATAATATCAAATATTATCATTACAAACCTATACTATTACATAGGTAAGCTACAAACATGCAAAATAGCTCAGCAAGTATAACAATTTCATTTTAAAAGCATGCTTGAAACATTTGAATCGTATATCTTCAATAACTAGATGATAGTTACGAAGTACTATCAATAATTCAAAATAGCTTTCCTTTTTCCTTCAAAACATTTTTCAATAACAATATTCCATGAATCATCAAATCTAGTTCAAGACGTGAACGTCTTATAGTTTCTTTGAAAAGGACAACCCGGCACGAAGTCCGTAAGTCTGGCATAGCTTACGAGTACATCTAGGTGATCAACCTATAGTACTCTATGTTGATCAAAACTACATCCATTAAATGTGTGTACGTTTAAGTTGTGGCAACCTCACGTGCCCATCGAATACTCGATGAAAATACATTTGTTTATACATATTCCGGCCTGCCTTGAATCCGTACCAAAGAGTTGGCATAAGATAGCATTAGCAATTCTATATTGAAAGACTTATAAATAAATTAGTCAATCTATCAATATTAGTCTAGCCGAGTTAAAACTGGCTTCGACCCTTTCTTTGAAATCATACATGCATCTCATCACGTGAATCATTTTGAAAACCCAGCTAACACGAAGGTTAGACAAGCGCTTAAGAAAAACTTGCCTTCATACCATTCTCACAAGACAATTACGTTTCCTTTGAGCCTTTACAGTTTCTACAACACATAAGCACATAACATACCATATTAGGTGATGAATGAACATACTTAGTTCCTAAATAATCTTACCCTTCTTCTCAATCTAATCCAGTATTAGATTTGTTATTTATTGGTTCCGCTTTAGTCGTTCTTTTACATGATTCTTACTAACTTCGTTCTCTTATACTTAAGTGAAATTATTTCATTAATACAACTCGGTTCGAGTTAATTATCCTTCCTCATGTCTTACTAACGTCCATACGTTATTAATCAAAACTCGATCGTCATTGGTGAAGTATTAACAATGAATATCATTTGCGTTCATCTTCAATTAACTTTCTTTTAACCCTAAGTGATCATACTTGGGGTTCAATTATGACTTGATAATGTTTAATTAAGTTCATTAGTTCGTTACTCAATAATTTCCCTTGATCTTCTACTTGTAAACATTTCTTTATTGTCTAGATTTTAAGACTGGTGCTGCGGTGCCGGTGATCCTTTGTTGTGCCGCGCTGCGTCGTTGCCCATTAGGGCTTGGAGACCGGACTCGGGGCTGCAGCGCGAGTCCCTTTGCTAACCATCTCGCTGCGGTGCGAGTTTGTAGAGTCTAAAGCTCACTTTGGCCCTGCGGCGCCGGTCATTTAATCTTGAGTCGCATGCGCCATGACTCGAGCCACGAATAGTTTTGATGATTTTCAACTTTGCGAGATTCCCGGAGTTGTAACTTCTTCGTTATAAGTCCGAATTGGCTCATTCAAGAGCCTACAGTTCACAAATTATGTACTCTATGCGTTCATGAAAGAATTTTATCTATTCGACTTCGTTTGCTAAAATTTCACTTATTAGTCCCTTTTTAACGAAAACGATAAACGTTCATGAACGTTCAACGCTCGTTTCTTCGTTCTAAGTCAGAATCCGGCCATTTTCGAGTCCGCAACTCTATAATGACAAATATTACTTGTCTCCATTGAAAACCAATGTTTCCAAGATCAATATCAAAATTTGACTTCCATTCCGAGAATTTCACGAATTCGTCGATTGTCGTCTAATAGTGTGAATTTCGACGGAACTTCGTAACTTGAGATTTGTAGACCATTTCACTTGGATTCACTCCATCATATTAATATCTTGACATTCATGCTTCATTAACTTATAAACATGATAAGTTATTAATTATTCTTAATAAGTTCAAAACTCGTAAACTTATAAACTACTTATTAAAGTATAACATACTTAATTTCATTGCTTATGACTTATTAATAAGTTAAGTCCTTTAATCCTTATTCTTACTTATTATTAATCATGCTAACTTCTTAATGTAAACATATTACCACTTTATACAAGTTCTTATACTTTCATTATTGTTCTTCACAAGTTCGTAACTTAAATGATTACGAATAGCTTATTCATGATTTATACGGCTTATTAAGACTTAATCCCTTTGGTTTATCATTCCTTAACATACTAGCTCTACCAATACCCCTTCTCTACTAATGGAAGAGAAAGAAAATCATGGCTTAGGATCACTTACTCTTTGATATTCACTTAACTATGCCTGGCTAAATCTTTAATCTCCTTCTTGATCCTTGAAATAAGAAAGACTAGCTTTCTTACTTTTCTAGCTTATTCTCTCAACCAAATAAGTTGTTTAGCTTGGGAGGAGTTGGATGAAATTTGAACAACCAACAAATGAAATGAGGCTTCTTTATTTATAGGAAATCCTAAGTTAGGGCATAAGGGTCATTAAGCCACTCCGCCTCCTTAATTCCACCTCCTTACTATTCCTTATTTGCTCACCAAGTTTACTTGGCCTCCACAACTTTTATCTCTTGCTTGCTCCCCACAAAACTCATCATTTACTTAGCTTTTAAGTTACTTGGTCATCACATAACTTATCTCTTGCTTAGCCACCAAGCATAAGCACTTTACTTAGCCTTTAAGTTATTTAACTTATCATTTGCTTAACACTTAAGTCTACTTGCTCAACAAATTTAATTCTTGATCACTAATTCACCCATATAATCATGGGTTGCCCCATGGATCCTCCTAATCCATTGGATTCTTACTTTGGGCTTAAGGTTTAATTAACCTAACTTATACATTGGGCTTACATTAACAATTCTTTGGGCTTGTATTAAGTTACATTGGGCTTCTCATTAATCAATCACTTGGGCTTATCAATATCTTATTAGACTTTACAATTTCTTACACAATTCTACAAATTCAATACATATGGCTTAAAGCCTTATAACGTATAATTTAAGTATTAATCTCGTATTCTAACTCGTATACTTATTCATATACGACATACCATGCTTCATTCATACTCATATAACACCTTATATCATACTTGTATTCATTACTTCGTACAATACCTACAAATTATACAATCATTACTTTAATTCATTAATCACATTTCCTTTTCTTCTCGTAAATCATTTTCCTTAAACGTTAGGTTTTAAGTCTACAAGAGAAATATTATGTTTGCTATAACTGAAATATTATTGGATATTCTATCTCATATCGATATTCTATCATTACGTATTTCTCGGAAGTTCAAAAATAATTCCCGAGCAGAAATGCGTGAATAATGTTTTTCGGAAACTTTATCGGAAAGCTTTTATTTTCGTCTTGAAAATTCAAACACTTTAATTCTACTATGTAGCCAAAATCCTACGACATTCTGACATTTATAGGTCAGAGAACGACGTTCGATTAGCTTTCTCCATAAATAATTAATTAAATTCATTTAATAAAAATAAAAATTTAATTCTCAAAAATCCGATTTTGTCGGGGCGTTACACTCTTCCCTCCTTATAAGGATTCTGTCCCCAGAATCTCGCTAATAATACCTACACCACAGAGGATAATTTTTCCTTTATTTTAATCTCGAGTTCCCACAAAGCTTCTTTGACATTGGGGTTCTTTTATTTCACCTTCATCGAAGGTATTATCTTAAGTCACATGACTTATCACTTCCTATCAATAATCTGAGTTGGAAGTTAAACACTTATTAACACATTACGCGGTCTCTATATCATCTTAGTTTATTCTTTTAACTTATATTTATATGGAACTCAAATTCCTCCCTCAAAATAAGACTATACTTAGTCTTCTACTTATCCTGCGTGATCTTCTTCATTCTCTTGCATCCCTCGTTACTTAGTTGTACTTACTTAACTCAATCCATTATCGTGGATTGAGTCTACGTTTTGAATAACAATTCTACCCCTTCATTCCTTAATTTAACTTCTAACTCTGATCTTACCATTTCCGTTATTAACTCATTCTGAGTCGTTAGCATCGATAGCATTCCCAACCCCTCTTACTTAACGCGGCGGCAACAACGTTTACCTTCCCTAAATGATATAAGACATCATAGTCCTCTTTCTACTACATATTCAACTCTTCTGTGTGGAGATATATTTCAGACTCTTAGAGTCCTTATATATCTCACGCTTCTCTCCGTATAAATACCATCTTCATATTTTAATTCAAAAACTAATGCTGCCAATTATAGATAATAAGTAGGATAGACCTCCTCATAACCCTTTAACTGGCGTGATGCATACACAATGACATTGCCATGCTATGAGAGCACGCAATCATAACATCTATGTAAACATCGAGATACACTACAAAACTTCCTCGTATCATCTGATAAAGATAATCAGGTGTCTTAATCAACCTTTCTTTTAAATCATGTGACGCTAATGGTACCTTCAACCATAGCATCCCATAAGGGTAACTATCAAATTGGCCACCGACTTGATTGGCGCCCCTTACGGAAAAACCTACTTCCGCACATTAGTCAACCTAAATGACATAACCAGAAACTTGTCATAACCATAATGAATTCTGAACGTCATCTTAGGTACCTCCTCCTTCTTCCTTACTTCCAACCGACTATACCCCATACATACATCTATCTTTATAAAAATTCTTTGCCCCTCTCAACTGACCAAATAGATCATCGATCTTGGGCCATGGGTATTTATCCTTAACCGCTATCTTACTCCTATTACGATAGTCGATATGCAACTGTAACAACTCATCCTCTTCCTTAACACCAACCTAACTTGAGTCATGGTTCGACAATAATAGTGTCGCGGTATTTTATTACCGTAAATTACTACCTTAGATTTTCTGAGAAAACTAAAGGTTCACACTTTACTTATAACTATTTGTTATAGCTCTATGGTTAATCAACCCATTCATACCGAGAATTTCCTCAAATTCTCTCAACATGAACAGTACTTATCTACTGATACCTACTTACTTCTATTATCCATGAAATAATTTTCACGAATATAATTTAACGAAAGTTATTTCCTCCTTCTCTACCTTAATATTTTAAAGGTATTTATAATCCGTTCCAGACAGACTCCTAGATGAGTCTTTCCACCTGTCTTACATTCTTCGATCTTACGCTTAGGGTCCCCTTGTCCCACTCCAGTATTCCCGGAGTTCAAATTTTATTTTATTTTTTCGTTTTGCCATACTGCCGCTGGCATTCTCAGCCTTGATCCCTCCCTCTCTCTTCCTGTCATTCTTTTCCCTCTTTGTGGTATTGAGTCTACAACTCACTATCACCTTATGCTATAATCACCTTTTCCAGAATGATCCCATAGGAAACACTCTAGATCACCAAAATCCCACTATAGAGCTAGGGTTTCAGACCCTGCTCCAACCTACGAGCCTTCACCTCCTTCGTGTCCACTTGATGTTAAACAAACCTTGCCCATTCGTTGAATTTGGTCGCGTACTGGGGAAATGTCATGTCCCCTTGCTTAAGTTCTAAGAACTCAGTGTCTATCCTCCCTCACATGTCTTATAGGGAAAATAATTCTCAAAGAAAACCTTCTTGAATTATTCCCACGTTACTACCACTGTTCCAGCCCACCCTGGTGAGCCTCCCACCAAAAGTTGGCTTTACTCTTCCTTAGGTAAGTCAAAAAAGAAAACTTCTGCGGCTCACCTACGTTTGTAATAACAAAACGCCTTCTCTATTACTTTTACCCATGTCTGGGACTCTATTAGGTCCGTCGTTCCTTTGAACTCCGGCGAACCTACGGTTTTAAACTATTTATAGGTAATCGTTCTAGCAAACCTAGGTTCCGCGGGTACTCTACCCTTGGTTTGGTTAAATGCAGCCGTTAATAAATTAATGAACTCTTGAATAGGGTTGTTTAGACCCCCTTCATTATCATTATGTGATTCTGCTTCCTGATTACATTATCTTTTCCTTAGCGGAATTTCCTAATTAAATAAATAAAATTTCATTATTAGCTATTTACTTACTTCGTTATTAATCGCTACATACCAACTCGCATCATAACAAATCATTTCCATGAAAACTTCATTATATTCATATGATTCTTCATAGTTTGAAACTATTTACAATTTGTTTTCATAGACAAAAGCTATTACATTTTCTATCCCGCAATTGAACTTCACAAAAGTTGGGATTTACAAAAAGACTACACTTTAAAAAAAGGTTTCTAATAATGCATAATAGCATCCTCGTGTTTCTTATTCGCAATCATTGCTACAGTACCCCGACTAATCATATGACCGGTTTGTCCTGACTCAATGGAATAACAAGCAACCTTCAGCTTAAAATCCTTATGTGCACTCTCATGGATGTAAGACATCTGTGCTATCTTCTGGTCCCTCTCCCCCAGTTCTCTAAGAAACTCATCGGCCTCTGCCTTATAATTCCTAGCATGCTCTGCCATAAGCACCTGCTTATCGTGCTCTAACTCAAAATCTGCTTCTACAGACATCTTAGCTTCATGGAGATAACTAATCTCTTCACTCTGATTCTGCACAACTGTACCCAGTTGCACATTCCTGTCAAACGCTGCCAGATACAATACTTCCATTGCATCTGGAGGTGATGACTCTAGTGTAGGTACCACCGTCTCAACCGATGTTACCTCCATTCCTTCCTCCACATCGTTCATCGTACTAAGGTATGATGCTATATCCATCTCTCCCTCAGACTAGTCTTCCTCAGAAAAGTACTCCTCTGTCTCCGACTCATCTAGAAGCACTATTGGTACCTCCGCCACTGGTATGGGTACAGGCTCTACTCGGTTCACAAGCCCTTCGTTCATCGCATGTACATCTCTATAGATCAAGCTATCGATCGACATCCTACAATAACACATAACATGTTTATTAGTACATAACACAAAATAGTATATGCACAAATCATATTTAATTTATTTAGGGTTACTTTCCATCTTTTAAATCTTTTGGTACTGAGTTTCCTTAATACCTTATTGACTCATCAACTTAAGTAAAGCTCGAGTTTACTTCCTTCGGACTTCTCTTCCTTAACGAGGTTATTAACCTAAGGTTCTTCCCCCCTTAAGTTTTATAACTTAATGCTTTAATACCAACCTGTGACGCCCCCAAATCTGGGTCTCTTTCAACCCGACATATGGTGCTCCACGGTGCTATAGTTCACACAATCATTCACTTGACATACCTCAAAAGAACGAATATATCTTATGTATATTCCAAAACAATACTACAATTCCCCAGGTTCTTTATAACCGTTACATTTGTTCATGTCATAATATCAAATATTATCATTACAAACCTATACTATTACATAGGTAAGCTACAAACTTGCTTTAGCCTTCGTTTTATCCTTGTCGAATCTCTTGGTCATATCGTCTAAGCTGCATTCATATGGTTCAAGCAAGAATGAGCATAACAAGCTCAACAGGTATAACATTTTCATTTTAAAAGCATGCTTAAAACATAGGAATCATATATCTTCAATAACTGGATGATAGTTACGAAGTACTATCAATAATTCAAAATAGCTTTCCTTTTTCCTTCAAAACGTTTTTCAATAACAATATTCCATGAATCATCAATTCTAGTTCAAGACGTGAACGTCTTATAGTTTCTTTGAAAAGGACAACCCGGCACGAAGTTCGTAAGTCCGGCATAGCTTACGAGTACATCTAGGTGATCAGCCTATAATACCCTATGTTGACCAACACTACATCCATTAAACGTGTGCACGTTTAAGTTGTGGCAACCTCACGTGCCCATCGAATACTCGATGAAAATACATTTGTTTATACATATTCAGGCTTACCTTGAATCCGCACTAAAAGAGTTTCGATAGGATAGCGTTAGAAATTCTATATTGAAAGACTTATAAAGAAATTAGTCAATCTATCAAGATTAGTCTAGCCGAGTTAAAACTGGCTTCGACCCTTTCTTTGAAATCATACATGCATCTCATAACGTGAATCATATTGAAAACCTGGCTAACATGAAGGTTAGACAATCTTTTAAGAAAAACTTGCCTTCAGCGTCTGCTACAGTACAATTACGTTTCCTTTGAGCCTTTACAGTTTCTACAACACATAAGCACATAACATACCATATTAGGTGATGAATGAACATACTTAGTTCCTAAATAATCTTACCCTTCTTCTCAATCTAATCCCGTATTAGATTTGTTATTTATTGGTTCCGGCTTTCCGTCGTTCTTTTACATCATTCTAACTAACTTCATTCTCTTATACTTAAGTGAAATTATTTCATTATTATAACTCGGTTCGAGTTAATTATCCTTCCTCATGTCTTACTAACGTCCGTACGTTATTAATCAAAACTCGATCGTCATTGGTGAAGTATTAACATTGAATATCATTTGCGTTCATCTTCAATTAACTTTCTTTTAACCCTAAGTGATTATACTTGGGGTTCAATTATGACTTGATAATGTTTAATTAAGTTCATTAGTTCGTTACTCAACAATTTCCCTTCATCTTCTACTTGTAAACATTTCTTTATTGTCTAGCTTTTAAAACATTTCTTCACCGGGCGTACGGTGATCCTCTGTTGTCTTGTATTTATTGTCGCCCATTAGGGCTTGGAGACCGGAGCGCGAGTCCCTTTGTTAAGCATCGCGCTTCGGCCTGAGTTTGCAGAGTCTAAAGCTCACTTTGGCGCTGCAGCACCGGTCATTTAAGCTTGGAGTTGCGCCACAGCGCGGACTCTGAGCCACAGATAGTTTTGACAGATTTTAAACTTTGCGAGATTCCCGGACTCGTAACTTCTTCTTTATATGTCTGAATTGGCTCATTCAAGAGCATACGGTTCACAAATTACGTACTCTATGCCTTCATGCAAGAATTTTATCTATTCGACTTTGTTTGCTAAAATTTCACCTATTAGTCCCTTTTTAACGAAAATGATAAACGTTCGTGAACGTTCAACGCTCGTTTCTTCGTTCTAAGTCGAAATCCGGCCATTTTCGAGTCCGCAACTCTATAATTACAAATACGATTTGTGTCCATTGAAAACCAATGTTTCCAAGCTCCATATCAAAATTTGACTTCCATTTCGAGAATTTCACGAATTCGACGATTGTCGTCTAATCGTGTGAATTCTGGCGAAACTTCGTTACTTGAGATTTGTAGACCATTTCACTTGGATTCAATCCATCATATTAATATCTTGACATTCATGCTTCATTAACTTATAAACATGAGAAGTTATTAATTGTTCTTAATAAGTTCAAAACTCATAAACTTATGAACTACTTATTAAAGTATAACATACTTAATTTCATTGCTTATGACTTATTAATAAGTTAAGTCCTTTAATCCTTATTCTTACTTCTTATTAATCATGCTAACTTCTTAATGTAAACATATTACCACTTCTTACAAGTTCTTATACTTTCATTATTGTTCTTCACAAGTTCGTAACTTAAATGATTACGAATAGGTTATTCATGATTTATACGTCTTATTAAGACTTAATCCCTTTGGTTTATCATTCCTTAAAATACTAGCTCTACCAATACCCCCTTCTCTACTAATGGAAGAGAAAGAAAATCATGGCTTAGGATCACTTACTCTTTGATATTCACTTGACTATGCCTTGCTAAATCTTTAATCTCCTTCTTGATCCTTGAAATTTGAAAGACTAGTTTTCTTACTTTTTTAGCTTATTCTCTCAACCAAATAAGTTGTTTAGCTTGGGAGGAGTTGGATGAAATTTGAACAACCAACAAATGAAGTGAGGCTTCTCTATTTATTGGAAATCCTAAGTTAGGGCATAAGGGTCATTAAGCCACTCCACCTCCTTAATTCCACCTCCTTACTATTCCTTATTTGTTCACCAAGTTTACTTGGCCTCCACAACTTTTATCTCTTGCTTGCTCCCCACAAAACTCATCCTTTACTTAGCTTTTAAGTTACTTGGTCATCACATAACTTATCTCTTGCTTAGCCACCAAGCATAAGCACTTTATGTGACGCCCCCAAAATAGGTCCATTCCATCCAACCCATTCTGAGTCGCCAAATACATGGTACAGAAATAACTACAACTTTATTATTACAACATATAAACTGTGAGTTTAAATACAGATATTGCCATCTAGACAATATCCACACGCAAATAAATCCCCATCATAATTATTGATACATTATTTTACAAAAATGGTGAGGACTACTAAACAACTCTCTCTAGAACCTTCATTCCATACCCCGACTAGTAATCGCTACATTCTCGTCTCATGAGAAGAAAAATGGAACAAATAGGAAAAGGGTGAGTTTAACTAGCCCAGTAAAGAATATTATGACTAAGATAATATACAACAAAATTATCGTTAGTCTTCAACAGGGAAAAATCTAATAGAATACAATAGACAACAAGTTTTAAATCAATATTCGCAGCGAAAATAATAATTCATTAGAAGAGTTAAGTAGAGAATGCAAACTACTATCTTCTATGTATGAATTTTAAAGTTCATCGCTCTATCTTTTATCCCCGTAACATCAATCAATATATATCTGAATCAAATATTCATCTTTTGCACTGTGCCAAAGATATTCATCATTAGTCATGTTCATCTAAACACTGCTCATCTTTGCACTACGGGCCAAAGATATTCATCGAAATCATTCATCTTTGCACTACATGAATAAAGATATTCATCATAAATCATTCATCTATGCATTACAGGCCCAAAGATATTCAATAATATCATCATTTAAGACCGAGGATGATGAAAATATTTTAAATAAACGAATCCAAAGAAACAAAATAACAAGGATTAAGGATTAAGGATTCGTACTTTGTTTTATCCATATCCAAAATACCTCAAAATAATCATAGTGGTGTAAAATTCAAGAATGATCAAAACATGGATACAATCAAAGCTAGTATCCGTAATAGATATTTTGGACTAAAAGAAGAAATTTCATTTTTCGATGAATAGTGCCGTATTCGGAATTGTGTCGATATCGTGAATAGTCCGAGTATCACGTGAACAAAGAATCTCACACCAAAAGATAGAAATTTCACAAAAAAAACATATTCACGCTTCGTGAATAGTAACCCTGACATAAAAAAGTTCCAAATTTGATAAAAAGTTTCAACCAATATTTTGGCATAATGATATTGAAGAAATAATATCATTTTTAAAAAAATAATAACCCTTACCTCGAAAGACAGTAATTCTAATTGAAATACCGGATATAGGCTATGACTTGAACTTGCACCGTATAGCAATACTCAAAGTATACTCAAAATACTCACAAGAATATGCTCGATAATATAGAGAAAGAAAACTTCAGTTTCTGGTGTGATTTTCAATTCTAACCTAAGCACCCTATTTATAGGAAATTGCTTAGAACACCAAAGCAGAAAATTTAATAAATTAATAATATATATAATAAGTTTTCTACGCCAACCTTCCTAGATCTAAATTCAGCAACATGACACACTTATAACATGTGGAACACTCACCAAAAACATTTTTATTATTTAAAATAATTAAAACTTCCAAAAATCAATTATTTCGTAGCTTCGGAACTTAAATAATTCACAATAAATAGCCCTTTTGTCAGAAAATTCTAATCTCGCATGTTTTTTTAGGAAATTCAATTCTCTACAACTTTGCGTAAGAAAGTTTTCCAAATTCCAAATGTAAATTGATCAAAATCTACAAATGGGTGATTTTAGAGGCTATAATCAAATTTCGATCAATAAATGGGGTCCAATTTACATGTTTAACATGTTTTAAACATTTATTGTAACAAAAATACTCTTCCTCCTCGTATACTCATATATCCCACATTCGTTGTAAAAATATCACCATTATTATATTATTAAAATATAATAATATATATATATATATATTTAAATGAATTATTTCATCGTAAAAAGATAAAATTTCAATTTTTAACAATTGTCACATTAAAATTTTCTCCATCTATATCAACATAAAATCAATATTTTCCTCATCATATGAATCAATAATTAATTATTCACAAATAATATTACGTAATCACAATATTGACAACCAGTGCAGCTTCCTGGAAAGAGGGGCTTTCTAATAAAGATTTCTCCTTCTTCTTGGCGCAATTAGGTGACCAAACCTCTCCTTAGATGAACTTTCTAGACATTGCCAATAATGTTATCTAATAATATTATTTAGATAATATGAATTATTGCTTCGATAATGAAAAATACTGTGTAATGACAATTATTGAAACAATAGCAATATAAAATATCAATGCAGCAATTATTGAATCAATAAAATAAAATACTGAACAGTAATTATTGTAACCATTATTGAGTAGTGTCTTCTTACGTAAGAATCAATAATTGGTGCAATACCGTGTGCTACTGTTCAACAACGCGTATTAGTGTGTTTTAACCACTGGGTATTCCAACAGTATTAACGGTAACAACTGCGCCGTTATTTATAAACAACTTATTCTTGTCGTTTTCTTCCTCCAATCGCTTTTCGTTATGGGGCCCACACATGGTCGTCTTGGTAAATGCGAATATTCCCCGACAAGCATTTAATATTCCACGACCAAACGAATATTCCCCGACAATAATGAATATTATATCACCACTTGCTTATTTAAAATATTTGCGTATTTTACCCATAACTAACCACATTAATCAAATCCACCCTTACTATTTCAAAATAATAAATAAAGGAAATTCCTTTTTATTTAAAAAAATTTCGGGGTCTTACAACCTCTCCTCCTTATGAAATTTCGTCCTCGAATTTAACGTACGTACCTGGTGCTTCGAAAAGATGAGAATACCTCGCTTTCATTTCCGTTTCCAACTCTCAGGTCATTTCCTCAATAGCATGGTTTCTCCATAAAACTTTAACTTGTGGTATAACCTCTGTACATAGGACATGTTCTTTCCTATCCAAGATCCTGATAGGTACCTCCTCGTACGTTAAGTCTTCGGCTATCTCGTCTGGTTCTAACTCAATGACGTGGTTCGGGTTGTCCACATATTTACGTAACATCGATACGTGAAAAACATTATGAACACGCGTCCTACTTGGCGATAAAACGAGTCTATAGGCCACAGTTCCTATTCGATCGAGAATTTTAAATGGATTAATAAATCGAAGGTTTGAGCTTTCCTCACCTCACCGATTCTCGCTTTTGAAATAACAACTTCTTGCACCTTCTTCTTTAAATTCATCGACTCCGGTGTGTGTAGCTTGAATGAATTTTAACTTTATCGATTAAAGTCGATTATACTCGTATATCATCACGTGGGTACCTAGAGTTTTCATCTCCATCTCTATTATTTGTAAATTATACAAAATTAGTTTTTGACAATATCGTACTCGTACTTGTATACGATCTTCTACTCAACACGTCAGCTACCACGTTCATTTTTCCAGGATGGCATGGTCAGAACATGTGCTCAAATGAGTTTCCTCTTGAGTTCTTCGAAGCTCTTCCCACATTCCTTGCTCCATTCGAATTTTGTATCTCTACGAGTCAGCTGCGTTAATGGAATAGCGATTCGAGAATATCCTTCAATGAATCTCCGATAATAACCAATTAAGTCTAGAAAGCTATGTATTTCAATTACCGACTTAGGTTGTTCTCAACTGTGACTCATATCCCAACCTTGGATAGCACGTCACAATGGCACCTATCAGTTTACTACCGCATGAATATGGCGTCCCCTATGGAGAATCTGGCTTCGGTGCATTCCACAAAGGAAGTCACCAGATAGAGGCTCGGGTATCAACTTCTACAGTTGGGTTTTTAACTCCTGAAGTTCAATAGGAGCCATTCGATATGAGATTTTAGAAATGGGTTTTGTACCGGATTTAAAGTCGATACAAATTCAATATCACGCTCTGGGAGTAGGCCAATGAATTCTTCAGGAAATACGTCAGGAAAAATCAATAACAACAGGAATATTATTCAAATCTGACGTGTCTTTATTCAAATCCATAACATGGACTAAGAAAGCTTGACATCCGTTTTTCAATAAACGAATCGCTTTATGATTAGATATGACAGTGATTGATTTTAATGGTTTAGTTGCCTGAACTCAAACAACAGGTTGATTAGGAATATGAAAACTAACAACCTTACGAAAAGAATCAATTTTGGCATGATGAGTAGTTAACCAATCAATCCCTAAAATCACATCAAAAGCAAGTATCTTTAAAGAGATAAGGTCAATGTGTAAAAGATAAGGGTGCCAACTTTGAATCAAGCAAGATTTCTAAACAGTCGATGTAATGAAAATTTCTCCTAACGGAGTCTCCACAGATAGGTCAAAGTCTAATTTCTCCGTAGTCAAGTTCAAACGTTGAGCGCAAGCAAGAGAGATAAAAGGATGGGTAGAACCGGTATCTATTAAGGTATAAACTTTGCAAGAATTTATAATTAACTAACCTGTGCTAACTTCATTCGGGTTCCTCGCTTTTTGACCGGTCACGACAAACTCTCTTCCAGGAACTGTTCACTTTGACTTTTCTGGGACATCCTTTTGAGTCACCATCCCCGCTGGACTTGGTTTCGCTACCGTACAATCTCGAGCGATATGTCCTTCTTTTCCACAATTATAGCATACCTTAAACTGTTGTGAGCAGTTTGGGCTGATATGTCCCTCTCTCCCGAATTTGTAATATACAACTGGTGGTCTTTCTCCTCCCTTAGAACCAGTTGCTACTGGCGCTGACGTCTTCACATGGTCGTTGTTGAATCTCCTCTTTTTAAAATCTCCTCCTAACTCGCTTCTTCTATTTTCATGGCCACGATTACCACCAGAATGGTTACCGCCTTTGTCCGTATTCTTCTTTCTCCGCTGGTTATCGTTATTACGATGATCGCTATCTTCTGGTATGATCCTCAGTTATGGTCCCTCGGTTGAACGTACTCGTTATCTCACTCTAACAATCGAGCCACGCTGACAATATCTCGAATAGAGAGAAATTTATGAGAATGAGATAATGGACGTATCTTGAAGTTTCAAACCTCTCAGAAACATCTGCGTCATACGTTCCTTATTCTCTGCCAAATGAGGTGCAAACCTGGATAACTCCGCGAACTTCGCCTCGTACTGGGACACCATCATGTTATTCTGCTCCAGTCTAATAAACTCCACTTCCTTCATATGACGAATAGTTTCAGGAAAGTATTTGTCATTGAACTGTTTCTGAAACGTCTCCCATGACATGTCCTACAATCCTACAAGTCCATTGAAATAGGATTTAACCGTTTAACGTAAAATCCTCATATCCCTTACGTATAATCTTTTGTCATACATGTTATACTAACTTTCATATATACTCGTATCATACTCGTATTCATTACCTCGTATAATACTCGCTATTATATGATCATCATTAAACAAATCTTTATGTTCCTTAACATTCTCAAATTTAGTACACAGGCAAAAATCTGTGCTAGCCATACTTGAATTATTAATACATTATCCATCTTCCCTTATTATTCTATCATTAAGTATTTCTCGGAAGTTCAAAAATAATTTCCGAGCAAAAATCAGTAAATAGTGTTTTTCGAAAAATTTCTCGGAAAGCTTTTATTTTCGTCTTGGAAATTCAAACACTTTATTTCCTTCACGTAGCCAGAATACTATGATATTCCGACACCATTAGGTTATAAAACAACCTTTATCTTACAAACACATAATAATAACATATAATATAATTTTATTCATTATTTAAGTGAATAAAATTATTTTACAATAAAATTTGAATTTCTCGGGCGTTACAGTAGTGCATAATATTTGTACGATGATAGATTTTGCAAAAAGTAGCCCAAACTCGGTAAATCTGTAGAAGATATTTTGGATTTTTTAGTATAGTTCAACTTGAAAATGACTTATAAAAGGAACGGCTCTAGAAGATATATCGACGGGGAACCGCGGGTCAATCCGCAGCCACCCAGTGTGGGTCCCAACTCCTCCAGATCGATCAAATTTGAGTTAAAAAGGAGTTCCCGAAAGCTAAAAAGTCAAATCAGGTAAAAAGGTGTTATGCGATTGAGCGGAAAGGGCCTGAAACCCTAAATTCAGATACCAAACTTTTGATCTACATGTAAGTCATTGGTATTTAACTCGGATGTGGGCTTCAAAGAGCCAATGATAGAAATTATGGAAAAAAGCCTTTGTCAAAACATCGGGAAGGTCCAGTGTCATAAATTGTTGGTCTTAAATGCATCAAAATGTCTAAATTTGTTCAGGGGTATAAATAGTTAGAAAGATATCCCCAGCAGAGATATCAGGCATGTCTGATAGTGTAAACTATTAGCGACAACTCAAGCGTAGCATCGGGAAAGATCTGGTGATGTAAGTTGTTGAAAACTACTTCAACAAAGGTCTAAATGATTGACAGTGTAAATCGTTGGCGACAACTCCAGCATACCATAGGGAAAGATCCGATGATGTAAGCCATTGAAAACTATTTCAACGAAGGTCAGAATGATTGATAGTGTAAACCGTTGGTGTAAACTCCAGCGTAGCATTCGGAAAGATCTGGTGATGTAAGCCGTTGAAAATTACTTCAACGAAGGTCATAATGATTGACAATGTAAATTATTGGCTACAACTCCAGCGTAGCATCAGGAAAGATCTGGTGATGTAAGCCGTTGAAAACAACTTCAACGAAGGTTGGAATGATTGAAAGTGTAAACCGTTAGCGGTAACTCCAACATAGCATCGGGAAATATCCATTGATGTAATAAATGAAAACTACTTCAACGAATGTCAGAATAATTGACAGTACAAACCATTGGCAAAAACTCCAGTGTAGCATCGGGAAAGATCTGTTGATGTAAGCCGTTGAAAATTACTTCAACGAAGGTCAAAATGATTGACAGTACAAACCGTTGGGGACAACTCTAGCATAACATCTGGAAAGATCCGGTAATATTAGTCGTTGAAAATTGTTTCAACGAAGGGCAGAGTAACTGATACTGCAAACTGTTGGCGAAAACATCAGCATAGCAGCAGGAAGATTTGATGATGAAAATAGTGGAAAACTATCTTCCTCGGGGATTACCGATGATGGAATCTATTATATAAATCCCCGGTCGAGGCACTGTGAAGGCTTGGTGATTTTCAGTTCGTTGTAAATTATTGTTCAAGTAGGCACCAAGGAAATTCGGTGATGGTCAACCTTCACAAAACTACCATTCGAGTAGGTATTGTGAGGATGCTATGAAAGAAAGCAGTAAATATTATATCTCCAGTGGAGCTATCAGCATTAACCTGATAGAAATCCAGAGCGGTGGTGACAATCCCAGTGTAACGACAGGAAGAATCCAATGATGGAAACAAAGGCAAACTATCATCAAGATAAATTCGGTGATGGCAACCAAGACAAACTATCCTCAGTGAGTCACTCGCAAAAATATAGGAACATCTTCGGCATAAATAAATTCAGAAAGAACATCTAAAGATAAAGAACATTGGTGACAACCTCAACGTCAAAATCCAATGGTCTCAGCCATAGAAAATCCTCCACAGCAGGGATTTTGAAAACATCTCTACAACTTATCGTCGAATCAATCTAAATAGCTCTAATGGAAATTTCAAGACATTGGCAACAAACCCAGCATCGCATCGGGAAAGATCCAGTTACAAAATCTTTGTAAACTACTGTTTGAGTAGACATCAAGGCGGTTCAGTTGAGACCATCATTGACAATTCCATCCCCAGCAGAAATGGCGGGAGCAGTTAGTGATAGAATCATGTTGGAAATAATTCCAACAAAAAATAGTCAGTATCCATAACATCATGTTGTATTGCATGTCATCATTTAATCTTGTCATATTTCAAGTGTCTAGTAATCTTTATCATGTTAATGTCATTACATTGCATAAACTTGATAAAGAGGGACATCTATAGACACTCGAAATTGAGAATTCCTATTACTAACCATGCAGGAGGGAAGAATCATCTTTTATCTTCCAGAGACAACCTGGAAGTCAAATCACCAGTTCAAGCCTCGATGACCACCCCAGGAGATCAAATCCAAACACCGATGACAACCCCGGGAGATCAAATCCAATCCCCAGTGACAACCTTGGGAGATCAAGTCAGACCCCGGAGACAACCCCAGGAGATCAAGCCAAAACTCGGAGATAACGCTGGGAAATCAAACCAACATCAAAGACAACCCTGAAGACTGTCAAAAGTCAATAGCAGTCAAATCTAAGAGACAACCCTAAGAAAAGATGGCTACAACTGCATCAAGCTCGGAACCAACTCGGGAGGGTCAAAATAGTAATTTTTCCAACGCAACATCATTTCAGCCCAAATCACTACAAAAGAAGTCATAAAGAACCATAACATCTATTCCGAGTGAAAAAGCACAAGACAGCTTAATGGATGGACTGCGAAGACTTGAAGGTCTGGTCATATACCAATCATCTCGAATTTGAAAAGGACAAATCCCATGTCATTATGTACCTCTCATCAAGGGCTTTTTGGAAAATTATAGCACGCCTCAATCGGATTCCCGGATTAAATGTTATGAATGTTCAAGCGATTTGTGTGTTGATCTATGTGCACGTACTTCGAGATAATGGGACCTACGGGGCCCGAGACCACCCGGGCAGGAACAGGTAGACCCACGGCTGCCTTTGATAGAGCCACGACTACC
The DNA here is from genome assembly GCA_020205605.1 of Panax ginseng. Classification (NCBI taxonomy): domain Eukaryota; kingdom Viridiplantae; phylum Streptophyta; class Magnoliopsida; order Apiales; family Araliaceae; genus Panax; species Panax ginseng. The sequence continues at coordinate 64,880,570 of CM035136.1, forward strand.
TCGGGTAGACCCGTGGCTGCCGCGGGTAGACCCGCAACTACTTTGGTTTATAAATAGACCCCCCCAATCAGCCAAAATGAAAAAAAAACAGAGGGAATTCCCTCCATTTCAGCTCTTAACCACTCCTATAGTGTTCCAAACTTTGATATTCTTTTTTGTAAACACTTATATACATATATACTACAACATATAAAATTTTAACTTGTGAAAACGGAGTTGTCAAGCTTCAAAAGAGATTTAAAGCTCTCCTCGCTATACAATGTAAGATCCTTTCAGATCTGAAGATTTTACTCATTTTTCTATATATAAATATATATATATACACAGAGTTGAGCCTTTTTTTCAAATTTGTAGCTTTTTCTTGCTTTCGTGTATATATATCCACGACCTACTGATTCGAATTCGAATTATACTGTTTAATAGTGCCTAGATTCTAAATTAAATGACTTTTATTGCTTTAACATATATATAACCATATATATATATATATATATATATATATATATATATATATATATATATTATAACACTCATGTCTAGATTCTAAATTAAATGACTTTTAATGTTTTAATATACATATATATATAACCATATATATATATATATATATTAATTGTTTACTGCTATTAAAATATGTGTTCTAACAATTTATTTAATGTAAAGCAGTGATATTAATGCTTGTGGACTAGATTTATCTAAATCTAGACATATCTAACTTTTAATCAGTTCAAAAGTTGTAAAGCTGGAACCGTTGAGCTAGAATGACTAACATTTATTTAAAACTAATTTTCTTTCTAGTTTTGTAAACATTAAGAAACCACGCGTCCCTAGATCTGTATCTAGAGGAAACAGGAAGCTTGTCTACGCGAATGCAAGAATTTAACTGATGAATCCTTTGTTTTGCGACATTTAGATTAAATATCTATTTTATTTTAGTATATTTGTTATGCAGTCTATTCATAAAACATTGTGTGAGCCTAGGAGCCACGGGATCTAAGATTCAGCTGACGGATCTAGATCTGGTTCCCATGATGGACCCTTTTTAGTTGTACAGTTTACTTGAAAATCTTATTTGTGGTGCTCGGGTCACTTCGATGACTTTTATGCCCATAAGGAACCCGACACTCGTATGTATATTATTTTGTCGAAGATGAATCGCATCTCAAGAATAAAATTCAACAAATGGAAGAAACCATCCGGTCAATAAAAGGGACTGGAGAATATGGAAGCGTGACTTATTCAGACCTTTGCATCTTTACTTGGGTTGATTATCCAGAACATTTCAAAACACCTGATTTTAAGAAATATGACGGATTGGGAGATCTTTACACTCATTTGAAGGTGTTTATTTGAGAACTTGGGTCATATGCCGAGGATGAAAAGCTAAATAAGCAATTGTTCCAGAAAAGTTTAACTAGAGAGGTCAGAGCATGGTATGCCAGATTGGACAATTCCAAAATCCATAACTGGGAAGAACTAGAACATGCTTTTCTAAACCAATAATGTTTCCAATCACAAATGGCTCCAGATAAATATCAAATTACTAAAGTTAAAAAGCAGAATACTAATTTTTTTAGAGAATATGCCCAAAGATGAAGATGTCTGGCTGCTCAAGTAATCCCATCAATGATATAAACTAAGATGGTAATGACCTCCATTGACATACAAGAAGATCCATTCTATGAGAGGGTCCTGGAAGTAATAGGAAAATAATTCTCAGAAATGATTAAACATGGAGAGATGGCTGAGATGGGGTTGAAGTCTGGAAATTTAAAGACCTCACTTCTTTAGAAGTCGTGGCTGAGCATATTCAGGCCAGAAATTATAGGAATAACCCTTAGAGGGTTCATAAAAATAAAGAAAAAGATGTATCCTTGGTACTGCAAGGACAAACTCGGAGAGGCAATCAAAACTTGTTCATTTAAAGAAAGAATTATTCCCCTTTTCAAGCATCTACACAATCCTCAAATCCTCCATTGGAAAAAGTTAGAGAGGTGAGACGTCAAAGAGTTTTCAAACCGTTGGGAGACTCGTTGGAAAATATACTGAAGCTTCTGACAGCACAAAAGAAAATTGTCCAACTCCTTCCTCCAGCCAATCCAAGTGGAAGGAATTTTGATACAAACAAGAAATGTGCTTATCATTCTAGAGCTCCAGGTCATGATACCCAAGATTGTTGGTCTCTTAAACATAAAATCTAAGATCTGATAGATAATGGGGAAATTATGGTGACAACACAAGAACAACCACATGTGCAAGATAATCCTCTGCCTCAACACCAGGAATAGAATGTCAATATGATCAGCAGGGGGAATGTAGAAAGTTCTAATTACCTCAAATATGTAGGTGATTTTCCCTAAACCAGCAAAGATAATTCCAATAAATGGGATTATTAAGAATTTCAATTTATGATAGAGAGAGAAATGAAGTTTATCAAAGAACAGGTTGATCAGCTGGCGGAACTGGTGATACATCAACATCGAGTAACTCAGTAACTGATTAGTCAAGGGCACACAAGTCATCTCTCCCTTATCACAAGGAATCAACAACAATTCCAAGAGAATGAAACTTTAGAAGAAAAACTTGCAAGAAAAATTAGAGCCCAGTCTCGTTGGGACAATGCAGACCAAAGGAAGTTAACTCATTTGGGTTAACCAATGGAGGAGATTTTGTAGATATTGATCAATTAAGGGAAGATCATAAAACTGTTACCCCCTATCAATCCATGTTCCAAGAGATTTGATGCTACTAGGGTCTGTCAATACCACTCCAATACTCGGAGTTATAGCACTAAAAGCTACTGAGCACTTCGTCATCTAATCTAGAATATGATTGATATCGGTGACCTGCAAATGGAAAATAATGGTACTTTCTTTCCTGAAGAAAGGGAAGATATTCCCTTCGAGAACACAAAGATGGAAGGAAGTTATAGCAGTCATATCTTTTGAAGGAAACTTGTCTGCAACACCTCTTGTAATCCAAGGAACGAAGATCAAAGGAGTACAGAACCATTTGAAAGTGGTTGCGCCTGAGCCAATAATGTTTCCCTTCAGACCGCGGTATCCTACGGTGTATCTACCTCGGTGAGTAATGAAGCCATTCATTAAATTCGCGAGAAGAGTGTCCGAGGAAAAAGTTGAAGAATTCATTTGCAAGATTGGACATAATGAAGCCAAATTGGTGCAAGGATTTAAAGAAGCACCCCGACAGATAATCATTCTGGATAAGGTTTTATCTTCGGAAGATCATCGCAAGGTCTTAGTGAATATACTGGAAGAAGCTCACCTACCAAAGTAAATAGACACCGAGAAGTTTTATCATTTGGTTGATCATATTTTCAACAGTAATGTGATATCTTTCACGGGCAAAGGACTAAAAAAGCCATTGATGTTTACCCCGATGTCCCACTTGCACCCCAAACTAATTTGTTTTCCAAAAGTACTCTTAACGTTACATTTTTTGGGTGCTTGGTGCCGCTATAATGTAACGAAAGACAAACGGGGTTAAAATGTGATGACGTGGTAGGCTTAAATATAAAATATATTCTAAATAAAATAATATATATCATTTAAACAAAACAAAAAATACTAAAATTCAAAATAAAAAAGCATAACATATTTACATCATTTTATCAAAATAATAAAATTCAAGTTATTTTGTTAAATAATCAAAACAACTAATTAAATAAAATAAGTTGTAGAACATATTTACATCATTTAATCAAAATACTAAATAATATTTTTAAACTATATAAAAAGTTAATGATGTAATAATCTATACATAACAAAGATATGTTATAAATAGTATTAATAATTTGATGATGTAATAATCTATACATAACAATATATGTTATAATTTGATGATGTAATAATATTTTTTAAAATGTATTCAAAAATTCAAATTACATCATAATATTTTTAAATTGATATGATTTTAAAAATTAATATTAAAAATTACTAAAATAATCATAATACTCCGCTTTTGAATTTTAAAAATATTATTTAGTATTATGATTTTAGTTATTTAAAAAAATCATATTAAATACTCCCTCATATTCAGATTAAATGTCATTTTAGAGTTAAGCACACTTATTAAGAAATAACACAAAATGTCTTTTGTGTCCATAATTAATTATTTCTCTCTCCACAATTGCCTCTTCTAATTCTCCACAATTGTTCCTAATTAATTATTTCTCTCTCCACAATTGCATTTACTAAACATATTAAATAGAGGGGTAAATTAGGAAAAAATAGTGCAATATTGCATAGAGATTCCAAAACGACACTTATATAGAATAAAATTAAACTCCCTAAAACGTCATTTAATCTGAATAGGAGGGAGTAGTATTTAGTATTATTATTTTAGTTCTTTAATGATGTAATTTGAATATTTGTTATTTTGATTAATTAACGAAATAATTTGAATTTTAGTATTTTAGTATATTTTTTGCTTAATATTTTAGTATTTTTTTAATTAGTATTTGAGGTAAATATGTTATGTTTTGAATTTTAGTATTTTTATTAAATGATGTAAATATGTTATACAACTTATTTTATTTAATTAGTTATTTTGATTAGTTAACAAAATAATTTGAATTTTATTATTTTGATTAAATGATGTAAATATGTTATGCTTTTTTATTTTGAATTTTAGTATTTTTGTTTTGATTAAATGATATATATTATTTTATTTAGAATATATTTTATATTTAAGCTTGTCACGTTATCACTTTTTAACCTCACTTTTTTTTGTTAAGGGCAGGGGCACGGATAACCCAAAAAATGTAACATTAATGGAACTTTTAGAAAAAAAATTAGTTTAGGGTGCAAGTGGGACATCAGGGGTAAACATTAGGGGCTTTTTGACCCTTTGCCCTATCTTTCACTGATGATGACATACCATCAGAAGGGACGGGTCATTTCAAGTCATTGCATATAGCAGTGATGTCTTCAGGATATGTGGTAGGAGGTGTGTTGATAGATGGAGGATCTTCCTTAACCATTTTTCCCTATAACACGTTGGAAAGAATGAATATCAATCCCAATTGAATCCGAAGCAGCCACATAGTCATAAGAGCCTTTGACGAGTCTCGACGAAATGCTATAGGAAAAATTGAACTTTCAGTGGAAATCGGTCCACATACTTTCTACATATCCTTTAAAGTGCAAAACATCCCCACATGATATAATTTGCTGTTGGGAAGGCTATTGATCCATATGGCAGAAGCAGTTCCATTTACCCTTCATCAATAGGTCAAATACATCATTGGTGGTAATATTGTAACTGTCAATGCTGAACCAGAATATTATGTTCATACACGAAGCGATATGCATATAATCAGTCTCAATGAGGTAATTGAGCCTGTCAATTTTCAAGCCCTTGAGGTGAGCAACACTCGGTATCAATCTATTGGAGCCCCAACTTTAAAGCCCATAATTTCCACCGAAGTTATGTCGGCTTGTCAAGAATTCATATCCTAGGGTTTCTAGCCTAGACAAGGGTTATGGATAATTCAACAAAGAATTAAAAGTCCAGTTCAAATTCCTAGCCAGACATGGAAGGCTGTATTAGGCTATTCCTCTGGATCAGATCATCAGAACCCGCAGAAGCATCCACCAGTTCCTTCCTCCACCATGCTGCTACCAAACCTTACAGATGTAGGATTTGTGAAGCCTATGAGGAAAATACTTAAAGTAGTATGCACACAAGCCAATCATGTATGATGATAAAGCATATACTTTGTAATCAATCTTATTTATTTATTAATAAAAGTATTAATTTACTAAAGGCATTTAATTATCAAAATGATGATGTTTTAATAATATGTGATAAACCCATAGTTTTAAGCAATGCTTTTAGAATCATGATGAGATTATGCTAATGAGATCTAAATTCTTAGATAGCTTAAAAACTAAAATGTTCCCAATCAATGGATTACTAAAAAAAGGATTAGTGAATCCTGATAGATTGGTACAAACGTTACTTGCTCATTGAATGAGGATGATTGATCTCATGATCATTTGTGTGGAGACACTAAAACAAGTATATATGTGCTTATTAGAGAATAAGTTCACTGAACGTGACTCGCTAAGGAATACCTAATGGAGTTTTACCTGCCTGTCAATAAGAATTCATGAAGTGATAGTAGTACAAGTAATCCTTAGACTTGAGATCATCATAGTATCTTGTATATAATGATTAATACTTTGACTTATTCCTTAAGACCCTCAATGTATATCAAAGGGTATGTTTGGGTATAATAAGTTATATATGGGGATAATGAATGATCAATAAAGAATCTACCACTTCTAGTAAAAGAAGAGATATGTCCTATGTGAGTTGATAAATAACAACCCAGGAATCCTTGGCCAAGATGGAATGAAATTAGAAAGTAGTTTCTAATTTGAATTCATTAGGAGTTGTGCATTTAGGAATCAAAATACATATAATTAAATAAAATAAGACTTGATAGTAATTCCATGTCTTATATTTAATTAGGACATTGTATGGTAGAAAGATTGAATTGTACAGTAACTATTTAATCAAAGGTTCTTTTATGATTAATGTTAAAATCTATATTATCTGGAAAGTCGTTCGCTAAGGAGACTTATCCCTATTGTAGAATAAATATTAATATTTAAATAAATTAATAGCTTAATTTATTTATTTAAATAATATTAGAATTGTTCTAATTAATTTATTCACAACCGATTTAATATGGAGAATCTAAAGGGTCACACCATAAAACGAAGAATAATTAATTAAGAAGTTAATGGCGTAATCATAATAATATGTTAAGTGTATTTAATTTAATTTAAGATGATAGAGTACATTAAATAGTTTAATATTTATTATTTAATATTTTGAAATATTAAATATAAATTAATAAGAGGAGTCTTATTAATATTATTACAATTATTATTATTTTAATTTCTAAAGGAGTTTGAGAATTAATTTAATATTAGTACTCTCATTTATTCCTAATAGGATTAGGAAACAAATTAATTAAAAGAATTTAATTAATTATCCCTAATAAGATTAGGGAGCTTAATTAATTAAAAGAGTTTAATTAATATCCTATTTTAATTATATTAAAAAGGGTGAACCGATATCTTTATAAGGAGAGTCTTATATTAGATATCGATAAGGGAAATCTACGTGATTCCAACAGTTGGAGAGTACGCATTTTTCTATATAGATAGAAAACTAGGGTTTGAACCAATACCCCTTCTTCTTGATTCTTCTTCTTCCTTAGTGGATCACCTCTAGAGGCCAAACGCTTGGCTTGTAACAATCCAGAATTTTAATCATAATTTTTAATATTTATTGAATTAAATAAATACTTTAGTTAATGTGTTTATTATTATATAAATATTTGTATAATTTGATTATTTATAGTTAAATAAATAATTTATGAGTTGTTGAGAATTAACTTAATTAAGGAAATATGTTAATTAAGTTAATAATTGGTGATTTGGTATTTTCAAGTTAATTAAAATAAAAGAGTGATGAATTAATCATTATGTGGTAATAGTGTAATTTAACTTAATAATTAAATTAGAGAGTTGATAAGGATTAAATGAATTGTTATAATGTTGTTTTAATTTAAATTAGTAATGAAAGTAATGTACTAATTTATTAAATAAAATTATAAGGAAATTATAAATTTGTGGCAATGTGGTTATGTGGCAAATTGTTTTAATAAATTGTTATTAGCTTTAATTTAATTAAATTTGAATATGAGAATTTAATAAAATAAAATGGAACAATTGAACTATATTTTATAAGTAATATAAAAATAAATTAAAAGTGGGTTTAAAAGTTTTTTGCCAAACAAGGCCTTATGGCTTTTGAATTTTAAAATTGATAAAATTGATTTCCTAGTTGTGTAACTGATGGTTTAATAATGTGTAGTATGTCTTTTATCAGTTTTATTTTCTTTGCGTGTTATACACTTGGCCTAACTTATTTCCAAATAATACAAAGAAGAAAAGAGAGCTCTAGAGTGAGTTTGAGAGAGAAATTGTGAGAAGAGATTCTATAAGAATAAGAAGGAGTAGCAATCAAATTCTTGTAGTCATCTTCTAGCTAAACTAAACAAGAAAGCAAAGGTAGAATTCTTAGTTTTAAAGTTTTTTTTTTAATTTTCTAAAAAGTTCTCTATAATTGATTTTTGTGCAGAATTATTGAAAATATGAGTTTGTATTGTTAATGGATGTTTAAAACATATTTTATATCATTCATTCATGATTTAGAGTAATCAAATTCATGGAAATAGGTTTAAAAGTGAAGAAATTGAATTGTAGTGAAATATATATGACATGGCTTATTTTAGAGTCAAAATTGATGCTCAATTCATGTAATAAACTATAAATTGTTTGTTGATTGTGAAAATACATGAAGAAACGAAAACAATATGATTTAAACGGACTGTTTTGATTTTGAAACGAATTCATAGTAAATTGTTTCGCTAAGAATGTCTAAAAGTGATGAAATAGTAAAAACAATGAATTTAGAGGATGTAATTTTGATGTTTATGTTGTTTAATTGATTAGAAACATTAGTTTATGTTTATGTAAACTTATTACAACTTGGGTAAGTTGAAATGGTTGTTAGAAATGAGCTTTTAGGTCTAAATTGGCTTTCTGATGTGTTCGTTCGTGAACTGCATAAGCTAATACTTGGTACCCTCTCCCCGACAGGCGTTACCAGTTTATTTTATGCCACCCCAGCGGGGGTGGGGGGGGGGCACCATAGAGGGCCTTTATTATTCAAACCCCCCCGCTCCGTGATAAGTGGGTTTTATACCTACTTATGAAATACCAATTCACGCGAACTATGCCCATCTCAAGTACATTTTAGTGTGTTTTAGTTGCATTTCATGTTATTTTGCATTGCATATACTTAAAACACCTTTTGGTGAAAAACTACAGTAAACGGCCTAATTTGGTGGAATTAGAAGGCATGAGGCAAATGGATGCATGAAGCGAGGCACAAGTTGTGCTATGCGTGGCATGAGGATCAAGTGGAGAAGAAGACTAAGCGTGGATGGACAAAGGAAGGAGCAATGAACGGATCGATTCTTGAACAACAAAACCGAACTCAACATTGCGGAAGTTGCATGCGGTAGTGCGCTAGGACAAGCTTAGGGACGTCTTGCCATGTGAGCACCGGTGGACAACATTACACATCTGCAAGTTAGGCGCCTGCCGAGGATTACATCAGAGGGCTTGTGTCCCGATGATACTCATGTCACGATTTGTTTTATTTTAATTTTTAATTAAAAGGGTTGTAATTGGTTTAAAACGATTTTCTGACTGGTGTCAGACGGATGATTATTCCGTTTTATATATTTTCATTTTTCGTAACTAGGGTTTACACGTTGAGAGAGATTCCAACGTAGAGCGAAGCCTAAACTCTACTTTTCTAATCCTTCTTGTGATTCTCTATCATTGTGGATTTTTATTAGTAGTTTGCTGGATTTTTAAGAGGATATGAATGTTACTAGTGGATTATAATCAGTAATTGGTTTGATCGTTTCTATCTTTCATCTTTCAATTGTTTGCTTATTAGCCATGTTTAGCTTTGATCCCATAATGGCTTTTGGTTTAGTCATGAACTAAACTCCATTATGGGATTCTAACGGATTTTAATATGTAGTTTGGTTGCATGCTTTAATGTTGGACTGTATTACATATAATATGGGATTTCTATCATGATTGTTTTGCATGTATGAATGCTTGATCACCATTCTCTTTTAGTACTTGTATGGAATTGACAATGAACATGCAAGTATGGATTGTAATCATGATAGCATACGTATATGGGGCTGTTTTGTATGGCTTGTGTATTTCGTGAATCTGATAGACATATATTGTTTACCGCATGAGTTAGAATAAGGGCTTGTGCTTAAATTTAATATGATTGCAATTTCACATAGACATATAGTGATGTTGGTTATATTCATGATTACATAGAGTCTATCACTTGTGGATGCTGTGTAAGTAGGTCATAGTGCATTAAAAAATGGCTATGACTCTTTTAGTGCTCTTGGCTACTTTCCTGTGATATGTGAACAAATCTTGTTTGATAGTGATGATTAGATGAAGTATTAAATGAAGTTAGGATCCCATTACTTTCATATTTGATTTATTACTTCTTTATTATTGTTTAGTCGTTATTTGCGATTAGCGTAATTCACCAATCATATTCATTAGTTGAGCATATAAATATAGTGATTTAATTGATGCATAATAATTTAAATTAAATAACTTTACCTGTGGGATCGATACTTTAAGCTATATTGTATGACTTAGACAAATCTATTCTTATCTCATTTCCATTTTTGTTTTTGTTTCAGGACCTTGTATAAATTTTTATGCGCACGCGGTCATCCAACCCAGATTTAACACCTATTAAGGACAACATAAATGGGAGACGTTGGAAAGCGAGTGTTCGTAGAAATTTACAAGCACAGTTAGAAAGCACTACAGCTAATATGGCAGCCGAGGCACATGGAGAAGAGCAAAGAGAGGAGCATAGGGCTTTGAAGAAATATTCCATGCCCAATATTAATGGATTACAGTCTAGCATCGTCAGACCAGCGATAGCAGCCAATACATTCGAGATAAAAATAGGCACTATTCAGCTGGTACAAAATTCAGTACAGTTTAGGGGTGCCATTACAGATGATCCGATTGAACACATGTTGAGTTTCATCAAAATTTGTGATACATTCAGATACAACGGTGTGACGGAGGATGCTATCAGACTTAGGCTATTCCCATTCTCATAGAGGGATAAAGCAAGAAGTTGGCTACATTCTTTGCCAGCAGGATCTATAACTATATGGGAGGACTTAGCACAAAAATTCTTACCCAAGTTCTTCCCAATGGCTAAGACTGCAAAGATGAAGACAACTATCTCTCAGTTTGAGCAACAACAGGGCGAGTCCTTATATGAAGCATGGGAGAGATACAAAGAGATGCTGAGAAAGTGTCCACATCACGGTATGCCAGATTAGATGGTGATCAACACATTCTATAACGGATTGGGATGGCAGTCGAGACCGACTGTAGATGCAGCTGCAAGAGGGATATTATGGGCAAAAAGTTATGAGGAAGCCTATAACCTTATCGAGACAATGGAATCAAACGATTTTTCGAATCCTACATCTCGAATGCCACAGCCCAAGGTTGTAGGTGTGTTGGAAGTAAATGCTATCACACAATTGTCAGCACAGATGGCAGCCATGGTGAAGAAAATAGATACATTAACAGAAGGTAAAACGAAGACGGTTGCCTTCGTATGTGAGATTTGTGCGGGGTCACACTCGACAGATCAATGTGTTATCAACTCGGAGTTGGTACAGTATGTGAGCAATTACAGAAAAGACCAAGGTCAGTTTTAGAGCACATACCACCCCAACAATCGAAATCATCCAAACTTTAGTTGGTCAAATAACCGAGGGAATCAGTAGAATTAGTTTCAGACACAACCAGCGCAGCCACAGTTTAATCCTAGACCACCTTTTCTGCCGGGATTTTCTCAACAACAACAACATCACACTCTAGTTTGCCTCGAAGAAGAAAAGAAATCAGAAATGGAGGAGATGATGATGAAATACATGGCAAATACAGAAGTTATGATCAAAAGCCAAGTAGTGGCTATTAAGAATCTGGAAACTCAGATGGGGCAGATGGCGAACAGGCCCCGTGGTTCATTCTTAGAATGTAATACGTAAACAAATCAACGAATGTGACGGGAAGGAACAGTGTCAAGCTATCACATTGAGGTCTGGGAAAAACACTGCAGACACTACAAGTCGCGCGCCCGCATCCAATTGTATTGAGGAGGCCACGCGAGGCAGAGCAGTCAGCTGCTAAAGAAGAAAATCTGGAAAAGTTTGAGGTTCAGCAGGAAGAGAAAGATAAAGCAGGTTCAGAGGAGAAGCTTGATAGTTCAACACCACTAATTCACCCTCAAGTTCCGTATCCGCAAAGATTAAATAAGAAAAGGGAAGATAAGCAATTCAGCAAGTTTCTGGAGATATTTAAAAAGCTACAAATCAATATACCTTTCGCTGAGGCATTGGAACAAATGCCAAGTTATGCAAAGTTCATGAAGGGTATACTGTCAAGGAAGAGGAGATTAGATGAATTTGAAACAGTAGCCTTGACAGAAGAATGAAGTGTAGTGCTTCAGCAGAAGTTACCTCTGAAGCTGAAGGATCCAGGCAGTTTCACAATCCCGTGCACAATCGGGAAGATGAATTTTGAAAAATGTTTGTGTGATCTTGGGGAAAGTATCAATCTGATGCCCTTATCATAGTTCAATCAGTTCGGATTGCTGGCTCCAAGGTCGACAAACATTGCGTTACAGTTAGCTGACAGATCCATGACGTACCCACGGGGACTTGTTGAAGATGTCTTGGTGGAAGTGGACAAATTTATCTTTCCGGATGACTTCATCATTTTGGATTACGAGGAAGATAAAAATATACCAATTATAATGGGGTGACCATTCTTAGCCACAGGCAGGACTTCGATAGATGTGCAAATAGGGGAATGTACGTGAATAGTGATTGTTTAACCTACACACGAGGCAAGTTTCTGAACTCTAATCTATATTTGAGTTTATCCTATCTTACTTACTTTATTCAAGTTCTTTAACCCTAAACTTTCCTTGAGAAAGTTTCCTTACCCTAACTTGATTATTATTACGCAAGTTCCTAAACCTTGTTTCTTTATGTAAAGCAAGATCTTTATCTTATCTTTTTTAATATTATTGTGCAAGTTTCCTAAACCTAATCTTTATTTTGAGCTTATCCTATCGTTTATAAATATGCAAGTTGTTATTAAGTCTTGTTTATAACATTACATAAGTTCTTGAATTCTATCAAGCAAAGTTCTTTATTTTGTTTCCTTATGTAACCTTAGTTTATCATTGTTGTTCAAGCTAGGATCATTATATATTTTTAATGCTTTGAAAGTTATTCTTAAAGCATGACTTTGATGTATCATATTATTCATGTATGGTTCATAACTATTTTATAACATGTCGTTGTTAAACCCTCGCATTGTCATTAAACTTTTGATTTAACTAATCCTTAGTTGATGTTTGTTTAACTCTAAATTACCCTTGAAGCTTATCCAAACTAAACATACTTTGGTGCGGACTCGTATATTAAAACTGAGATGAACAACCCTATTATAGGGGATTTTTTACGCGGAAGCGTTTAGATGTTTGTGCATGATGAGTGGGATTTATACCCGCGAATCGGATCCTATATTGCTTAAAAAGTTACTTTATCTTCGTATATTATATATAGCTTTTCCAGCTTGCAGGTGGAAAACTGTCAATTTTCCTACACTGGCGCGGTAACGCCTATGCCAAGCTTAAACTAAGCGTTGCGGCTTACTAACCAGTCAATCGGTGACGTCGGCATGGCACTTCAAAGGCCCCAGTTCATTTATAAACCTGGCTGCAGCGGTCGAAATGGTCTTTTTTGTCTTGACTTGGTCTTTGTAAAGCCTATGCCAGTTTAAACCTTACTACCGCAAAGACTCGCCCAAAGGCCTAAATAGAGAAGAACGGGATTTGACCTAGCCTGAAGGAAAAACACTAAGATAAAAAAAGAGAGAGTTAGCCTCCTTAATGGATATCTAATATATCCCCCTCTGGGATATAGTCTCTCTCTCTCTCTTGTAATTTCTTCTCCATTTTCCTAGATTATGTTTGTACATGTAGTTTAGGTAGATTAGGGAGATGTTTGGGATTCCTTAAAGCTCAAGAGCATTTAGCAATACGGATTGGAAAGCTTAAAAGGATTGGAATTCTTGGAGACTTACGAAGCTTTGACAGAGTTTATTCTTATCCATTTGTTTCCTTTGATCTTATAATCCATAAATGTTGTTTATATTGCTACTAATGTTTAGTTTAAGAGTATGAACTAATTATTGGCTTTAAGGTTATAATGGAACCCTTTGTTAATTTGAATTGACTATCTTATCTTGTTGGTTGGCACCATATGGTTTGGATCAATATATTAATGCTTAATTATTCTTGCTAAGAAATTAGTGATGATTTTGGTAATCTAGATGAAGTTGAAAGAGGGATTGTAGATTTACACCTAAATATATTGGCATGTGATTATGAATTGTCTACTTGATTCGGCTGCATGATTTTTTGTATAGAATAGAAATATATATGTGCACCATGTGTGACCTTATTGAGAACTTATGCTTTAAATCCTTGTTATGGTTAATTCGCATAGACATGTGTAGGATTAATACCTAGCTTGGACGTTCTTTTATGTTCTATTCCCTTTTGGATGGATCTAGAGAGGATATGTTTGTACACACCTCGGAAGAGGTGTATGAGCACTTGTGTGTTCTTGGTCGACAAACTGTCGTGACCACTAAGACCGTAGAGAGAATGTTAGGAAGTTTGATGAAACATAGCACACCAGGTGTTTGACAAAATGCTAGTGTGGGGTGAAGTTATGACCTTAGCTTGTAGCACCTTCGATACCATTCAATATCCATTTACTTGCTTTGATAATTAGATACAACTAGATTAATTACACATTTGTTTTTCCTCGTGGGTATGACAACTCTCTTATCATTATATTACTTGTTGACCACATATACTTGCGTGTGTTTATCGGTTGCGAAATCGACCAACAAGTTTTTGGCGCCGTTGTTGGGTAATTATTATTATAATATTTTCCAATATTGATTTCAATCAATTTAATCTTAATTTGAACATATACATATTTCTTTTATTTGTTTGATCTACCTTTTTGTTTTTAAGCTTACAGGTTTTGAACAATCATTGTTATCAATGGCCTTTTGAGAGGACGGCACAACCAAGATCGGAAGAAGGACTTGAGCGATTGCAAGATCAAATTTCAAATCTCTTGAGGTTTTCTGACAATTTTGAGTGTCAGTCCACTCAGACTGCCTTCTTTCAGGAACGAGCTGACATTGAACCGACTTACAATCATCCAGACTGTCAGGGTTATCCAAACTCTTGGGAATACAGGCAAGAGATGTATCATGATCCAACTTAATCCTATCCACATCAATTTTAATATCAGTCTCTGCCACAATATAAGGTGACATCTCAACCCAATGAGAGCCTTTCTGTATACTTAACACGAGAAGAAGAGAAAAGGCTTGAAGAGCTCCTCTCCAACTTTATAGGGAGAAATGAGGTTCGAATGGCGAACGTAGATGCCTCATTGCAGAGCCTCGAAAGTCAATTGGGACAACTCGTCAAAGCCATCACAAATCCACCGCAAGGCAACCTACCAGTCATAATTAATCACGATGATGAATATGTAAAGCATTGCACGGTGGATACGCAAGGAGAAGGCTATGTGTCTCACACAGTGGTTGAGGGAGATGTCAAAAGTGCCGATTGATCAACCTGTGGAGTCTAAAGAAGGAGAAGAAAGGAACACGAGTGGTTGTATTGTTAAGACTAATGAAAAGTTGGAAACCACGCTCAAGGTTGTGAAAACCCTAGAGGGCCCACTAGCGCACGAAGTGTAAGACCCCAACTTTTTTGAATAAAGATGAATTTTTCTCTAAATATTATTTTTGAATATTATGGTGTAGATTTGATATAATGTTATAGTTGTGGGTAATATTTACAAAATTTGCAAATTACACAAGTTGTCATAAAATATTCGATTGGTCGGGGAATATTCGTTTTATCAGGGAATATTTGTACGACGGCACAATCATTGGTGGACCCCACAACGGAATTACTGTCGGAGTTAGAAAATGACATAAATATCTTTTTTATAAAAATAACGGCAAAAGTTTTACCGTTAACTGTTGAAATACCCGGTGATAAAAGTACAACAATACGTGTGGTTGCATAGTAGCACACAGTATTATATAGTATCTTTGATTATTGATGATTACGTGAGAAGTCACTCAATTTATTCAATAATTGCCACTGTAATTGTTGCACAGTTTCTTATATTATTGATTCAATTATTATCACAGTATCATCTGCACAATATTTTACATTATTAAATGAATAATTGACGCAACACAATTATTCATATTATTAGTTAGCATTATTGACAATGTCTAGAAAATTTTGTCGAGAAAAAGGGTTTGGTCATCTAATTACGCGCCAATAAGGATAAATCCTTATCGGAAAGCCCCTCTTTCCTGGGAATGATCTTGTTGTTGATATTGTGAGCTTATAATATTAATTATTATGTGGTGGATATTGGTTCAATTTTTATTTAAATGAAGGAATTTTTAGAATGAAATAATTATTGAAAGTTTGGCATATTTTCTGTGGAATTACAATTAACTTCTTCTATAAAATATTCATTCAAATATATTATTAAAATATATTATAGTGTTTTTAATAATAATATTATAATATATATATATAAGCATGTGATTAAAGGGGCGAAGCTGAGCAAGTTGAATGCTACTACTTTGTTTTCAAAAGCAGTATGCTTTTGGTTGTTTTTCAAAGTTGAAATTCTCCTGCAAAGACATTCATGCAAGTGTTTCATTTGGTGTGGGCCCTCTACCTTGGAAAAAAAGGAATTAGGCTGAAGAATTAGGCTCAGTGGTTTGTTTTTCCCTCCGTGATGCGTTATAAATAGGGGGTAACCCCTCCTTCCTAAAACACACCTTCTATATCAGAAACTCTTATTCTATAGTATTGTGAGTATTTTTATTGAGTATAAGGATACTTTGAGTGTAGTTATTCGGCAAGATTTTCTCAGAATAATATCCGATATTCTAGTCAAATCAAGTTTCTACTACGGTAAAGGATATTTTTTTATTTCAATATTCGTAAGAAATATTATTTTCTTTCATACTCCATAGTATGGAAGGGATATTATTTCATTTCATATTCCTAAATTTAAACTTACTATGGTAAGTATTGCTTCTATAATTCTTGAAATTAGTAAAATATACTTGATATTTGCGCTTCATCCAGTATCTTTTCATGAAAATATTATTTTTAGCATTCTTGATAAGTTTCAACATTTTCACGCCAGAGTACTATTCCTGAAGTACTATTCTCGGGGTACTATTCGCTCGGGTACTATTCACCCGGGGTACTATTCATGACAAAAATTGATTTCTTTTCGGTCCAAATCATTTTTTATACAATAATGTTCTTGAATTTTACTCCACAAAGCAGTATCATGTTGACAATTTAGACAATATTGAATTCTGGATAAATTAAATTATAAATCTTTAGAATTTATTCTTTGCTTGCATTTAATTAAATTCTTATATCATTGTCATCATCCTCATGTTTATATTGTTATGAAAGTCATCTTTGACCCGTAGTGCATAGATGGACTGTTGATTGGTATGATTATGACCAAGGATCATTCGGTATAATCATGAACCGCAATGTTACAAATGATGTGGTAAAAGTCCTCATTGGCCCGTAGTGCATTGATGGACAGTGGTTGGCATGATTATGACCATTGGTGATAACCCGAATATCTTTGGCCCGTAGTGCATGGATAATTCAGTGATGTAGACTATTTATTGAGTTGAGTCTCCACGATAACATTGATGATAAACTTTTTAAATCATAGAAGATAGTAGATATCATGCTCTACTTGACTCTTCTAATGGATTTCTTATTCCGCTGTAGTTAAACTTGTTGTCTATTATATTCTATCAGTTTAACATTGTTGAAGGCTAACGATAATTTATTCTGCATTATCTTAGTCATAATATTCTTTACTGGCTACTTGAGCTCACCCTTTGCTTTCATTGTTCTCTTTAGAAAATGAGAATATAGCTGGAACTAGTCGGAGAACGGAGTGACGGTCCAGATGGTTGTTTTAGTAGTCCTCAATATTCTATGAAATAGTGTAATAATAATTATATTAAGATTGAATTTGAGTTTTGATATTGTCTAGAATGCAATATTTGTGTTAAAACACTCAGTTTATGTTTTGTCGTATTTACACGACAGTTATATTAATTAAGTTGTATTTGAATTTTGTACCATGTATTTGGCGACTCATAATGGGTGATGTATACCTATTTTGGGGGAGTTACAGTTGGTATCAAAGCATAGGGATACGATCCCTGGCTGAGATGTAATTCTAGAACTAGGAGAAGAGAGACGTGAAATTCCTTCACTAGTATGACCTACCTACGTCATTTTTGATATTGGCATCCAAAAATATTTAGATAAGCAATGAAGCACATGAGACCGTTGAGTCACCAACAATCAATACCCAGGGTAATGTGCATCAGGGTGGAAATAATCCTCAGGAAAACAACAACGCTGACCAAATGATGAACGATGGGATGGTTAGATGTTTTATGCAATTCATGAAACATCAATCGAGAGCGACTCCTTTTCAAAATGCAGGTGGAAACACTGACAACTCTAGGATGGTCACCGGTAAGCAGTTCAAGGAGCTGGGACCATCAGAGTTTTTTGGAGAGCCAAACCTAATTAAGGCGGAGGCGTGGATAAAGCAGATCACCAAGATATTTGATGTCTTGGGATGCTACGAATAGACAAAGGTTCTCTTTGCCACCTTCATGTTACGAGGAGAGGCAGATTATTGGTGGGAATCTGTAAAGCATACTCAGCCTACAGCACTGAAGATATCTTGGGAAAAGTTCTAAGAACTGTTCAACGACAAGTATTTTCCGGAAAGTATTCGTCACATGAAAGAGGTGTAGTTCATCAAACTAGAGCAAAATAATATAACTTTGTCACAGTATGAAGCTAAGTTTGCCGAGTTGTCCCAGTTTGCATCCCACTTGGTTGATAATGAGGAGAGAATGATGCGGATGTTTCTAAGAGGTTTGAAACCTGAGATACGTCAATACCTAATTTCTCACAAACTGTGTTTATATTCAGATGTTGTAAATAGGGCTCAGTTATTGGAGCGCGATAATGAGTCAACCCAACCAAGAGAGAGCAGCCGGCAAAATGATAATTCCAGTGGTAGCAGTCATCGACGAGGTGATAACAAACGTGGAGGGAATCAACATGCCAGAAATGGTAACCACTTCGGTGGTAATCATGGACAAGATAATAGAAGTGGAAATTTTAAGAAGAGGAAATTCAATAATGATGCAAAGGCGTCAGCACCAACACCTGTTGTTAAGGAAGGAAAACGAATGCCGGTCGTATGTTACAAATGCGGAGTGGAGGGACACATCAGTCCAAACTGAACACAACAGTCCAAAACATGTTACAATTATGAAAGAGAATGTCATTTAGATCAATTTTGTCGTGCAGTGAAGCCAAGTCAAGTTGGGATGGTGACACCAAATGCCGTCCCAGAAAAGTCAAAGACGGTAGTTCAAGGGAGAGAGTTTGTCGTGACCTCCCAAAAAGTGAGGAACCCGAATGAGGTCATCACGGGTAAGCTAATCATAAACTCTTGCGAAGTCTATACCTTATTTGATACCGGTTCTACCCATTCTTTTATTTCTTCTACTTGCGCTCAACGTTTAAATTTAACTCAAGAGAAATTAGACTTTTACTTATCTGTTGAAACTCTGTTGGGAGAAACCTTCATTACATCCACTGTTTATAAGTCTTGTTTGATTCAAATCGGCAACCGCACGTTACTTGTCGATCTTATCTATTTGAAAATACTTGCATTTGATGTGATTTTAGGGATTGATTAGTTAACTACTCATCATGATAAAATTAATTATTTTCGTAAGGTTGTTAGCTTTCATATTCCAAACCAACCTATTATGCGAATTCAAGCAACCATACTGTGACGACCTAGAAATTCGGGTTGTCCAGAATTTAAGTTTAAAGAATTAGTTATTAATAAAAGGAATTTTTATTAATATTATTATGTGCTATGTGTTTATTAATCGTTCTATAACCTAGGATGATTATAAATCGGGAGTATTCTGGCCACGAGCTAGATTGAGGGAATAAGAATTTTCAAGACGAAAATAAAAGTTTTCCGGGAACAAAATATTTTCGGGGAAAAAGACGAAATAGGCACTATTCATCCATTTCTGCTTGGAGATTTATTTTGAAATACCGAGAAGCTATAGATTACGTTTAATTTTGAGATGTGATGGAATATTCAATAATATTTTAGTTATAGCAAAAACGATGTTTTCGCCTACAGACTCAAAACCTAAGGGTTAGGAAAAGTGAGTTTCGAGAATTTTATGATCACGTATAATAATTAGGGTTATTATGCATGAGAGATATGAGTATGATATGAATTATTATATGAGTATAGTACGGAGATTATTACGACGTATAATACGAATATCGTACGAGCTATATACGAAGAAAATACGAGAATACGAGAATGAGATGTGTAGAATACGATAAGTCTTAATGAACTTTGAGTTCATGGACTTTGTAGAATCTAATTGGACTTGGATTATGTTAAGCCCAACTCTTTGTGAAATCAAGCCCAAGATAGGCCCAATAAGAATTAGGGTTAAGGCCCAAACCAAGAAAAGAAATCGCGGATCGAACCGATTGGTAAACGGATGGGTAATAACCAATGGGCAACCCATGGGTTGACCCATGGGCATGTGGGGCGGCTACTTGGCCACCAAGTAAGGGTGGTGGCCAAGTAAACTTGGTGGCTAAGTTGTGGGAGGAGGTGGGAATAGTAAGGAGGTGGGGGCAAAATGACTAAAATGCCCTTAGCTTTAAAAATCTATAAATAGTAAACTTATTTCATTATTTGTGGATTTTGAAAATCCCACACTTGAGAGAGAGAGAGAGAAGTCGAATGGGAGGGAGAAGGAAGAGCATGGGCATGAATGATCGGATCGAAAGTGATCGTGTAATAGCAAAGCGTGCAAATCGTCGGCATTGTATAACGGAAGAGGATTAAAGAAGAACGGTAATCTGGAACCTAATCTCTTTTAAATTTCTTTAAGTTTTTATGTTTATAAACATAACTTAATGAAGATAAGAGGTAGATAAGGTTAGAGATGATTTCATATGGTTGAAATCATGAGAAAATGAAGAAAAAATAAATTAGAAGTTTAGTTTGTAAATTTCTTAAGGAAGTATAAGATTCGTAATGAATTAGAGCGATCCGAATGGATTATATGAATAAGTAGGTGAAATAAGTAAGGAATAATGTTCTATAACATCCAATTCCAGTAAAAAGTTGAATTGTAATCAAAAATATCGATTAAAATGAAGAACGAACGAAGAACACGCGAAGAACACGAAGAACGTTATTGATGGGCAAATTTAAAACTATCGTAGTGTAATTGTTGTTGATGGACAAGTTTAAAACCATCGCGTATAAGTTAGATGTGTATTGTTTGGTTAGGAACGGTAGAAACGTTCATGAAGAATGGATTAAAACTTAGCTATAACGAAGTTATGGCAAAATTTCGTAAAAGACGAACGAGAATTAGAAAGTTAGTAAATGAGCCTGAACGTGTAGGGTTTTATAAGAAAGTAATAGAATGTTGAAAACGTGAGTCATAGACTCAAGAACAAACAAGTTCCGAGTTCGAATGATCGAATTACGGACGAACAAACGAAGAGTGAAGATCAAGCCAATCTAATGGCACGTTAACATATTCAGAACGAAGTTCTATCCAAGGGGTATTAAAGTACATAAGATAAGAAAGAGAATGGCCTTGGAACGACCTCATTACGAGGTATAACGAAGGAGATATGAGATCGCGAAGTAAGCATCTCAAAATTTATTTAACACTTAGAGAAAATTTCTAGGGTTAGGGCTTGGCGCCATGAGCCGGTCATGCCTTAGAGAGTGGCAGCGGCGATGCATCGCCAAGAGTAGGTACGCAAAACTCGTGCGCATGATCGAGAGATAACAAAGGGAGTGGCGTCGCGGTGCCAGTGTTGGGAAAAAGCCAGAGATGATCTTTTAACTGCTCAGCTCTTGGGGGAAATGTAAGGGACGATAAAGAATATAATATTCAACTAATGTAACACTTAATCAAGTGATGTAAACCTTTATTAAAGGTTGAGCATATAGATTAAACAAGATTAAATGACAAAGAATATAATCGCGGGTTATATAATCGATATCCGGGGACTGTAGTCGGGATGAACGAACGTGAGGAATTGCTATGGTTGTGATTCCTTAGACGTTGAGTGACGAGGGTAATGAATAACATTTCGATGTTATATCATGATAATGAGAGATAAGTGTGAAGCGTATAGACGCTGTGAACGCAACGTCGTTACGATGGACGCTTGGTCTTACCATACAATGATTGGTATGGCTTTGACACTAAGAACGAGTAATGAACATGGGGTTCATATAATGGATAACAAAAGTATTAAATAGTATATGAATTATCAAGAAAGCCATAACAAACGGTAATAAGATTATTGAAAGCCAAATGTGATTCGATAAAGAATGAATCCGGAGGGATGACATTTAGTTGTTAGAAAGCCGTAAGGAATAAGAAATTGACTTAATCGAACATTATAGTTTAATAGTTCGTATAAGTTAAGAGAAGTTAGGTTGTGGTACAATCGTAACCTTTGATGGTTGACATATGGGAGCTGGGCTAAACAATTCCTTCAGAGAGCGAAGGTATATACAAAACTGGCAACCGATCTAACTCACTATGATGGCAGTGTAGATGAGACGGGAACTTGTTTGTTGGTTGTTTGTGGGAAACCACTCAGAGTACCGTATGGACTATTAGCAGAGACGCGATATGTGCTGAGTCCTAGAGAAGTTATAAGAAGAAGATAAGAATATAAATCATCCAAGGTAATGAGCGTATGAGTAAGACATCTACGTATGTCATAAAGCCATAAATTGGTAAAAGAAGTTAGTCGCATAAACATATATTGCAAGAACGCAAACTCTAAGAAGTAAAGTTAAGTAAACCAATGCGTAAGTTCAAAATATGACTAATTGGTGTTTATGTTTTCTCCTTATGTGTTATATAGGAATTGAAATGAAACAGTTTAAGCGTAAAACATATAGTCAGGCGTAAGGCAAGTTTGCTAACTTCATTCATATTACATGAATGCTTAGTTTCTTAAACTTCTCGGATGTTGTACTTGAGAAGCTCATGTATGTCTGAATGAATGTGCGATATTTGTACAATGTGGTAAAACGTATGAGGCCTTGAGCCACAATTTGAACACTTCGGTGTTTCTATGATATACATTGTTCTGTGATTGAGTTGTTCAACACAAGTATGTTATGTTTATACATGAACCGTTATTGTTAAGTCTGTGTTAATGATTCTAGCCAGACAGGATGTGTATGAAAAAGGTAGAGGGATGAAAGTATTTCAAAGAGAAAACGATTGATGTTTTAATATGATAGTAATCGAGACTATTCCTATTATTCAAGCTGCTTCATAACCTTTGTTCGGTTATAGAAGTTCTAAAGAAATGTTTTAATTCTGAAGTTGTTTGTTCAACTGTTATAACTTACTGGGCAATTGAATGCTCACACTTGTTTTAAATGAAAAATAATTTTCAGCGAACATGGTTAGAAGAACTTTAAGGATCCCATAAAGATCAAGCTAACGGTCTCTAGACGAATTGTCATTTAGAGTGTGAAGGTAGCGAGAAGATCAAGTGAAGATTTGTAAATTAGAAAGATGAATTAAATTATAGACTAGATTAATGAACTGTTATGTATCCTTGGTGGCGGATAAAAGTCACTATTGTAAGATGAAATGAATAATGTAATTACCATTATTTGTAATGAAAGAGGTTATAAGGTTTCCAGAACCTGGGATTTGAGAGTGTATGTTGTTATATTTTAGTATATAATGATGTATGTTTGATGAATGATGTATTCGTGACGTACGGAATTCTGATGTGAAGATAGACTGGATTTCAGGGCGTTACAAGTTGGTATCAGAGCTGATAGGTTATAAACCTTAGGTAGGAGTACCTAAGACTATAATCGTAGGAGAAGGATAAGAAGATCACCACGTGATCATAGTGACTCGTAGTAACAGATGGGTTGTTAAACGATGAATGATTTATAGCAAATGCTATGAATGAAGGGTACTATGAAGTAGTACGGGAAGAAGAATTTAGATTGAGTTATGAAAGATAGTATATGAATTAAAGAAAATTCGTATTAAGTAAAGAGAGGTTTAGAAGTTGAAAATTTTCAATTGAGGACTCATATCAGCAGCTGAGTTGTATGATTCCTTGTATGGGCGGGGAAATTGTACGTGGTTTTAGAACCACTTGGCTTCTTATGCGATATAGTTGTTAAGTTGAACAATTCTTTGTATGGGCGGAGAATTGTTCTTTGTGTAACAACCGCTTAGCTCCTTATATCTGGTCGGTCGAGTTGACCAATTTTCTCAGATGTAAGGTGGAATTGTGCTTGGTTCTACAATCACTTAGCTTCTGGTAGTGATAATCATTGGGATTGGTCTTGCTATCAAGATGTATATGATGAGAAGGTGAATCTTTTCTCATGTATATACTTGATAGGTAGAGAACGATAAGGTAGGTGCAAGTTCTTGAAACTCATACTTATGATAAGTTCGTGACTCATAATAATATGGTATGTTTTCGAACGTCTCAGCGAATGGATGCCTATGGTTTGTCTGGATATTCTTAAACTCATATTATTGTGGAAAGTTCCTGAACTCATAATGTGTGGTAAGTTGATGGACTGTACTAAGGTATAAGAATGTTTAGACTGAAAACACGTTGTTTTCAGTAGGCTTAGCAGTGAAGGTACTAGAGAAGATTAGGTATTGTCGCAGTAAGACAATGAAGGAAGGTGGTGAATAGAATATTCCAAGTCATCTAGATATGCTAGATTTCGAACTTTATTGAACTCGTGCTGATATGTACTTTAAAAAGGAAAGAATTGGTTCAACTTTTGGAATCAATAGAATTTTTTTTAAAAAAAGCTATTCTTGGTATGTCTATGCTAATTGCTTCGGCTAGACAAAAATTGATTTAAAATATTCAAAATGAATTTATATCATCTGTGCATTCGATGCAAGGGTGGTAAAACGATGGAGTTGTTAATACCATTGAATCTGGTGTTGGATGTGATCTTAGGATCAACAACCCGATATGGTATGATGTATAATGATGAAGTCATAAACTGACGAAGTCCTCAACGTACTATAAAAAGTACGGTATCATGACGTCATAAACCGTTTTGATGTATTGCGAAAAGAATTTAAAGAAGTTGTCGATGTCAATTGAGTTGACTAGACAAATGTTTCACGTTGAAATCCAATTTATTGGTATGGTCTAAGCTACTTGATTCGGCAAGACAAATGGTATGTCATCGAGCTTTCTTTGAGAACTTGTGCCAAACCAAATTGTTTTGGTGCGGAATCTAATGATTTAGTCTGAGGAGAACATGGAAGAGGTAGTTACTTTATTTGTGATTGTAAACTGACCATTAAAGAAGGGCTTACGGCGAAATGCTGTTTAACCTAGTACGAGTTCATGGTCGATTTGACCCCTCAGCAAAAGTATGAAAAGTTTTAAGAGGAGATTTTATATTCCTCGTTATTCCTTCTGCTTCATGATTCTTGATATGTTATGGGGGTTAGGAACGAGGGAAAGATAAGAACTCCGTTGAAGAGAAGTTGAGAAGAAAGGTAGGCTAAAATTTCGAGGACGAAATTCTATGAAGAAGGGGTGAATGTGATGACCCGGGTAAGGGTGTGGTTTTAAGAAATTCCGAGGACGGAATTTTTATAAGTGGGGAAGAGTGTGACGACCCAAAAATTCGGGTTGTCCAGAATTTAAGTTTAAAGAAATAGTTATTAATAAAAGGAATTTTTATTAATATTATTATGTGCTATGTGTTTATTAATCGTTCTATAACCTAGGATGATTATAAATCGAGAGTATTCTGCCTACGAGACAGATTGAGCGAATAAGAATTTTTAAAACAAAAATAGAAGTTTTCCGGGAACAAAATATTTTTGGGGAAAAATATGAAATAGGCACTATTCATCCGTTTCTGCTCGGAGATTTATTTTGAAATTCCGAGAAGCTATAGATTACGTTTAATTTTGAGACGTGATGGAATATTCAATAATATTTCAGTTATAGCAAAAACGATGTTTTCGCCTACAGACTCAAAACCTAAGGGTTTGGAAAAGTGAGTTCTGAGAATTTTATGGTCACGTATAATAATTAGGGTTATTATGCGTGAGAGATATGAGTATGATATGAATTATTATAAGAGTATAGTACGAAGATTATTACGACGTATAATACGAATATCGTACGAGCTATATACGAACAAAATACGAGAATACGAGAATGAGATGCGTAGAATACGATAAGTCTTAATGAACTTTGCGTTCATGGACTTTGTAGAATCTAATTGGACTTGGATTATGTCAATCCCAACTCTTTGTGAAATCAAGCCCAAGATAGGCCCAATAAGAATTAGGCTTAAGGCCCAAACCAAGAAAAGAAACCGCGGATCGAACCGATTGGTAAACGGATGGGTAATAACCAATAGGCAACCCATTGGTTGACCCATGGGCATGTGGAGCGGCTACTTGGCCACCAAGTAAGAGTGGTGGCCAAGTAAACTTGGTGGCTAAGTTGTGGGAGGAGGTGGGAATAGTAAGGAGGTGGGGGCAAAATGACTAAAATGCCCTTAGCTTTGAAAATCTATAAATAGTAAGCTTATTTCATTATTTATGGATTTTGAAAATCCCACACTTGAGAGAGAGAGAGAGAGAAGTCAGATGGGAGGGAGAAGGAAGAGCATGAGCATGAATGATCGGATCGAAAGTGATCGTGTAATAGTAAAGCTTGCAAATTGTCTGCTTTGTATAACGGAAGAGGATTAAAGAAGAACGGTAATCCAGAACCTAATCTCTTTTAAATTTCTTTAAGTTTTTATGTTTAAAAACATAACTTAATGAAGATAAGAGGTAGATAAGGTTAGAGATGATTTCATATGGTTGAAATCATAAGAAAATGAAGAAATAATAAATTAGAAGTTTAGTTTGTAAATTTCTTAAGGAAGTATAAGATTCGTAATGAATTAGAGCGATCCGAATGGATTATATGAATAAGTAGGTGAAATAAGTAAGGAATAATGTTCTATAACATCAAATTCCAATAAAAAGTGGAATCGTAATCCAAAATATCGATTAAAATGAAGAACGAAAGAAGAACACGAAGAACACGCGAAGAACACGAAGAACGTTGTTGGTGGACAAATTTAAAACCATCGTAGTGTAATTGTTGTTGATGGACAAGTTTAAAACCATCGCGTATAAGTTAGATGTGTATTGTTTGGTTAGGAAGTGTAATTGTTGTTTCTATGATATGCATTGTTCTATGATTGAGTTGTTTAATACAAGTATGTTATGTTTATACATGAACCGTTATTGTTAAGTATGTGCTAATGATTCTAGCCAGACAGGATGTGTATGAAAGAGGTAGAGGGATGAAAGTATTTCAAAGAGAAAATGATTGATGTTTTAAGATGATAGGAATCGAGACTATTCATATTGTTCAAGCTGCTTCATAACCTTTGTTCGGTTATAGAAGTTCTAAAGAAATGTTTTAATTCTGAAGTTGTTTGTTCAACTATTATGACTTGCTGGGCAATTGAATGCTCACACTTGCTTTAAATGAAAAACAATTTTCAGCGAACAAGGTTAGAAGAACTTAAGGATCCCGTAAAGATCAAGCTGACGGTCTCCAGATGAATTGTCATTCAGAGTGTGAAGGTAGCGAGAAGATCAAGTGAAGACTTGTAAATTAGAAAGATGAATTGAATTATAGACTAGTTTAATGAACTGTTATGTATCCTTGGTGGCGGATAAAAGTCACTCTTGTAAGATGAAATGAATAATATAATTACCATTATTTGTAATGAAAGAGGTTATAAGGTTTCCAGAACCTGGGATTTGAGAGTGTATGTTGTTATATTTTAGTATATAATGATGTATGTTGGATGAATGATGTAGTCGTGACGTACGGAATCCGGGTGTGAAGATAGACCGGATTTCGGGGCGTTACACAAACCACTAAAGTCAATCACTGTCATATCAAGCCATAAAGCTATTCGTTTATTGAAAAACGGATGTCAAGCTTTCTTAGCTCATGTCATGAATTTAAACAAAAATACGTCATATTTGAATGATATTTCCATTGTTAATAAATTTCATGACGTATTTCCTAAAGTACTTCATGGCCTACCCCCAGAGCGTTAAATTGAATTTTGTATCGACCTTGAACCCAATACAAAACCCATTCCTACAGCCCATATCGAATGACTCCTATTGAACTTCAGGAGTTAAAACTCCAACTGCATGAATTGTTAGACATCGGTTTCATTCATCGTAGTACGTCTCCTTGGGGTGCTCCTGTTATATTCGTAAAGAAGAAAGATAGAAGTATGCGACTTTGTATTGATTATAGGGAGTTGAATCATGTCACTATAAAAAATATGTACCCGTTACCTCGTATTGATTATTTGTTTGACCAATTGCAAGGCGCCAAATTCTTTTCAAAGATCGATCTTCGTTCCGGATATCATCAATTAAAGGTTAAAACTGATGACATTCCAAAGACTTCTTTCAAAACTCGGTACGGGCATTACGTGTGACGCCCCCAAAATCGGTATACATCACCCATGTTGAGTCGCCAAATACATGGTACATAATTTAAATACAAACTTAAATATACAACATGAGCTGTGAGTTTTAATACAAATATTGTCATCTAGACAATATCTTCACTCAATGGAGTCCTCATTACATTTATCATTACACTATTTCACAGAATAGTGAGGACTATTAATGCACCATCTAGGACCATCACTTTGTTCCCCGACTAGTCCCAGCTACGTTCTCATTTCTTGAAGAGAACAATGAAAGAAAGGGTGAGCTCAACTAGCCCAGTAAGAAATATTATGACTAAGATAATGTAGAATAAATTATCGTTAGCCTTCAACAGTGTTAAACTGATACAATATAACAAACATCAAGTTTAACTGCAGCGGAACAAGCAATCCATTAGAAGAGTCAAGTAGAGAATAAAATCTACTATCTTCTATGATTTAAAAGGTTTTTCATCACTTTTATCACTGAGACTCAGCTTAATAAATAATCCACACCATCAAATCATCCATGCACTACAGGCCAAAGATATTCTTTAGTATCACGACCACGAATTATCCATGCACTACGGCTAAAGATAATCATGTTTTCATCAACGGTCCTGATCATGCCATAAAATAATTCATCTTTGCACTACGGCCAAAGAGAATCCATAGCCATAATCATACCAAAAATTGTCCATCAATGCACTACGGGCCAATGAGGACTTTTTCCACATCATTTGTAACATTACGGTTATGATTATATCGAATAATCCCTGGTCATAATCATACCAAGTCCATCTATGCACTCACGAGCCCGAGATGACTTTCAACATAATATAAGCATGAGGATGATGACAATGACATAATAATTCAATAAAACAAGTTCAAGAATTAATTTATCCAGGAACTAATAACGTCCAAATTGTCAACATGATACTTCTTTGTAGAGTAAAATTCAAGAATGCTCAGAAGAATATTTCCATGAAAAGATACTAGATGAAGCGCAAATATCAAGGATATTCCAATAATTTCATGGAGTATAGAAGTCAAAACTTTAACCAACTGAGTATAATAGAATATATGAAACTGTAAATGGATTTTCACCCGCCATGCGGTAATCTACGTAGACAGATCATTTTCACAATTTAATAAGGAATGAATACGAAGGATCATTCACCATGCATGTGATAAAGAATGGAATAACATAAGGATTCACCATGTGTGCGATAGACTGCATAGACAAAGTTATTCCCAATGTAATAATAAATAATGGAACCAGTCCCACAGAACGCACGACGGTGATATTCTCGACGTAATAATAAATAATGGAACCAGTCCCATAAACGCACGCACGTGGATATTACGGCGAATAATAAAGAATGGAATAACAACGAAATCACCATGCATGCGATAGACCCGCATGCAGACATATTATTCAACGAGAATAATAAATAATAGAACCAGGTCCGGTGTAAACGCATAGACATGTTATTCCGACATAATAATAAAGAATGGAATAACAGAAGAATTTCACCAAGTATAGGGTATCCCGCGTATATAGGTTATTCCAACAGAATAATAAAGAATGGAATAACAAAAGTTCTCTTCGTGAATAAGAAAGAAAGAATACCCCTTACGAGCACAACAAATAATATCCCTTACCTTAGAAATAATAGTACTGGATATAGAAGTAGTGAAGTAGCAGAACACTTTTCTTCTTTCTTTCTATAGTTTCTCTCTCTAGATTTTCAGTGAATTCGTAAGAAATAATGAATGAATGAGCTTCTATTTATAGAAAAATGGACTGCATAGTAACTAACTCATAAACGGTCCAGATTGATTTACTTTAATCTGACGGTCCATATTTAAAGCAAAATCTTTTAAATAAAATATAATATATTCTATTTATAATCTAATAAAATGAATAACTTTATAAAAGATTTTACTATGCAAACACTATGCAGGCACTATGCATAATAAAATATAATATATTATATTTATAGAATAACTTTATAAAAGTATTTTGTTATATATAAAAAGATTTTACTATGCAAAACATTATGCAGACACTATGCATAATAGAATATAATATATTCTATTTATAGAATAACTTTATAAAAGTATTCTGTTTTATATAAAAAGTTTTTCTGTTTTATTACATTAATAATACCAATAAAACAAAACTGAGTGACTTATCACGTAAACATCAATAATCAATACAGTGTGCTACTATCCAACCAAGCGTATTACTGTACTTTTACTACCGCGTAGTTCAACAGTTTTAACGGTAAAACTTCCGTCGTTATTCTCATAAAAAACCTTTTGTCAGTTTCTTAATCCGACAATAATTCCGTTGTGGGGTCCAGCAATGATTGTACCGTCGTACGGATATTCTCCGACAAAAAGAATATTCCCCGACCAATCGAATATTATACAACAACTTGCATACTTTTTAAAATTTATAAATACTACCCACAGCTATATAACACACACACATAATATTAAAAATTATTTTGAGAAAATTAAATATTTATTCATAAAATTTGGGGTCGCACAATCTCCCCTCCTTATGGAATTTCGCCCTCGAAATTTACGTACGTACCTGGTATGTCGAAGAGGTGAGGATACCTTGATTTCACTTCAAATTCTAACTCTTGAGGTATAACCTTTGTGCGTCGAATATGATCCTTCTTATCCAAGATGTTAACACGTATCTCCTCATACGTTAAATCTTCTGTTATCTCGTCCGGTTCTAAATTAATAATGTGGTTCGGGTTGTCCAGATATTTACGTAACATCGATACGTTAAAAATGTTATGAACACGCGACATACTTGGCGGTAAAACGAGTCTATAAGCCACAGTTCCTACTAGATCGAGGATTTCTAATGTGTCAATTAAATCGAGGGTTGAGATTTCCTCTCTTCGTCGATTCTTGCTTCTAGAATAACGCCCTCTTGAACCTTCTTCTTCACATTCATCAGCTCTGAGTATGTATCTTGAACGGCTTTAACTTTCTCGATTAAAGTCGATTTTAATCGTATATTCGTTATATTCACGTGGGTTCATATATTCTTACTTGTAACCGCATACGATTTTCTACTCAACCCGTCAGCTACCACGTTCGTACTTCCATGATGATATTGAATAGTACGATCGTAATCTTCAACAGCTCGAGTCAACGTCTTTGGCGCATGCTACGTTCATTTTAGTTGAAGAAATATTTGAGTGTTTAAGAAATGAGTTTTGTACTGGGGTCAATACAAAATTCAATTTCACGCTCTAGGGGTAGGCTAAGAAGTCTTCAAGAATACGTCAGGAAATTTATCAATAATTGAAATATCATTCAAACTGTGACCCTCATCCAAGACTTGTATAGTACGTCACATTGATACCTATCAACTTGCCATCGTCATTCACGACATCGCCTATAGAAAGTCTGGCTTCAGTGCATTACACACAAGGAAGTCAACAACGAAAGGACCGGGGCTCTTTACTTATGGCTTGATATGACAATGATTGACTTTAGTGGTTTGGTTTCTTAAAATATCAGGTTGGTTAGGAATATGAAAGCTAACAACCTTACGAAAAGCATGATGAGTAGTTAACCAATCGATTCGTAAAATTGCATCAAAGGCAAGTATTTTCAAAGAGATAAGATCGACAGGTAACGTGAAAGTGTCGATTTTAATCAACAAGATTTATAAACAGTGGAGGTAACGAAGGTTTCTACTATCGAAGTTTCAACCAATAAGTCAAAGTCTAATTTTTTCGAAGTCAAATTTAAATGTTGAGTGCAAACAAGAGAGATAAAAGAAAGGTTAGAACCGGTATCTAATAAGGTATAGACTTTGCAAGAGCTTATGATTAACTTACTCGTAATAACCTCGTTCGGGTTCCTTGACAAACACTCTCACTTAAACTACCGGCTTTGACTTGTCTAATACATCCTTTGGCATCCCTATCCCAGCGGGACTTGACTTCACTACACCACAAAATCGAGCTAGGTGACCTTCTCTTCCGTAATTGAAACACGCTTTGGATTGCTACGTACAGTTTGGACGAATGTGTCCCTCCTGTCCGCATTTGAAACATACGACCGGTGGTCGTTCTTCTTCCTTCGAACCGGGTCTTTGGTCTTTGCCTTTTCCATCATTATTGAACCTTCTCTTCTTGAAATTTCCACTTCTATTATCTTGGCCATGATCACCACCGAAGTGGTTACCATTCTTGGCAAGATAATTTCCCCCACGATGGTTATCATTGTTCCGATGGCCGTTGCCACCGGTATGATTATTATCGTGTTGTTGCTCGTTACCTTTTGGTTGAGCTGACTCAACAGTCTCATGTGCTTCATTGTTTATCTCAATATTTTCATATGTCATTCACAAACACTGTCACAAAACAACGGTTAATTAACATATCACATAATATCCCTATACTCTGACCGACCAATTAAATACCAAATAAACCTAGGTAGATCATACTAGAGAATGAATTCCCCGTCTCTCCCCTCCTAGTTCTTATCTCACATTTCAGCCAGGGATCATATCCCTAAGCTTTCATACCAACTGTGACGCCCTCAAAATCGGTATACATCACCCATCTTGAGTCGCCAAATACATGGTACAGTATTCAAATACAAACTTAAATATACAACATGAGCTGTGAGTTTTAATAGAAATATTTTCATCTAGACAATATCCACACTCAATGGAGTCCTCATTACATTTATCATTACACTATTTCACAGAATAGTGAGGACTACTAATGCACCATCTAGGACCATCACTCTGTTCCCCGACTAGTTCCAGCTACATTCTCAATTCCTGAAGAGAACAATGAAAGAAAGGGTGAGCTCAACTAGCCCAGTAAGAAATATTATGACTAAGATAATGCAGAATAAATTATCGTTAGCCTTCAACAGTGTTAAACTGATACAATATATCAAACATCAAGTTTAACTGAAACGGAACAAGCCATCCATTAGAAGAATCAAGTAGAGAATAAAATCTACCATTTTCTATGATTTAAAAGGTTTTTCATCACTTTTATCGCTGAGACTCAGCTTAATAAATAATCCACATCATCAAATCATCCCTGCACTACATGCCAAGGATATTCTTTAGTATCACGACAACGAATTATCTATGCACTACGGCTAAAGATAATAATGTTTTCTTCAACGATCCTGATCATGCCATAAAACAATTCATCTTTGCACTACGACCAAAGAGAATCCATAGCCATAATCATACCAAAAACTGTCCATCAATGCACTACGGGCCAATGAGGACTTTTTCCACATCATTTATATCATTAGGGTTATGATTATACCGAATAATCCCTGGTCATAATCATACCAAGTCCATCTATGCACTACAGGCCACAGATGACTTTCAACATAATATAAGCATGAGGATGGTGACAATGACATAATAATTCAATAAAACAAGTTCAAGAATTAATTTATCTAGGAACTAATAACGTCCAAATTGTCAACATGATACTTCTTTGTAGAGTAAAATTCAAGAATGCTCAGAAGAATATTTCCATGAAAAGATACTGGTTGAAGCGCAAATATCAAGGATATTCCACTAATTTCATGGAGTATAGAAGTCAAAACTTTAACCAATTTGAGTATAATAGAATATATGAAATCGCAAATGGATTTTCGCCCGCCATGCGGTAATCCACATAGACAGATCATTTCCACAATTTAATAAGGAATGAATACGAAGGATCATTCACCATGCATGTGATAATCCACATAGACAGGTTATTCCAACAGAATAATAAAGAATGGTGTAATAACTCGATATTTTCTATATAAATAAAACAAAAAATTTACGCATAATTTTTTTTTATTTTTTTTTATTTTAAGGATGAGGATTTGTACAAGATAATGTATATATGTATTTATGTGATAAATAAAAATATATTTATTACATGAATATTTACAAATAATTTTATTTTAGAATTAATGATCACTATAAATTATATATATATATATATATATATATTAATAATTAATTTTATTGTAAAAATGTTTTTATTAATTATTTTTTTAAAGGAAATATGATATTATATTATTTAAATAATATAAGGAATGGCTATTGTAGTTATAATAATAATTATTTACTTATATGAATTTTAGCTTGGATTATTAAGTTAAATATTTTAACTTAATTAATAAAGTTGCTTATGCAAGGTAAATCAGATATGGGATCCAAACCCTAATTATGGTTTTGGAATAAGGAATGATAATAATATAATATTAATTATATTTTGATTTTCAGTACTATAAATATGTACTGTATACGTGGACCAATAATGGTTGGTCAATTATGGCGTTATATGACAAACCCTACTTTTATTGTGCTAAACCCTAATTTGAGATCCAAATTAGAGTACATGATTGTTTTATAAACTGTGTTATATGGTTTATGTTGTGTATTAAATGATTATTAGGTAAACCCTAATTAAAATCTATGAACCCTAATTAATCTTTAGAAAAACCCTAATTTAAAAACCCAAATTAGAGTACAAGACTATTTTGGAATCGTGATTTATGATTTATGACATTTATTATAAATATCATTGTTAATTAGGAAAACCCTAATAAATTTTGGAAACCCTAATTAACTAAAAACCCTAATTCTAAAATTAGTAAACCTAATTGCTAATTGTAAATCTTAATTTCTAAATTAGCAAGGTTAATTATGTTTAGTTAATTTTAAACCCTAATGTTCCTGTATATGTAATTAAAAAATTAAACACGATTAAGAAACGCTAATTTGCAAAAATTAGAAACTAACATTATATTTTTTTTTATTTTATTTTTTTTTTTACCCTAATTGTTATTCTAGAAATCCTTTTGTGCTTAACCTTAGGGTTAAACCCTAAGTGTTAAACCCTAAGGGTTTGTGTGATTACATGATTGCCCTTAAAAATTTAAGCCAAATGACCATTATACCCCTTTGCATTATTAAGCTACAAACATAGGTTTTGACTCTAGGTGAAGTGGGTGACTAACTCTAACAACTCCACGTGCTCATAATTGACAGCAACAAGCCTCATTTATCAGCCATTCATGCACCATGTACTTCTAGTTATAGATTGAAAGAAAGAGAAAATAATTTGCTAGCTTATTTTTCTCAAACACCCAACCAAGACTTTCTCTCACTAAAACCCACGAATTTCCCTTCATTTATCAGTTATAAAACCAGCCCCATGAAATACAACAACAAATCAGTAGCCTAAGATCAAGATTGATCAAAGTAAAGGTATAAACTCTAGCTTGAATTCTGACCCTTGATGATGTGTTAGATGTTATGTTTGATTATTAAAATATGTTGTTTATAGTGTCTAATGATGATCTGGGTTGCTAGATGTTAGATCGATAACATCTAGAGGCTCGAATTTGAAGATTTTCAAAATCTAGAAAAAGTTCAAATGGTGGTCTGACAACGAATGTCAGTGGCCACCAATCATTTTCTGTTAAATGTATTTGTTGTTTAAAGCTTCGAATGGGTAGCCTGTTATATGGTCTTTGATCTGAATCAAGAATAAAGCTTATATCTGGTCTATATTTCATGATATTAATCTTAAAAAGTCGTTGATTAACTTGCGTGACCGTGTGTTTCGGGTAACCATAAATGTTGACCGAAAATAACGACAACGCTTTTTTGATCGACTAGATCTGTCAGTGTATTGTCGATTTATGTTTGTTGTTGTATCTAGTCTATAGCTTGATATTTGTTCTACATGTTCGTGCCTTATAATATCCTAAACATCATATGGGTGAAAGTCAGTGGCTGGTCAAAGCAGGCCAGCTGATCACGAACTGAGTTTCTGGGTAACCTAGAAACTCAAGAACGTGATCTCTGACAGGGTTTGACCAACATGGATCTTCTGATTTAGTTGTTGTTTTGTTGGTTTTATGTACTTAATCGCTTCCTTGTTATGTTGTCTACATACTCCAGGTTTTAAATCACAAAAAAATTACAAGATCAACAAGTTGTGGAAGCCCAAAACGAGCCAGTCGAATTGTTCTTCATTTCTGGGTAACCTAGAAAATGAAGAACAGCTCTGACAGCTTGTCCGTGGCTCCAAATCTACTTTGTTATGGGTTGTTTGGCCATGTTAGTTGTTGGATCTTGTAGTCGTGCATTAGTAATACAATATCTGACTAATAACATGCCCATTAACATCAGGATCTGACCGAAAATCTTGGTCAAACTCGATACCTTGCAAACTGGCTATGAAGTTCTGGGTTTAGCCAAGAACACGATGAACACCTATAGCGACGGTTACATGTCATTATAAAGCGATCTTTAGCTTACACTTTTAATAAAATTAATTATTTTAATTTAAAATTATTTAAAATAGTATTTAATTTCCTAAAATTACAAAATTATTTTAAAAATTATTTTAAATTATGAAAATTAAATATTAATAGTTTGAAATATTTTTCATAAATATTAGTATTTATTTAAATATTATAGATAATTAATTTATTTATTAAATGCATTAAATAAATTAATTAAAAATGATTTTATTATATTAAAAATCATTTTAAATGATAATAAGTTATTTAAAAATATTTGAAGTTATAAAAGATAACTTTTAATATTTTAAAGCAAATTTCATTAATTATTTAATATTAATGAATATTAAGTTATTTACTAAATGAATTAAATAAACTAATTAAAAATGATTTTTATTATATTAAAATTATTTTAAATGATAATAAGGTATTTAAAAATATTTTAAGTTATAAAATATAACTTTTAATATTTAAAGGTAAATTTCATTAATTAATTAATATTAATGATATTAAGGATATTTAATATTATATTAAATAAATTAGTTTTAAAATGATTTTAATATTATAATAATCATTTTAAATGAAAATAAAGTGTTTCAAGATATTTTAAGTTATAAAACATAACTTTTAATATTTAAAGGATAATTCCAATAATAATTTAATATTAATGATTATTAATTTATTATTAATATTAAATTTATTTAATAATTATATTAAATAAATAGTTTAAAAATGGTTTTATTAATCATTTAAAAAGGATATAAGTGAATTAAAAATATTTGAAGTTATAATTAACGACTTTTAATATTTGGATAAATAAAACATTAATACTTTAATATTAATGATAATTATATAAAATGATTTTAAATGTTTTAAAAAATCATGTAAGGTTAAAATAATTACTTTAAAAGTATTTTAAGTTATTATAAATAACTTTAATATTTTGGTAATGGTTTCATTAATAGTTTAATATTAATTAAATGTTAATGATAATGAAATAATTTAATATTTAAATCATTTAATAATGATTTCGATGTTTGAAAAATTCGCGATAAATTATAATACATGTTTAAAAAGTATTATAAGTCATTTAAAAATATATGACTGATACTAAGTTACAGGGTAGAGTCTTAGACTCGATAATTACCCGATAAAGTTGTCAATACACCGACACATTTCAGAAATTGATCTGGAGTTAGATAATGTTATTAGATAAGT
This sequence comes from Panax ginseng, assembly GCA_020205605.1. Taxonomy (NCBI): domain Eukaryota; kingdom Viridiplantae; phylum Streptophyta; class Magnoliopsida; order Apiales; family Araliaceae; genus Panax; species Panax ginseng. The sequence continues at coordinate 64,918,680 of CM035136.1, forward strand.
GATTATTTGTGATTCAATGATTGTTAAACTTACATGGCAATGTGATTAGGTTATGTGCTGACTGTAAATAGCAGTACAATATGATATGATATGTTATTCTAATCGAACGAACCATCTATTTAATGACAGGGCTTGATATAAAAGATAAATCTAAGTTGTGTAAGCAGCAGACAAGGCAAGTATCTAACCCTTTGCATTTACTTTATGCAATGGACATGCGTAAGATAATATCTAAAGTATTCTTTTCAATTGTTCAAATATTTCAACCTTTGTATATACTTATGAAATGATTCTGTATAAGTAAATTATTAAATTATATCCTGTTGTATAAGTTCCTTAATTCTGTTATTGTAGATCAAGAAATATATTCTGTTCGTTAATTTCTTAGCATGGTTATACAAGTGTCCTCACTTGGATAATCATTATATTTTATCACATGTTGATACATACTTATTGGTGTCCAATATGTATAAGTTGAATTAAAAGCCGTCTAAGCTATTTGATCTGACTAGACACTAACTTAAAATTGTTGTTGAACAAGATAAGAACTTTATTGTTATCCAACTGAATTGTTTTGGTTCAGATTCAAGACTGGTATGAACATCCCAAATATGGGAAATTTTTATGCGCCAAGGCGGACAAAGGATGAACGATAATATCATTCTAGCAATGTAGTATTGATCAATACAGGGCATAACAGGCTGATCACCCCCGTGCCCGTAAGTAATGACGGTTTACAGATGAAGTTCTGTTTAACCTTTTCGAAAATAGAAAACAATGTTCATAGTCTGTCAAATGATCATCATTTATAGTCTATACGTAGTTTCAAAAATTTGAAATCAAAATGATAGTTTGTTTATTATTGATTCAGCTTACTTCACAACTGTTGATTCGTTGTAGAAGTATCGTTCAAAGAAAATATTTAATTCATTCAGCTAAATGTTATTGTTAATATTACTTGTTGGGCACTCAAATGCTCATCCTTGCTTAATTTAAATGTTTTCAGCTAAGTATGAACAACCTGAAGGCTCTGCCAAGAACAAAGGGAAAGGGAAGGTCGCTGAATGAAAGATAATGCTATCTTTTGTAATAACTAGAAAATTATTGTTTGTTATGTGTATATATTATATGATAATCAGGATAATTTATGTGTGTAGACGTCAGGTGAAAAAAGATTAGGATACCCTCGGATCGTAAAGAAGGAGCCGATATTAAAGCCAATAGCTGAAATAGAGGCTCACAGTGAAACAAACCTTGATGAGGTTGTTATTGTGGAAAATGTCGTACCAGATCCGAAAATGGTAGAACTAACCGATAGTGATTCAGACACTGTAGTTGGAGCTGATAAATCATCAACCGAAGTATAGAATCCGCGGGACCAGGTTTCCTCTTTGGAACAGTTGTGGGAAATAGAAAAGATGCTAAATAGTCAATTGCGAAAAGCATTAATTGAAATAATTAAAGAACAAGATAAGCTTAAAATCCAAATTGACCGAATTGGAGCTAAAAGCAACAAGTCGAGTGCAACTCCGAACAAGAAGGGAAAAAGAAAAATGAAAGACCGTGATATAAGAAATCCTGATAACAACCAAGGAAAAGTTAATCGAATAGAAATGTGTGCAAATTGTGACAAGAAACATGAAGCTGTATGCAGAAAAGGGGAATATGTTTGCTACAATTACGGACAGAAAGGACATTTCTCTCCTCATTGTCCCAGTCCAACGAAATGTGTCTGTTTTATTTGTGGAATAGGAGGTCATCAGGTAAAAAGTTGTCCAAGATCAAGAAAAAGGCGTAATGCATAAGTAGTATAGGTTATGTGGTGTAAGTGTGTTTAATGTAATATGTGCTTAGTATGTCTGTGTAAGGTTATGTTCTTAACTTTTGTAATGATCAAGTTTGTAAATCCCAACTTTTGTAGTCATAAAGGGATATCAGTATGTGCTATGTTATGTAAATTACTACGACTGAATGAAAATGAACTTATGTTTGAATAATGAAACAGGTTTAATATATTAAACTTATATGATAAGGTTTAGAATGTAAGTTAAATTATGTTTTATTTAATTAGATAATGCCGCCAAGACGTCAAAGTAGAAATCAAAGGGCAGAAGAATCTGTCAATAACGTTGGGGGACAACAACCAGATCCAATGCAACAATTTGCAAACATGGTAGCTCAGGCTATGCAACAAAGAATTCCAGTCGCAGGGAACCAGCCAGACAACTGCTTGGCAAACTTCAAGGACTTCAAGGCTGTAGGACCGCCCGAATTTAGAGGTACAATTGACCCTATAGAAGCCCAAACATGGGTTAAAGAAATCGAAAAGGCGTTCATTATAGCTAGGGTAGATGAGGGGAAATAGACCGCTTTTGCCACCTACATGATGAAGGGTGAGGCAAATTTTTGGTGGGAAGCGAATCAGGCGAGGGCTGGAGCAGGTGTAGTTGCTTGGGAAGGGTTTAAAACCTTATTTTTTGAAAATTATTTTTCATCTAGTATGCAGGTTAGGATGGAGGTAAAATTTCTGGAATTGAAGCAGGAAAATATGACGGTGTCAAAATACGCCGCTAAGTTTAATGAGTTGGCTAGGTTTGCTCCGCATCAGGTTGATACGGAGGCTAGGAAAGCTAGAAGGTTTGAGCTAGGATTAAAATCCTAACTCTACAACAAGGTGGCAGTGTTGCAAATCCCTACATTTGCAGCACTCATGGAGAAAACGATTATAGTTGAGGAGGGGAGTGAGGCCATGAGCCTCCACAACAAAGAAAGAAGGAACAAGGGTAAGGTTGAGGGAGCTGGAAAGGTGGAAACAAATAGTGGAAATAGGAGTGAAAAGAGAAAGGGAAATAATTATGGGGGTATGCAGGTGAAGCAGGAGGGTACAAAGAAGAAGTAGCTGGTACAATGTGGGAAATATGGAAAGAACCATTTGGGGGATTGTCTGAAAGGTAAATTTGTATGTTTTAAGTGTGGGCAAGAGGGTCATATCTCTCCCAACTGCCCCAACCCTAGAACTATAAATGGGTGTTTTCTGTGCGGGTCAAAGGAGCATAAGGTGAAGGACTATCCGAAAAGGAGGACGGAGGCAGAAAGCGAGAACATGGGTAAAAGCGGCGGAACTTTGGCAATCACAGGACCAACATCATCTAGCAATCCGACAAAATCTACTGCAAGGGTCTTCAACATGACAGTTTGGGATACGGCGGCAGCTGGCAATAGATGTGACGCCCCCAAAATAGGTCCATTCCATCCAACCCAATATGAGTCGCCAAATACATGGTACAGAAATAACTACAACTTTATTATTACAACATATAAACTGTGAGTTTAAATACAGATATTGCCATCTAGACAATATCCACACGCAAATAAATCCCCATCATAATTATTGATACATTATTTTACAAAAATGGTGAGGACTACTAAACAACTCTCTCTAGAACCTTCATTCCATACCCCGACTAGTAATCGCTACATTCTCGCCTCCTGAGAAGAAAAATGGAACAAAAAGGAAAAGGGTGAGCTCAACTAGCCCAGTAAAGAATATTATGACTAAGATGATATACAACAAATAATATTCTTTACTAGGCTAGTTGTGCTCACCATTTGCTTTCATTGTTCTCTTCAGGAAATGAGAATATAGCTGGGACTAGTCGGGGAACGGAGTGACGGTCCAAATGGTTGTTTTAGTAATCCTCACTATTCTATGAAATAGCTTGATAATAATTGTATTAAGTTTGAAATTCAGTTTGGATATTGTCTAGAATACAATATTTGTGTTAAAACTCTCAGATTATGTTTTGTCGTATTTACATGACAGTTGTATTAATTAAGTTGTATTTGAATTTTGTATTATGTATTTGGCGACTCAGAATTGGTGATGTATACCTATTTTGGGGGTGTCACACAAAGAACAATTTCAGATTGATGAGAAAGGCGAATTAATGGATAATTCATGTGGTGAACGATTCTTCGTGCCGATGGGTGAAGTAAAGGGGGATGACCAATCATCCATGTCTGCCATAAACGTAAAGGAGTTGACAAATAGGCGGCATGAAATGGTCGTCTTCACATATGAGCCGGATTGAATGGCAATGGAATAGTCAAGCCGACGACTTTAAAAAACAAGCACTTGGTGGGGAGGCAACCCCACCTCAATATAATTTTGTACCCTTTGTAGCTTTTGAATACGAAATTAAGTCTGTTTTTTTATTATAGTAATATAGTGGATTTTGGGTAATAGGTAGATTTTTGGTTATGTGTTATGTGGCTACATGGTTCCATAGAGGTCTTATTTGAGGTTATAACCATTAGTTCATTTGTATTAAGTGTTGGTTTGTTCTTACATGGATTTTGAAGATAATTTTTACAGTTACGCAGGACCGGCACCGCAGCGCCATTTTATGAACTACAAGCTGCGCTGCAGCGCCTTCATCAAAATGCAATTTTTCAAGACAACACTGCAGTGCCAGTTCTAGCTTAATATATCGCAATGCATCGCCATCATCATGCTTACCTATTGTAAAAATGAACTGCAGTGCCATCTATTTGCATTTGACTTGCAATCAGCAGGCAACTTAAAAATCTCAGATAAAGCCCGTGTACGCAGCAGCTCTCAACGAAGGAAAACTCACGCCACAAATACGGAGAAAAAATTTTGTTTTTAAAAGCATGAATTCAAAGAAATCAGACCATTCTTCCTTATCTCTCGACCGCCAAAGCAACCCAAACCCGTCGCCTCACTTCCTAGAACCCTAGCCTTTAATCAAATTATACATCCTAACCACAAGACCCCAATTCAGTTGTACGCAGCAAGAGTCAAGGTCAAAAATCAAGCTAGGGTTCTCCACTCAAGGTATTTGGGGATTTCAATCAAGCATAAATAGTTTTTGATTTAATTGTTTGGGGTTTCACATTTCTCTGTTGATTTAGGGCAATTTCCACTGACAAAAATCTAGATAGATAGCTTTCAAGCAAGGGCTATCTAGTTGGGTTTATAGTAGTGCACGCCAGGTGTTTGATAATTTTCTTGAGAGAAGAATTGGGTTGTTTAGGCTGAAAGTTAGTGGATTTAATTGGGGATTATTTGACCATTGCTTTAGGGGTTGTTTCTGCATAGAGTGGCATTATTATGACAGATTGGGTTTGGAGTGTTCCTTGGCTTGAATTAACAACCATAGGCTTCTTGCTTCTGTTCACCAACTGCTGAATTCTGAAATGGCTACAAAGAGACAACAACTTTGCGTTGGCGGCTCCTCGTCAGCAGCACCACAAAGTTGGGACAATGCCAAATTCATTAGTGAAGAAGTATGGAAAAGTTACAAGCACTCTTTTGCCACACAAAACTTGGTACCTGATCAAACAAATGATGGCAAACTAACGACCATGATCCTTGGATGCAAGTAGGTGCACTTCACAAAACCACCTTAGTCAGCTATTATTTCTGTGGTCCGTAAGTTCTATGTAAATGTGAGTGCCGACTGTCCTGCCTTTGTTCAAGTCAGGGGGAGATCATTGGCGTATGACAGTCAAGCCATCAATCACTTTTCACGACACCTAGCTATGATGGCAAAGACTATTTAGAGCAGGGGCTTCACTGCTATAACTTGGATGATATTGTTAGGAGGCTCTGCAAACCCGGGACAACATGGAAAACCAATGACACAATGGGTGAGAAGACTAGTTTCCCGCATCATGCACTTAGTCGCTATGGGAAGGCGTGGTACAGTTTTGAGTGTGCCAATATGATCTGTGACGCCCCCAAAATAGGTATACATCACCCAATCTGAGTCACCAAATACATGGTATAGAATTTAAAAACAACTTCCTTATACAGTACGACAAAAACGTAGCTGAGAGTTTTTACACGAATATTGTCTAATAACAATATTCAAACTCAAAAAGGAGTCCTCATTACAATTATTATCACACTATTTTATAAAATAGTGAGGACTACTATAGCCAAATCATTTTTGATACAATATTATTCTTGAATTTTACTCCACAAAGAAGTATCATGTTGACAATTTGGACATTATTGAATTCTAGATAAATTAAATTATAAATCTTTAGAATTTATCCTTTGCTTGCATTCAATTAAATTCTTATATCATTGTCATCATCCTCATGTTTATATTGTTATAAAAGTCATATTTGGCCCGTAGTGCATATATGGACTGTTGATTGATATGATTATGACCAAGGATCATTCGGTATAATCATGACCCGTAATATTACAAATGATGTGATAAAAGCCCTCCTTGGCCTGTAGTGCATTGATGGACAGTGGTTGGCATGATTATGACCATTGGTCATAACCCGAATATTTTTGGCCCGTAGTGCATAGATAATTCAGTCATGTGGACTATTTATTGAGTTGAGTCTCCGCGATAAAATTGATGATAAACTTTTTAAATCAAAGAAGACAGTAGATATCATGCTCTACTTGACTCTTCTAATGGATTTCTTATTCCGCTGCAATTAAATTTGTTGTCTATTATATTCTATCAATTTAACACAATTGAAGGCTAACGATAATTTATTCTACATTATCTTTGTCATAATATTATTTACTGGCTAGTTGAGCTCACCCTTTGCTTGCATTGTTCTCTTCAGGAAATGAGAATATAGTTGGGACTAGTCGGGGAACGAAATGATGGTCCAGATGGTTGTTTTACTAGTCCTCACTATTCTATGAAATAGTATGATAATAATTATATTAAGATTGAATTTGAGTTTAGATATTGTCTAGAATACAATATTCATGTTAAAACTCTCAGCTTATGTTTTGTCGTATTTACAAGACAGTTGTATTAATTAAGTTGTATTTAAATTTTGTACCATGTATTTGGCGACTCATAATGGGTGATGTATACCTGTTTTTGGGGCATCACAGTTGGTATCAAAGCTTAGGGATATGATCCCTGACTAAGATGTGATACTAGAACTAGGACGGGAGAGACGGAAAATTCCTTCGCTAGTATGACCTACCTAAGTTATTTGGTATTTATTTGGTCGGTCACAGTATAGGGATAATATGTGACATGTTAATTAACCATTGTTTTGTTGCAGTATTTGATATTGGCATCCAAAAATATTGAGATAAGCAATGAAGCACATGAGACCGTTGAGTCACCAACGATCAATACTCAGGATAATGTGCATCAGGATGGCAATAATCCTCAGGAAAACAACAACGCTGACCAAATGATGAACGATGGGATGGTCAGAGGCTTTATGCAATTTATAAAGACATCGGTAGAGCGACTCACTTCAAAATGCAGGTGGAAACACTAACAACTATAGGATTGTCACCGCTAAGCAGTTCAAGGAGCTGGGACCACCGGAGTTTTTGGGAGAGCCAAAACCACGTAAAAAGCGAGGCAATGATAAAGCGATCGCCAAGATATTTGATGTCTTGGGATGCTCAAGAATAGAAAAAGGTTCCTTTGCCACCTTCATGTTGCGAGGAGAGGCATATTATTGGTGGAAATCAGAAAGAATACTTAGCTGCACATGACTTTGAAGATATCTTGGGAAAAGTTCCAAGAACTTTTCAACGACAAGTATTTTCAAAAAGTATTAAATCACATGAAAGAGGTGTAGTTTATCAAGCTGGAGCAAAATAATATGACCGTGTCTGTTGGGTAATTTCTAGTTACGCACAACACGCAAGTATACATGGTCAACAAGTAATAAAGAGTAAGTAAAGTATCGTTCCCATGGAGAATTAACTAATAAAATTCACCAAACACTAGCACATAACCATTTCAGTCTTATTTAAACGAATGATATTATATTTTGAATTCAAACTACGAAATTAAATAAACCTAACTATTTCTAGAGTGAGACTAGATAATGAAGATCTGAGATTACAATTTCATCTATTGACTCATTCAAATCTAGACATTTCATGTTAAACCAAACTAATTATACCGGGTTTGTTAGTCGAGAACACTAAAAATGCACATATAGCCATCTTTCAATGCACCATACCCATATCACATATAATCCACAATTGATAGAATACACATGAACACCAACATTACCTAAATCATCGTATGTCTATGTGATTTACAAATAATTAGGGTTTAATTCCAAGTTCTCAATTGACTACGAGTGGTGCTTCTATATATATATCTATCCTAAGCACAAATCATACATCCCATCACAACGTAGAATATACAATCACAAGCTATCAAGATCAGATCTAAACCCATACTTCGTCTTTCAAGTTCATATGAGTTATCATAGTAATTGATGGCCAATCAACTAAGCAATTAAGCATGAATCTTAATAGACAAATCCGTAGAAATCAATAAGGCTAACAATGAAACATATTAGAAATAACTAATCCATATAATCCATTGTAATCTCAGAATAGAAATTAAGTCATAATTGAATTAATTCTATTATTCACATATTGAAGACACATCATGAGACACAAGAAGCAATCAAAGAGAAAATAAGGATAGAGAATTGTAATGCAAATCTGTTCTCTTGAGCCAAGGTTGAATCTCTAATGATTTCCAATTGCTTCCACTCTCAAATCCAATCAACTCTAGAAAATACCTACACTAATCTACTATATTCTATTATTGCAATTAAAGAGAGAAGAAGACAATAGCTTCAGCCCCCAAGGGGCGAAATATGCTTTACATGATCATAATATGTCTAATATATAAGCCGTAATTAAATCCCCCTCTCAACTACGCTTCAATTGCATTGTTTAGTGAAAAGTCAGCTTTGGTCAAGACTTTTAGAAATCGCTATGCCGCTGAAATTGGCTTAAGTTAGGCGCCCATGTAAGCTGAAAATCGCGTCTTTTTGCTACTAAAAGTCGCGTGGCCGCGCGGAATTCGCGCGCCCGCGCGCGGGTGATTTTCTGTTGCAGTGTGCTCTTGGAAAATGACCATAACTTTTGATCTGAGAAGAGTTACGGGGTCCGTCACCTATCAAATCGAAGATATCGATGAGCTATACAACTTTCATTCTTTGATGATTGAGAAATTCTGGCTGGAGGAAGGTTGAAATCGAGCTGGAAGGGACTGCTATGAAAATGGCTAACCAAAACAGCGAAGTTTGACGTCCGTTGGTACAACGATCATAAATCTTGCATCCGAACTTCGATTAGAGCGATTCAAGATGTTTCAAAAAGCTACGAAGACGCTCTACAATGTAGTCCAAGTTCCAAGCCAAGAACATGAAGTAACATGAATGCCCAAATGATGTCCGGATTGCCTTTTCTTTGCATTTTTTTTGCTTTTCCTTACCAATAGTCGCTCACACCTCTCCCAAACGTATAACCTATCAAATGAACACAAAATGCATGAAAAGTAACTAAGACACATAAATATAAGCAACTAATTCAAGTAAAAGATACCGGATAAGTGTATATAAAATCCACTTATCAAATACCCCCAAACTTAAACCGTTGCTTGTCCCCAAGCAACACAATATAATGCATTCAAATGTTATGCAAGCTACGCTACTATGACAATGAGTCCCAGATTTCCAGCCATGTTAAGAATTCAAATAAGATATGCCTCATAGAAATATCAAGATTCAAGAACAAAGCATCAAACTAAGCTAAAGGCATAATGACATACAATCATATAATCTTTCCATGGAGTAACACGTAACACCACATGCTCTCCAACATTGAATTTCACGTCTCTTTGATGAAGATCATCATAACTCTTTTGTCGATCTTGTGAGGTTTTTATACGTTGTCGAATCATTTGAATCTTCTCCATAGTCATACGTACCATTTACGGTCCCAACAATGTTGCTTCACCCACCTCATCCGAGTATACTGGAAAGAGACACTTACGTCCATACAACACCTCGAATGGAGCCATGCCAATACTTACTTGATAACTATTTTTCTAGGACAATTCCACTAATTGCAAGAACTTGTCCCAACTTCCTTTGAAGTCAAGGACACAGAGTCTTAATAACTCTTCAAGAGTTTGAATAGTCCTCTTCGACTGCCCGTCCATTTGAGGATGATATGCCGAACTAAATCGTAAATTCGTGCCCATAGATTTTTGTAAACTAACCAAAATCGTGAAGTGAATCTTGGGTCTCGATCAAAAACTATGGATACTGGCATACCATGTAGTCTTACAATCTCATTTATGTATATACGAGCAAGACGTTCAAATGAATAAGTTTTTCGTATATTTAAGAAATGAGCTGAATTTGTTAATCTATCGACAATAACCCAAATCGTATCTATGCCTTGAGAAACCTTGGGAAGACCAATAAAAAAATCCATGGTAATGTGCTCCCACTTTCATTCTGGAATTTCAAGTGATTGAAATGGTCCTTTTGGCACTTGATGCTCCACCTTGACTCGTTGACAAGTTAAACACCTTGAGATAAACTCCGCTACTTCTCTCTTTATATTGCTCCACCAAAATGTATGTCGAAGATCACGATACATTTTGGTACTACCAGGATGGATTGCAAATAGTGTGTTGTGCGCCTCCATCATGATCTTATACTTCAAATAAGGGTCGTTAGGAACACAAAGTATGGAGTTGACTTGAAGTATTCCTTCTTCATCGATTCTTTCTTCCGGGATAGAACCTTCTTGTACTTTCTTCTTCATACGCATCAGCTCCAGGTCTGTAGCTTGAGCAGCTTTAACTTTATCAATTAAAGTCAGTTCTACTCGTATATTTGTCATCATCACGTGGGTCCCTGGAGTCTTTATCTCTATCTCCATCCTTTGTAAGTCATACAAAATGGGCCTTTGCGTTAACAATATCGCACCCGTACCCGCATATGATCTTCTACTCAATGCATCAGCTACTACGTTCACTTTTCCAGGATGGTATTGAATGGTATGATTGTAATCTTTCAACAGCTCAAGCCAACGTCATTGCCGCGTTTTGAGCTCCTTTTGGATGAAGAAATATTTGAGGCTTTTATGATCTGTATAGATCTCCACTTTCTCCCAATATAGGTAATGCTTCTAGATTTTAACCGCAAAAATGACTACTGCCAACTCTAAATCACGAGTAGGATAATTTCTCTCATATTCTTTGAGTTTTCGTGAGGCATAGGCTATGCCTTTCCCATGTTGCATGAGAACACATCCTAAACCTTTGCCTGAAGCATCGCTGTAGATGACAAATCCCTCCAAACTAGGCCTTATGGCTTTTGAATCTTAAATTTTATAAAATTGATTTCCTAGTCGTGTAACTGATGGTTTAATAATGTGTATTATGTCTTTTATCAGTTTTATTTTCTTTACGTGTTATACACTTGGCCTAGCTAATTTCCAAATAATACAGAGAAGAAAAGAGAGCTCTAGAGAGAGTTTGGGAGAGAAATTATGAGAAGAGATTCTGTAAGAATAAGAAGGAGTAGCAATCAAAGTCTTGTAGTCATCTTCTAGCTAAGCTAAACACGAAAACAAAGGTTGAATTCTTAGTTTTAAAGTTTTTGTTTTTATTTTCTAAAAAGTTCTCTATAATTGATTTTTATGCAGAATTATTGAAAATATGAGTTTGTATGTGTTAAAAGGAATTGCAGTACTATTCGCTCGGGTACTATTCACTCGGGTACTATTCACCTGGAGTTCTATTCATGACAAAAATTGATTTCTTTTTGGTCCAAATCATTTTTGATACAATATTATTCTTGAATTTTACTCCACAAAGCAGTATCATGTTGACAATTTGGACATTATTGAATTCTAGATAAATTAAATTATAAATCTTTAGAATTTATCCTTTGCTTGCATTCAATTAAATTCTTATATCATTGTCATCATCCTCATGTTTATATTGTTACGAAAGTCATCTTTGGCCCGTAGTGCATATATGGACTGTTGATTGATATGATTATGACCAAGGATCATTCGGTATAATCATGACCCATAATATTACAAATGATGTGATAAAAGCCCTCCTTGGCCTGTAGTGCATTGATGGACAGTGGTTGGCATGATTATGACCATTGGTAATAACCCGAATATTTTTGGCCCGTAGTGCATAGATAATTCAGTGATGTGGACTATTTATTGAGTTGAGTCTTCGCGATAAAATTGATGATAAACTTTTTAAATCATAGAAGATAGTAGATATCATGCTCTACTTGACTCTTCTAATGGATTTCTTATTCCGCAGCAGTTAAACTTGTTGACTATTATATTCTATCAATTTAACACTATTGAAGGCTAACGATAATTTATTCTACATTATCTTAATCATAATATTATTTACTGGCTAGTTGAGCTCACCCTTTGCTTGCATTGTTCTCTTCAGAAAATGAGAATATAGTTGGTACTAGTCGGGGAACGAAGTGATGGTCCAGATGGTTGTTTTAGAAGTCCTCACTATTCTATGAAATAGTGTGATAATAATTATATTAAGATTGAATTTGAGTTTAGATATTGTCTAGAATACAATATTCATGTTAAAACTCTCAGCTTATGTTTTGTCGTATTTACACGACAGTTGTATTAATTAAGTTGTATTTAAATTTTGTACCATGTATTTGGCGACTCATAATGAGTGATGTATACCTATTTTGGGGGCATCACAGTTGGTATCAAAGCTTAGGGATATGATCCCTGGCTAAGATATGATACTAGAACTAGGACGGGAGAGACGGAAAATTCCTTCGCTAGTATGACCTACCTAAGTTATTTGGTATTTATTTGGTCGGTCACAGTATAGGGATAATATGTGACATGTTAATTAACCATTGTTTTGTTGCAGTATTTGATATTGGCAACCAAAAATATTGAGATAAGCAATGAAGCACATGAGACCGTTGAGTCACCAACGATCAATACTCAGGATAATGTGCATCAGGATGGCAATAATCCTCAGGAAAACAACAACGCTGACCAAATGATGAACGATGGGATGGTCAGAGGCTTTATGCAATTTATGCAGCATCAGGCGAGAGCGACTCCTGTTCAAAATGCAGGTGGAAACACTAACAACTATAGGATTGTCACCGCTAAGCAGTTCAAGGAGCTGGGACCACCGGAGTTTTTGGGAGAGCCAAAACCACTTAGGGTGGAGGAAATGATAAAACAGATCGCCAAGATATTTGATGTCTTGGGATGCTCCGAATAGAAAAAGGTTCCCTTTGCCACCTTCATGTTGCGAGGAGAGGCATATTATTGGTGGAAATCTGTAAAGAATACTTAGCCTGCCGCACTGAAGATATCTTGGGAAAAGTTCCAAGAACTTTTCAACGACAAGTATTTTCCCGAAAGTATTCGTCACATGAAAGAGGTGTAGTTTATCAAGCTGGAGCAAAATAATATGACCGTAGTGCACATGGGTAATTTCTAGTTACACACAACACATGTAGTATACATGGTCAACAAGTAATAAAGAGTAAGTAAAGTATCGTTCCCATGGAGAATTAACTAATAAAATTCACCAAACACTAGCACATAACCATTTCAGTCTTATTTAAACGAATGATATTATATTTTGAATTCAAACTACGAAATTAAATAAACCTAACTATTTCTAGAGTGAGACTAGATAATGAAGACCTGAGATTACAATTTCATCTATTGACTCATTCAAATCTAGACATTTCATGTTAAACCAAACTAATTATACCGGTTTGTTAGTCGAGAACACTAAAGTAAAGTATAGCCATCTTTCAATGCACCATACCCATATCACATATAATCCACAATTGATAGAATACACATGAACACCTGCATTACCTAAATCACTGTATGTCTATGTGATTTACAAATAATTAGGGTTTAATTCCAAGTTCTCAATTGACTACGAGTGGTGCTTCGGTATATGTCTATCCTAAGCACAAATCATACATCCCATCACAACGTAGAATATACAATCACAAGCTATCAAGATCAGATCTAAACCCATACTTCGTCTTTCAAGTTCATATGGGTTATCACAGTAATTGATGGCCAATCAACTAAGCAATTAAGCATGAATCTTAATAGACAAATCCATAGAAATCAATAAGGCTAACAATGAAACATATTAGAAATAACTAATCCATATAATCCATTGTAATCTCAGAATAGAAGTTAAGTCATAATTGAATTAATTCTATTATCCACATATTCAAGACACATCATGAGACACAAGAAGCAATCAAAGAGAAAATAAGGATAGAGAATTGTAATGCAAATCTGTTCTCTTGAGCCAAGGTTGAATCTCTAATGATTTACAATTGCTTCCACTCTCCAATCCAATCAACTCTAGAAAATACCTACACTAATCTACTCTATTCTATTATTGCAATTAAAGAGAGAAGAAGACAATAGCTTCAGCCCCCAAGGGGTGGAATATGCTTTACATGATCATAATATGTCTAATATATAAGCCTTAATTGAATCCCCCTCTCAATTACATTTTAGTTGCACTGTTTAGTGAAAAGTCATCTTTGGTCAAGACTTTAGTCACTTGTTGGCATTGATGAATTCGCGTGCCCATGTAGGTGATTTTCTGTTGAAGTGTGCTCTTGGAAAATGACCATAACTTATGATATGAGAAGAGTTACGGGGCATGTCACCTATCAAATCGAAGATATCGACGAGCTATACAACTTTCATTCTTTGATGATTGAGCAATTCCGGCCGGAGGAAGGTTGAAATCGAGCTGGAAGGGACTGCTATGAAAATGGCTAACCAAAACAGCGAAGTTTGACGTTCGTTGATACAACGATCATAACTCTTGCATCCGAACTCCGATTAGAGCGATTCAAGATGTTCCGAAAAGCTACGAAGACGCTCTACAATGTAGTCCAAGTTCCAAGCCAAGAACATGAAGTAACATGAATGCCCAAATGATGTCCAGATTGCCTTTTTTTGCATTTTTTTTGCTTTTCCTTACCAATAGTCGCTCACACCGCTCCCAAACGTATAACCTATAAAATGAACACAAAATGCATGAAAAGTAACTAAGACATATAAATATAAGCAACTAATTCAAGTAAAAGATACCGGATAAGTGTATATAAAATCCATTTATCAAATACCCCCAAACTTAAACCGTTGCTTGTCCCCAAACAACATAATATAATGCATTCAAATGTTATGCAAGCTACGCTACTATGACAATGAGTCCCAGATTTCCAGCCATGTTTAGAATTCCAATAAGATATGCCTCATAGAAATATCAAGATTCAAGAACAAAGCATCAAACTAAGCGAAAGGCATAATGACATACAATCATATAATCCTTTCCATGGAGTAACACGTAACACCACATGCTCTCCAACATTGAATTCCACGTCTCTTTGATAAAGATCATCATAACTCTTTTGTCGATCTTGTGAGGTTTTTATACGTTGTCGAATCATTTGAATCTTCTCCATAGTCATACGTACCATTTACGGTCCCAACAATGTTGCTTCACCCACCTCATCCCAGTATACTGGAAAGAGACACTTACGTCCATACAACGCCTCGAATGGAGCCATGCCAATACTTGCTTGATAACTATTTTTCTAGGACAATTCCACTAATGGCAAGAACTTGTCCCAACTTCCTTTGAAGTCAAGGACACAGAGTCTTAATAAATCTTCAAGAGTTTGAATAGTCCTCTTCGACTGCCCGTCCATTTGAGGATGATATGCCGAACTAAATCGTAAATCCGTGCCCATAGATTTTTGCAAACTAACCAAAATCATGAAGTGAATCTTGGGTCTCGATCAAAAACTATGGATACTGGCATACCATGTAGTCTTACAATCTCATTTATGTATATACGAGCAAGACATTCAAATGAATGAGTTTTTCGTATATGTAAGAAATGAGCTGACATGGTGAATCTATCGACAATAACCCAAATCGCATTTATACCTTGAGAAACCTTGGGAAGACCAATAACAAAATCCATGGTAATGTGCTCCCACTTTCATTCTGGAATTTCAAGTGGTTGCAATGGTCCTTTTGGCACTTGATGCTCCGCCTTGACTCGTTGACAAGTTAAACACCTTGAGATAAACTCCGCTACTTCTCTCTTCATATTTCTCCACCAAAATGTATGTCGAAGATCACGATACATTTTGGTACTACCAGGATGGATTGCAAATAGTGTGTTGTGCGCCTCCATCATGATCTTATACTTCAAATCGAAATTCGTTAGAACACAAATCGAGTTGACTCAAGTATTCCTTCTTCATCGATTCTTTCTTCCGGATAGAACCTTCTTGTACTTTCTTCTTCATACGCATCGGCTCCAGTGCAGAGCTTGAGCGCGACTTTAACTTTATCAATTAAAGTCGATTCTACTCAGATATTTGTCATCATCACGTGGGTCCCAGAGTCTTTATCTCTATCTCCATCCTTTGTAAGTCATACAAAATGGGCCTTTGCGTTAACAATATCGCACCCGTACCCGCATATGATCTTTTACTCAATGCGTCAGCTACTACGTTCACTTTTCTAGGATGGTATTGAATGGTATGATTGTAATCTTTCAACAGCTCAAGCCAACGTCATTGCCGCGTGTTGAGCTCCTTTTGGGTGAAGAAATATTTGAGGCTTTTATGATCTGTATAGATCTCCACTTTCACCCAATATAGGTAATGCCTCTAGATTTTAAGCGCAAAAATGACTACTGCTAACTCTAGATCATGAGTAGGATAATTTCTCTCATATTCTTTGAGTTTTCGTGAGGCATAGGCTATGCCTTTCCCATGTTGCATGAGAACACATCCTAAACCTTTGCCTGAAGCATCGCTGTAGATGACAAATCCCTCCAAACAAGGCCTTATGGCTTTTGAATCTTAAATTTGATAAAATTGATTTCCTAGTCGTGTAACTGATGGTTTAATAATGTGTATTATGTCTTTTATCAGTTTTATTTTCTTTACGTGTTATACACTTGGCCTAGCTAATTTCCAAATAATATAGAGAAGAAAAGAGAGCTCTAGAGAGAGTTTGAGAGAGAAATTGTGAGAAGAGATTCTGTAAGAATAAGAAGGAGTAGCAATCAAAGTCTTGTAGTCATCTTCTAGCTAAGCTAAACAAGAAAACAAAGGTAGAATTCTTAGTTTTAAAGTTTTTGTTTTTATTTTCTAAAAAGTTCTCTATAATTGATTTTTGTGCAGAATTATTGAAAATATGAGTTTGTATGTGTTAAAAGGAATTGCAGTACTATTCGCTCGGGTACTATTCACCCGGAGTACTATTCATGAAAAAAATTAATTTCTTTTCAGTCCAAATCATTTTTGATACAATATTATTCTTGAATTTTACTCCACAAAGTAGTATCATGTTGACAATTTGGACATTATTGAATTCTAGATAAATTAAATTATAAATCTTTAGAATTTATCCTTTGCTTGCATTCAATTAAATTCTTATATCATTTTCATCATCCTCATGTTTATATTGTTATGAAAGTCATCTTTGGCCCGTAGTGCATATATGGACTGTTGATTGATATGATTATGACCAAGGATCATTCGGTATAATCATGACCCGTAATATTACAAATGATGTGATAAAAGCCCTCCTTGGCCTGTAGTGCATTGATGGACAGTGGTTGGCATGATTATGACCATTGGTCATAACCCGAATATTTTTGGCCCGTAGTGCATAGATAATTCAGTGATGTGGACTATTTATTGAGTTGAGTCTCCGCGATAAAATTGATGATAAACTTTTTAAATCATAGAAGATAGTAGATATCATGCTCTACTTGACTCTTCTAATGGATTTCTTATTCATGCACGATTAAACTTGTTGACTATTATATTCTATCAATTTAACACTATTGAAGGCTAACGATAATTTATTCTACATTATCTTAGTCATAATATTATTCTTGGCTAGTTGAGCTCACCCTTTGCTTGCATTGTTCTCTTCAGGAAATGAGAATATAGTTGGGACTAGTCGGGGAACGAAGTGATGGTCCAGATGGTTGTTTTAGTAGTCCTCACTATTCTATGAAATAGTGTGATAATAATTATATTAAGATTGAATTTGAGTTTAGATATTGTCTAGAATACAATATTCATGTTAAAACTCTCGACTTATGTTTTTTATCGTATTTACACGACGTTGTATTAATTAAGTGTATTTAAATTTTGTACCATGTATTTGGCGACTCATAATGGGTGATGTATACCTATTTTGGGGGCATCACAGTTGGTATCAAAGCTTAGGGATATGATCTCTGGCTAAGATGTGATACTAGAACTAGGACGGGAGAGATGAAAAATTCCTTCGCTAGTATGACCTACCTAAGTTATTTGGTATTTATTTGGTCGGTCACAGTATAGGGATAATATGTGACATGTTAATTAACCATTGTTTTGTTGCAGTATTTGATATTGGCAACCAAAAATATTGAGATAAGCAATGAAGCACATGAGACCGTTGAGTCACCAACGATCAATACTCAGGATAATGTGCATCAGGATGGCAATAATCCTCAGGAAAACAACAACGCTGACCAAATGATGAACGATGGGATGGTCAGAGGCTTTATGCAATTTATGCAACATCAGGCGAGAGCGACTCCTGTTCAAAATGCAGGTGGAAACACTGACAACTCTAGGATTGTCACCGCTAAGCAGTTCAAGGAGCTGGGACCACCGGAGTTTTTGGGAGAGCCAAAACCACTTAAGGCGGAGGAAATGATAAAGCAGATCGCCAAGATATTTGATGTCTTGGGATGCTCCGAATAGAAAAAGGTTCCCTTTGCCACCTTCATGTTGCGAGGAGAGGCATATTATTGGTGGAAATCTGTAAAGAATACTTAGCCTGTCGCACTGAAGATATCTTGGGAAAAGTTCCAAGAACTTTTCAACGACAAGTATTTTCCCGAAAGTATTCGTCACATGAAAGAGGTGTAGTTTATCAAGCTGGAGCAAAATAATATGACCGTGCCTGTTGGGTAATTTCTAGTTACGCACAACACGCAAGTATACATGGTCAACAAGTAATAAAGAGTAAGTAAAGTATCGTTCCCATGGAGAATTAACTAATAAAATTCACCAAACACTAGCACATAACCATTTCAGTCTTATTTAAATGAATGATATTATATTTTGAATTCAAACTACGAAATTAAATAAACCTAACTATTTCTAGAGTGAGACTAGATAATGAAGACCTGAGATTACAATTTCATCTATTGACTCATTCAAATCTAGACATTTCATGTTAAACCAAACTAATTATACTTAGGTTTGTTAGTGAGAACACTAAAGTAAAGTATAGCCATCTTTCAATGCACCATACCCATATCACATATAATCCACAATTGATAGAATACACATGAACACCTGCATTACCTAAATCACTGTATGTCTATGTGATTTACAAATAATTAGTGTTTAATTCCAAGTTCTCAATTGACTACGAGTGGTGCTTCGGTATATGTCTATCCTAAGCACAAATCATACATCCCATCACAACGTAGAATATACAATCACAAGCTATCAAGATCAGATCTAAACCCATACTTCGTCTTTCAAGTTCATATGGGTTATCACAGTAATTGATGGCCAATCAACTAAGCAATTAAGCATGAATCTTAATAGACAAATCCATAGAAATCAATAAGGCTAACAATGAAACATATTAGAAATAACTAATCCGTATAATCCATTGTAATCTCAGAATAGAAGTTAAGTCATAATTGAATTAATTCTATTATCCACATATTGAAGACACATCATGAGACACAAGAAGCAATCAAAGAGAAAATAAGGATAGAGAATTGTAATGCAAATCTGTTCTCTTGAGCCAAGGTTGAATCTCTAATGATTTCCAATTGCTTCCACTCTCCAATCCAATCAACTCTAGAAAATACCTACACTAATCTACTCTATTCTATTATTGCAATTAAAGAGAGAAGAAGACAATAGCTTCAGCCCCCAAGGGGTGGAATATGCTTTACATGATCATAATATGTCTAATATATAAGCCTTAATTGAATCCCCCTCTCAATTACGCTTCAATTGCCTTTATTTAGTGAAAAGTCGACTTTGTTCAAGATTAGAAGTTGCTTGGCCGCTGGAATTCGCGTGCCCATGCTGTGTGATTTTCTGTTGAAGTGTGCTCTTGGAAAATGACCATAACTTATGATCTGAGAAGAGTTACGAATTACATCACCTATCAAATCGAAGATATCGACGAGCTATACAACTTTCATTCTTTGATGATTGAGAAATTCCGGCGGAGGAAGGTTGAAATCGAGCTGGAAGGACTCACTATGAAAATGGCTAACCAAAAGCAATGAGTTTGGACGTCCGATTGATACAACGATCATAACTCTTGCATCCGAACTCCGATTAGAGCGATTCAAGATGTTCCGAAAATCTACGAAGACGCTCTACAATGTAGTCCAAGTTCCAAGCTATGAACATGAAGTAACATGAATGCCCAAATGTTGTCCAGATTGCCTTTTTTTGCATTATTTTTGCTTTTCCTTACCAATTGTCGCTCACACCGCTCCCAAACGTATAACCTATAAAATGAACACAAAATGCATGAAAAGTAACTAAGACATATAAATATAAGCAACTAATTCAAGTAAAAGATATCGGATAAGTGTATATAAAATCCACTTATCAAATACCCCCAAACTTAAACCGTTGCTTGTCCCCAAGCAACACATATAATGCATTCAAATGTTATGCAAGCTACGCTACTATGACAATGAGTCCCAGATTTCCAGCCATGTTTAGAATTCCAATAAGATATGCCTCATAGAAATATCAAGATTCAAGAACAAAGCATCAAACTAAGCTAAAGGCATACTGACATACAATCATATAATCCTTTCCATGGAGTAACACGTAACACCACATGCTCTCCAACATTGAATTCAACGTCTCTTTGATAAAGATCATCATAACTCTTTTGTCGATCTTGTGAGGTTTTTATACGTTGTCGAATCATTTGAATCTTCTCCATAGTCATACGTACCATTTACGGTCCCAACAATGTTGCTTCACCCACCTCATCCCAGTATACTGGAAAGAGACACTTACGTCCATACAACGCCTCGAATGGAGCCATGCCAATATTTGCTTGATAACTATTTTTCTAGGACAATTCCACTAATGGCAAGAACTTGTCCCAACTTCCTTTGAAGTCAAGGACACAGAGTCTTAATAACTCTTCAAGAGTTTGAATAGTCCTCTTCGACTACCCGTCCATTTGAGGATGATATGCCGAACTAAATCGTAAATCCGTGCCCATAGATTTTTGCAAACTAACCAAAATCGTGAAGTGAATCTTGGGTCTCGATCAAAAACTATGGATACTGGCATACCATGTAGTCTTACAATCTCATTTATGTATATACGAGCAAGACGTTCAAATGAATGAGTTTTTCGTATATATAAGAAATGAGCTGACATGGTCAATCTATCGACAATAACCCAAATCGCATTTATACCTTGAGAAACCTTGGGAAGACCAATAACAAAATCCATGGTAATGTGCTCCCACTTTTATTCTGGAATTTCAAGTGGTTGCAATGGTCCTTTTGGCACTTGATGATCCGCCTTGACTCGTTGACAAGTTAAACACCTTGAGATAAACTCCGCTACTTCTCTCTTCATATTTCTCCACCAAAATGTATGTCGAAGATCACGATACATTTTGGTACTACCAGGATGGATTGCAAATAGTGTGTTGTGCGCCTCCATCATGATCTTATACTTCAAATCAGGGTCGTTAGGAACACAAATCTGGAGTTGACTCGAAGTATTCCTTCTTCATCGATTCTTTCTTCTGGTGTAGAACCTTCTTGTACTTTCTTCTTCATATGCATCAGCTCCAGGTCTGTAGCTTGAGCAGCTTTAACTTTATCAATTAAAGTCAGTTCTACTCGTATATTTGTCATCATCACGTGGGTCCCTGGAGTCTTTATCTCTATCTCCATCCTTTGTAAGTCATACAAAATGGGCCTTTGCGTTAACAATATCGCACCCGTACCCGCATATGATCTTCTACTCAATGCGTCAGCTACTACGTTCACTTTTCTAGGATGGTAACAATGAAACATATTAGAAATAACTAATCCATATAATCCATTGTAATCTCAGAATAGAAGTTAAGTCATAATTGAATTAATTCTATTATCCACATATTGAAGACACATCATGAGACACAAGAAGCAATCAAAGAGAAAATAAGGATAGAGAATTGTAATGCAAATCTGTTCTCTTGAGCCAAGGTTGAATCTCTAATGATTTCCAATTGCTTCCACTCTCCAATCCAATCAACTCTAGAAAATACCTACACTAATCTACTCTATTCTATTATTGCAATTAAAGAGAAGAAGACAATAGCTTGATTTGAAGGGTGGAATATGCTTTACATGATCATAATATGTCTAATATATAAGCCTTAATTGAATCCCCCTCTCAATTACGCTTCAATTGCACTGTTTAGTGAAAAGTCAGCTTTAGTCAGCACCCGAAGCTGCGCGGCCACGCGAAAGATGAAAATCTCGTCTTTTTGCCACCGTAAGTCGTGCGGCCGCGCGGAATTCGCGCGCACGCGCGCGGGTGATTTTCTGTTGAAGTGTGCTCTTGGAAAATGACCACAACTTTTGATCTGAGAAGAGTTACGGGGCCTGTCACCTATCAAATCGAAGATATCGACGAGCTATACAACTTTCATTCTTTGATGATTGAGAAATTCCGGCCGGAGGAAGGTTGAAATCGAGCTGGAAGGGACTGCTATGAAAATGGCTAACCAAAACAGCGAAGTTTGATGTCCGTTGGTACAACGATCATAAATCTTGCATCCGAACTCCGATTAGAGCGATTCAAGATGTTCCAGAAAGCTACGAAGACGCTCTACAATGTAGTTCAAGTTCCAAGCCAAGAACATGAAGTAACATGAATGCCCAAATGATGTCCGGATTGCCTTTTCTTTGCATTTTTTTTGCTTTTCCTTACCAATAGTTGCTCACACCGCTCCCAAACGTATAACCTATAAAATGAACACAAAATGCATGAGAAGTAACTAAGACACATAAATATAAGCAACTAATTCAAGTAAAGATCTTAGGATAAGTGTATATAAAATCCACTTATCAAATACCCCCAAACTTAAACCGTTGCTTGTCCCCAAGCAACACAATATAATGCATTCAAATGTTATGCAAGCTACGCTACTATGACAATGACTCCCAGATTTCCATCCATGTTAAGAATTCTAATAAGATATGCCTCATAGAAATATCAAGATTCAAGAACAAAGCATTAAACTAAGCTAAAGGCATAATGACATACAATCATATAATCCTAACCTTCTATAAAGATGTTGTGTGTGTGTGATGTGTTCACATATAAGCTTGAAAAAGGTGAGGATTTCATATGTTATACTGCTTAAGGAAGAAAACTGAGGTTCAAACCAAGAACAATACATACAAATGAAACAACAACTACTCCAACACATCAGCACAAGCTAAAGGTTCAGTAAAGGGTTTATTCTGCTTTATTTTTACTCACGGGGCGATTTTCGCACTTTCCCGCGGTGTTTATTGATTTTTTTTATATATATTTTCCATGACTGTGCAATGTCTCATTCCATTAGGCTAACAGTGCAACCCCTTAGCGAGCTTTCAACCAACGACTCCCAGACCATTAAGACCTTAGGGCGCTAGGTGTAGAGACAATCCCCTCGGGCATACTTACTCAAGTAACAAAGGCCCCGAAACAAGACTAGCCACGGTAATTATTGAATATTTTTTTTTCTTTTTTTTCTTTTTTATATAAAGCAAGCATACCCATGCATTCCCAAAACTTGAGTTTAAGTGTCTTTATAGTCATTACTCACTTCCTACACAATTCTATCATTAAAAACAATATTTTCCTCTCAGCAGAAAAGCATGCTAATCTTAACCAACAAGCAAATAGGAACAATGTCGTGCTACCTGGTAACATCTAAACAGCAAGCATGAATTATATCATGTATAGAATTATAACTAAGCTCAAGATATCAACCAAGTT
This sequence comes from Panax ginseng, assembly GCA_020205605.1. Classification (NCBI taxonomy): domain Eukaryota; kingdom Viridiplantae; phylum Streptophyta; class Magnoliopsida; order Apiales; family Araliaceae; genus Panax; species Panax ginseng. Next base: position 64,942,638 of record CM035136.1, read on the forward strand.
CAAAAATCTATCAAACTTCTATTTCATCATAGGCCAAATTAGAATTCAACTAACTAAAAACCTGGGATTATGCAATGTTATGCAACTAAACACATACTAAGTAAACAAGACAAAAGAAAACTAAGAAAAAAAATTCATATAGATTTTAACTACAAGATACTAAAATACCCCTACTATGCAACTAACTATATGCAACAACTACTCACTACAACTCAATACCCCCAAACTTAAAATAAACAATGCCCTCATTATAATTAAAAGTGAAAGAATACTCCCCTAAGTGGCAATGTCATCTCCGTTTTCCTCCTCATGATCCGATGGTATATCAGGCGATGGCTAAGTTTGAGATATTTTATGGTTGGAAACTGAGTGTGGGCTTCTAACTGTCCAAACGCTTTAGTCAAAAATTCTAAAAATTCAGCAATTTTTTTTCTATGACTGGGCTATCGTGCGGCCGCGCGGTGTTTGGCTTGTAGTTGGGCATGGCCGCGCGACCCTGTACTCTGGCAGTTTCAGTTTTTGACTTCTTTTTGATCCTGAATGCTTGCAGCAATTGGATTGAACCTGAGAGGAGAAACAATCAAACCATTATTAATACTTACCATTATCTAACATCTACTAAATATGGAAATGTAAATAAGAATTAAACAAGGAGGGAGAAATATTGGATGGGGTGCCTCCCATCTAGCGCTAGGTTTATAGTCCGTTAGCTAGACTCTTTTCTTGACACCGCTATACGATTCCTCTACGATAAGATAAGAACCCTCCATCCATTAGAACCGCTATGTGTGTAGGTAGGTTCCCCATTATGAGAGTTTGTGAATTGAAGCCACCTAACATATTTCCTATACATGATGTCCCTAGTTCCACGGCAATGCCAGGTACTTCTCCCGTTGTATCTGTGAATAGATTTTTGAATTGAGGCATGACAGATATAACAGGATTTTCTTCTTCTATTATCTCTTCCTCGGTCCCCCATGGTTTGTAAGAGGCCTCATAATCGCAAAAATTCTTTCTTTGGATGTGACTACCAAGGGGACATGGGTGTGCAAATTTCACTGAATTTTTCAACTCTAACTGAGAAGGAACTTGGGGTATTATACAAGTCAGCTCATGTTTTTCATTTTCCATACCCCCAGTTGTCTCCTCTATGTCCACTCCTTTCAGTTCATTCCGTGGCATGCACACTTCTGGCTCTCCATCGGTTTCATCATCCATGTCATGACGATTTTTCAAGGCTTCGAACATTAGATCCATCTGATTCTGAAGATTTTGAATTGACCTCTCTTGCTCAATCATCTTCTTCTCAATTGATGCTACAAATTTGAACCACAAATCCTCCAATCTTGAGTCATCTTTCTCAGTTTCGAAATCCATGTATTGAGGACCATTCATTGAGTTAATGAGTTGTTCCATCTGTTTGTTAAGATTTTGGCTTGATAACTCTTGACTCATCATCATCTCTTCATGGTCTGCTATGCTGTTTGACCAGAATTCCTTCAACCTTAAATTTTCTCCTAGTTGCATTGGAGGTGGATATGAGAAATTCGATGGATGTGTTGGACTTGGGGCACAGTATTGGTCTCGATAGTTATAGCTCCATTCAAATTCTGGGTGATACACCCAACCTTGATAATTGGGATAAACATAGTTGTTGAGGTAATCACCCCCAAACTATACTTTTCCAAATCTGACATTGAGTCCTTCAGTTCTTGTGTCCCTTGGTTGAATCTTATTTGCATAAGGCCATTGATAAGCAAAGTCACCCATGGTACTTGAAAAGAGAGAAATATAGGAAGAGAATTAAAATAAAAAAAATGTTTAAATTAAGACTAATTTGATTGAAATTAATGTTGGCAAAAATTATTAAAATAATTCCCTGGCAACGGTGCCAAAAACTTGTTGGGTAATTTCTAGTTACACATAACACGAAGTATATACGTGGTCAACAAGTAATAAAGAGTAAGTAAAGTATCGTTCCCACGGAGAATTAACTAATAAAATTCACCAAGCACTAGCCCATAACCATTTCAGTTTTATTTAAACGAATGATATTATATTTTGTATTCAAACTACGAAATTAAATAAAGATCAGATCTAAACCCATACTTCGTCTTTCAAGTTCATATGGGTTATCACGGTAATTGATGGCCAATAAACTAAGCAATTAAGCATGAATCTTAATAGAAAAATCCATAAAAATAAATAAGGCTAACAATGAAACATATTAGAAATAACTAATCCATAGAATCCATTGCAATCTCAGAATAGAAGTTAAGTCATAATTGAATTAATGCTATTATCCACATATTGAAGACACATCATGAGATACAAGAAGCAATCAAAGAGAGAACAAGGATAGAGAATTGTAGTGCAAATCCGTTCTTTTTAGCCAAGGTTGAATCTCTAATGATTTCCAATTGCTTCCAATCTCCAATCCAATCAACTCTAGAAAATACCTACACTAATCTACTCTATTATATTATTGCAATTAAAGAGAGAAGAAGACAATAGCTTCAGCCCCCAAGGGGTGGAATATGCTTTACATGATCATAATATGTCTAATATATAAGCCCTAATTGAATCCCCCTATCAATTATGCTTCAATTGCACTATTTAGTGAAAAGTCAGCTTTGGTTAGCACCAAGTCGTACATGGCAACGCGGAATTGGCTTGAGTTAGGCGCCGCCCGAAAAGTTGAAAATCGAGTCTTTTTACTCTTTTATTAGCCTCATGGCCGCGTGAATTCCTGCGCTTTTTGCATATGGTGATTTTCTCTTTGTAGTGTGCTTTGGTAAAATAGCCATAATCTTTGATCCGGGAAGAGTTACGGGGCCTGCCACCTATCAAATCGAAGATATCGACGAGCTCTACAACTTTCATTCTTTGATGATTGAGAAATACGGGCCGGATGAAGGTTAAAATCGAGCTGGAATGGACTGCTATGAAAATGGCTAACCAAAACAGCGAAGTTTGACGTCCGTTGGTACAACGATCATAACTCTTGCATCCGAACTCCGATTAGAGCGATTCAAGATGTTCCAGAAATCTACGAAGACACTTTACAATGTAGTCCAAGTTCCAAGCCAAGAACATGAAGTAACATGAAAACCCAAATGATGTCCGGATTGCCTTTTCTTTGAATTTTCTTTGCTTTTCCTTACCAATAGTCGCTCACACCGCTCCCAAACGTATAACCTACAAATGAACACAAAATGCATAAAAAGTAACTAAGACACATAAATATAAGTAACTAATTCAAGTAAAAGATACCGGATAAGTGTATATAAAATCCACTTATCAGTGTCACATTACGAAACTAAGTTTGCCGAGTTGTCCCAGTTTGCGTCCCACTTGGTTGATAATGAGGAGAGAATGATGCAGATGTTTCTAAGAGGTTTGAAACATGAGATACGTCAATACCTAATTTCTCATAAACTGTGTTTGTATTTAGATGTTGTAAATAGGGCTCAGTTATTGGATCGCGATAATGAGTCAACCCAACCAAGAGAGAGCAGCCGGCAAAACGATAATACCAGCGGTAGCAGTCATCGAAGCGGTGACAATAAACGTGGAGGGAATCAACATGCAAGAAATGGTAACCACTGTACGCAGGAAAACGAACGTCGATCGTATGTTACAAATACAGAGGGGAGGGACACATCAGTCCAAACTGTACGCAGTTGTCCAAAACATGTTATAATTGTAGAAGAGAAGGTCACCTAGCGATTTTGTCGTGTAGTGAAGCTAAGTCAAGTTGGGATGGTGACACCAAATGTCGTCCCAGACAAGTCAAAGTCGGTAGTTCAAGGGAGAGCATTTGTCGCGACCTCCCAAAAAGTGAGGAACCCGAACGAGGTCATCACGGGTAAGCTAATCATAAACTCTTGAGAATTCTATACCTTATTTGATACCGGTTCTACCCATTCTTTTATTTCTCCTACTTGCACTCAACGTTTAAATTTAACTCCAGAGAAATTAGACTTTGACTTATCTGTTAAAACTCCGTTGGGAGAAACCTTCATTACATCCACTATTTATAAGTCTTGTTTGATTCAAATTGGCAACAGCACATTACTTGTCGATCTTATCTCTTTGAAAATACTTGCATTTGATGTGATTTTAGGGATTAATTGGTTAACTATTCATCATGATAAAATTAATTATTTTCGTAAGGTTGTTAGCTTTCATATTCCTAACCAATCTATTATGCGAATTCAAGCAACCAAACCACTAAAGTCAATCACTATCATATCAAGCCATAAAGCTATTCATTTATTGAAAAACGGATGTCAAGTTTTCTTAGCCCATGCCATGAATTTAAACAAAAATACGTCAGATTTGAATGATATTTCCATTGTTAATAAATTTCCTGACGTATTCCCTAAAGAACTGCATCGCCTACCCAGAGTGTGAAATTGAATTTTGTATCGACCTTGAACCCAATACAAAACCCATTTCTACAGCCCCATATCGAATGACTCATATTGAACTTCAGGAGTTAAAAACCCAACTGTAGAAATTGTTAGACATCGGTTTCATTCATCCTAGTACGTCTCCTTGGGGTGCTCCTGTTCTATTCGTGAAGAAGAAATATGGAAGTATGCGACTTTGTATTGATTATCGGGAGTTGAATCATGTCACCATCAAAAATAGGTACCCGTTACCTCGTATTGATTATTTATTTAACTAGTTGCAAGGCGCCAAATTCTTTTCAAATATCGATCTTCGTTCCGGATATCATCAATTAAAGGTTCAAACTGATGACATTCCAAAGACTTCTTTCAGAACTCGGTATGGGCATTACGAATTCCTAGTTATGTCTTTTGGATTGACTAATGCTCCTGCTGCGTTCATGGATATGATGAACCGAGTATTCAAGGAATATTTAGATCATTTTATGGTTGTCTTTATTGATGACATCCTCATTTACTCCAAAAGCCATGAAGATCATTAGCAACACTTGAGACTGATACTTCAAAAGCTTTGTGAAAACAAGCTATATGCCAAATTAAAGAAATGCGAGTTCTGGCTTGAGGAAGTAACATTCCTTTGGCACGTGATATCAAATAATGGAATATATGTTAACCCGACGAAGATTAAAGCAATACAAAGATGGGAGCAACTGAAGTTAGTAACCAAAGTACGTTGCTCTCTGGGCTTAGCTGGTTATTATCGGAGATTCGTGGAAGGATTTTCTCGAATCGATACTCCATTAACTCAGTTGACTCGAAAAGATACAAAATTCAATTGGAGCGACGAATGTGATAAGAGTTTTCAAGAACTCAAGAGTAGACTCATTTCAATACATGTTCTGACAATATCATCTGGTTTGGAGGGATTTGTCATCTACAGTAATGCTTCAGGAAAAGGTTTAAGATGTGTTATTATGAAACATGGGAAAGTCATAGCCTATGCTTCACGACAACTCAAAGAATATGAGAGGAATTATCCTACTCATGATCTAGAGTTGGCAGTTGTCATTTTCACACTTAAAATCTGGAGGCATTACCTGTATGAGGAGAAGGTGGAGATCTTTACGGATCATAAAAGTCTCAAATATTTCTTCACTCAAAAAGAAACTCAACATGCAGCAACGACGTTGGCTTGAACTGTTGAAAGATTATGATCATACTATTCAATACCATCTTTGGAAAAGCGAAAAGTGGTAGGTAGCCGCGTTGAGTAGAAGATCATATCATATGAATACATGTGCAATATTGTCAACACAAAGGCCCATTTTGTATGACTTGCAAAGGATGGAGATAGAGATAAAGACTCCAGGGACCCACATGATAATGGAAAATATAAGAGTAGAGCCGACTTTAATCAAGAAAGTTAAAGTTGCTCAAACTACAGACCTGGAGCTGATGCGTATGAAGAAGAAAGTGCAAGAAGGTGTTATTCCTGTAATAACCCGATATTTTCTATATAATTAAATCAGAAATTTTGTGTATAATTTTTTATTTTTTTATTTTAAGGATGAGGATTTGTACAAAATAAAGCTTATGTAATTATGTAATAAATAAAATATATTTATTACATGAATGTTTCAAAATAATTTGATTTTAGAATTATTGATCATTATATATTATATTCTTATAATTACTAATTTTATAGTAAAAATGTTTTTATTAATTATTTTCCATGAAAACATGATTATTATATTATTTAAATAATATATGAAATGATTAAAGCACAATTATAATAATTATTTTATTATATTATATGAAGTTATTTCAGATTAATTAAGTTATTTATTTTAACTTAATTATTAATGTTATATATGGCAGATAAATCAGATATGGAATCCAAACCCTAATTATGGATTTTGATCATGAATAATAATATAATATTAATATTATATTATTTATATTACAGTGCTATAAATATGTATGCTATGTGTGTAAGGTTAATCCGGGGAGCAATTTTATTATAATTTGCAAAACCCTAAGTTTACTAACAAACCATAGTTTTGAAGTCAAATGAGACTTTAAAATATGTCTAGTGATTATGTTATGTGGTATATGATATGTATTCTCAGAATTTAATTTTAATTAGGAAAACCCTAATTATTATGTGGAAAACCCTAATTAGTAATTTAAAACCCTATTTTCTTAAATTAGAAACATTAAATAATAATTAGCTAATTGCTAGATGGAAACACTAATTTAAAACTCCATTATGAGTTCGGGAATGTTTTGTAATTGTATTATTATGATTAAGGATAAGTATTATGGAATTTAAAGTTAATTAGGAAAACCGTAATTTTCAAAAACCTAATGTTTTTTTTATAAACCCTTATTATTTTATTTTTCTAAATTATAAACCCTAATTTGATTAGGGTAAACCCTAATCACTAAATTGGGAAGTGTAATGCTAATTAGTGTCTCTTAAACCTAATTAGCAAAGTGTTAAGTAATTAAAAACCTAATTGATTAAGAAACCCTAATTACAATTTTTAGAAACTAAAATTTTATTTTATTTTAGAAACCCTAAATTGGAAATGCCTCAATTTTGTGCTAAACCTTAGGGTTAAACCCCAAGGGTTAGACCAATGACCAAAATGCCATTAAATTTCTAAGGCTAATGACAAATATACCCCTCTTAAATTATTTGAGCTTACTTGAATATCTAGACAAATTGAGTGGTTGGCGAACTTCTAACAACCCCATGTGACAAATACCAACAGATCAACCACTTATGCTAGCTAATTCATTGCATCTAAGACTTCTATATATAGATCATGAGAGAGAAATGTCACAAAATTAGCTCATTTGTACACCAAGCTCTCAACCAACTCTCTCTCTCTCTTCTAAAACCCACGAATTTTTGTTGCATACCAGTCCCATATACAAGCCCCACGTTTATCATTAACAAATCACAAGATCAGAATCAAGAATTGATGCATAAAGGTATAAAACCCTAACCAAAATTTCGACCCTTGATCTTTTGTTAAAAGTTGTGATTATGTGTTGTAATATGTTCTATGTAGTGTCTATAAGTGATATGGGTTGCTAGATGTTAGATCCTTAACATCAAGAGGCTCGGATTTGAAGATTTCAAAAATTTGGAAAATTTTATTTTTGTGTCTGACAGTCAAATGTCAGACCCTTTAAATCTTTGATTGTTAATGATTTTGGGTGTTTTATGTTTTATATTTGTATTATGATGTGAGATCTTGGATCTGGAACTTAAATCAAGTCCATATTGTATACAGATGGTTAAATATATGTGGTCAAAGGTCGTTGACCAACCACGAAAATTAAAAATCTGGGCAGCCCAAATTTCCCAGTTGGCTCTGACAAGATTTTCAAAGCTTCTGATCTCACTGATTTTTAATTTTTTGGCCCAGTTGTTGTTTTGTTGTTGTAACCTGATATGAATACTATATATTAAAGTCTTTAGATAACCTAGATACTTAATGGGATCCAAGTTATACAACGTCAAAAGTGGGTTGACCATCTGCTTATGAACATTTCTGGGTTTTCCAGAAATGTTCAAGAACAGTTTCAAGAGACCACTTTGACCGGCCTTGATTTCTTTACTGTGTTGATGTTAGATCTATATTATGTTATGTACTTGGTCTTTAACATGTATTCTACATGATGAAATCTTCATATTACACAGACTAAACCCACAATGTTAGATTCAGACCCTGTAAAATAGGTACCTTGGATGTTCTTCATTTCTGGGTAACCCAAAAAATGAAGAACATGCCTGACAACGTTTTTAAAGCCCCAGATCTCACTTGTTTAATGTTTTTTGGTCATGTTTCTTGTTAGAACATGTAGTATTGACCTAAAACTACAAGATCTGTTGTTAAGCTCTTCCAGAAACGTCATGAGTTATGAATTATTGATAGTCAAACTACTGTTCTTCGTCACTAACATGAAGTTCTGGGTTTGGCCCAAGAACACTCAAGAACACAATTAGCGACAGTTTTGTCACTAAAGCCCCTTTTAGCGACAGATAATTTCTAAAATTAATATATTAATTAAATAAATAGAAATAAATGGTTTTTAATTATTAAAAATACTAAATAAATTCCAAAAAAATATTTTAAATTCTGAAAAATAGTTTTAAATTATTTTGAGTATATTTCATAAATATTTAATATTTTTGGAATATAAATGGTATTTAATTTATTTAATTATAATATTAAATAAATTATTTAAAAATGATTTAAATACATGAAAAATCATTTAAAATTATATTATGATATAAGAAAATATTTTAAGTTATTTTTTGACTTTTAATATTTTGAGATGAATTTCATTAATTAAATAATATTAATGATGTCGACGTCGGGATTTTTGGATGTCCCTTTCCGTTACTTGTTCTTTGGTGTTCTCATTTTAGGTGAGATTTGTTTGAAAAAACAAGTGAAAAAGATCCGACATGTATAATGTCGACGATGGGACTGTTAAGAGTCGCCAGTTGGTTTTTTAAATGGTTGTACCAACACAACCGAGAAAAGGTTTGCACATTGACCCGATGATGTGACACTCGATATACTGGTCGTGAAAACCGAGATTCATTTAGGGTTCGGGGACTTGGTTATCTTGAGGGAAGGTGTTAGGCACCCCTCGACATCCGTGTTACCACTATGGACCGCCTCTTTTCAAGAAACTATTATCTCGAGTGTGTGTGTGTGTGTGTGGGGTCAATGTGCTATTATATGAAAGTTGTGCGAGGCCTCGTTAGAACCTATATACGAGTTTGAATTTATATAAAATTCAGCTTTTTAGCAAGATATGGCAATGATGTTTTATAAAAGAGGTTTTTTAAACCCTGATGCTCAATAGGAATTGAGACCTTTTACACTCCCATTTTTATTAAGTGATCGACTTGAACGATTTTATTTGACGAATGCGAAGCATCCGTACGAAAATAATATATATAAAAAAATAATTCCGACTTCCTCGTGGGTATGAAAACCATCTGAGGAAACACAGTCATCGCAGAATAATTTACAAGCTGCTTACAGCTGAAAATGTCCATCACGGGAACCGAATCTAGATCCAAAGAAATGAATATGTGATCACATGATTCCTAGGCGCACATAATATTGCAATTTGTATAACAACAATAAGTAGGTATATATATAAAAGCGGTAAATATATATATACAGACAGGATCACCAACCACAAAGCACCTCCATGGGGGATCAAAAATATAAATAAAGCTGTAGATACGGTCAACCGCCACGAAGGAAACTCAAGGCGGGACAGAATGTAAAAAAAGCTGTAAATGCGGTCAACTGCCACGAAGTAAACTCCAGGAAGGACGAAAATGTAAAGAAAGCTATAAAAACTATCAACTGCCACGAAGGGAACTCCAGGCAGGACAAAATAAATAAATATATATATATATATATATATATATATATATATATATATAAGAAAGCAATAAACGCATATAGGATGTAAAATCTGTGCTCATCGAACATAGTTCGACCACGCTCATATATATAAGTATATATATATAAAAGTGAGTAAACGCACGAGCATCAAGTTCAGGCTCATCGAACAAAGTCCAGACACACACGCTTGATATATATAAGTATATATATATATATATAAAAAGCGAATAAACGCACTGCATCAAGTCTAGGCTCATCGAACAAAGTCCGACAGAACAATTAATATATATAAGTATATATATATATATTAAAGCGAGATACGCTTGCATCAAAATTCAGGCTCAATCGAGGCATAACTTCGATAATGTTAGTCAATATATATATATATATCAATATATATAATATATATATATACTGATCGAAGGAAACCACACGATCAAGTCCGGGCAAAAGCAAGCAACACGACTCTCAACGTGTAGAAGGGTGTGTACAAAGATGAAGAGAAAGACTCTAAAGTGTGTGAGAAGGCTTACAGCTGACTGATAAAAAGGGCTTCTATATCTTTAGAGTGGGTAAACACTGGGCTTTGTGGGTACAAAAGAGGCTATATATAAGCTCACAGGTGTTTGAAAGTGGGAAAATACACTGTATGGCGAGTGCAGAGCAAATTGTGCAAGGTTTCCCCATCTTTTTCTCTTAAAATCAGCCCCAAGCCTCTTATTTATAGGCAAAAGGTACTGCATGGCTCAAATTGCAGTGTACCAATGGCCGGTCGGGTCGGTCGTCTCAAAATACGCACTTTCTCGTGCACTATAATGTCCACTCAAATTTTGAGAAGTGCAATCCGGGCATTCGTTTGGAGGTATTTAGGACCTATTTTGGACCGCTGTTGTCGAGAGTTGTACGATGGCATGGGATTAGAGTTTATACGAAGTCTTTGAAGATGGGACGATGCCCTCCGGTCTTCAAGCTTCAACTTTCATCCGTTACCCCGCAAAATAGTCACTCGGGATTGGTTAGCCTTGTGGGACATTGTTGCGTAGAGACGAGATGTGGCATCGTGTTGGACGAGATGGCGATGTTGCCCCTCACCAGTGTTACTTCCGGATTGGGCCGATAAGTAGACGTTGCTCAGACTTCGCTGAGATTGGACTACTACATTTATTGAAGGTCCTCATTGTCATCTTTGAGGTGTGCCTGTCTTCCCGATGCGATTGCCGTGTTGGCACAGTGTATTTCATTGTGAGTGTCGAGATTGAAGCTGATGGCATTTGAAACAAGCATTTCCGGGGTTATCTCCGAAACTTCATTCCTTGGGGTTATCACCAAGGTTGGTGGCTATTCCCATGGTTGGGACTGAGACTGGATACCTCGGGGTTATCTCCAAGATTAATCGGTCTTCTCCGGTGTGTGTTCCGGTATTGTATCTGCAGGTCTCGGGGTTAAATCTGAGGTTGAAACTGTTACTCCCAGATTGCGATTCGGGGTTAATCTTTGAACTTCCTAGTAGTATCCGGTGTGGATTTGGATTGTCTTTCGTGGTTCTCTCTTAAAGATGAATCATCCTCCCAGAATGTAATGTTAGTAATGATGTACGAAAAATTTCGAGTGTCTACAGATGCCCCTCTTTATCATACTCATGTATGGCGATGCATGGGTAGGATAAAGAATCCTACACACTTGAAACACAACAAGATAAACATGGTGCTAAGGGTAGCAACATGATGCAAATGTATGATGCATGTGTACGGGGTTGTGGCCCAACATGCTGGGGATGATAGCTGGTTCACTGTTTCTTCAACAGGGGATTGGCAATACTAACCAGATCAGATGTGCAAGCCGAATCAGTTAGGATATTGGTGTTGGAGTTATCACCAAATTCACGTGTTCTTGATAACGACTTAATCTTCAAGGGTATCTCTTATGTGTAAGAGATCCGTGGGGATAAAGCTTGATCTTTTTAAGGATGTATAACATATTCCATCATCTATCCTCTTTGATAATGTTGACCTCTCCTGGTTAGTATCGCCAGAATATGTCATGATTCTGTTGGATTTATCGCCAACAAAAATCTTTCGTCGGGGATGCTTGACCTTCGTTGACTTGTGAACCAACGGCTGAAACATCCTGTGGGATATGCTGTTAAGGTTGCTTGGCCTTTGCTGATGTGTGAATCAACGGCTGAAACTCTGTTAGGAGATTGTCAAGGTTGCTTGACATTTGCTGACGTGTAGATCAACGGAGCATTGCATTGTGGCCCCCGCCGAGGATCTGCTGGGGAATATGAGCATCTGGGTATGAGAACCTCGAACAGCTCTATAGCTCTGACAGGTTTAAACGCTATCGGCTGAAATGATGTCAAGGTTGCTTGACCTTCGTTGATATGTGTGTCAATGGATGAACGTGTTGTAACCCCCACCGGGGATATACGTTGTAACCCCCATCGGGGAATCACGTTGTAACCCCCGTCGGGGAGTCATGTTGTAACCCCCGTCGGGGATTCATGTAGGGTAACGACCCGGAGTCGGCGGCATTGGACCTATATAAGGTATTACCGAATGTGATTTACGACAACTAAGGTCATGTGCAGATTCAAAGTCTCATCTGAGAAGACCAGGATTGTATGCTGTTTTGCTCAATCACATGGCATTTTTATTCCCGATTTGATCTTTCTAGCCCGTAAGATCTCCGTTTCAACTCGAACTGGACCGAGCCGGAGGGGTGGGACCCACATAGAGGAGCCGCAGGTGCACCTAATGTAAATGTAGGTGGGCCTGCGGCCAGGCGTGGATGATAAATCCCAGCAGGCTTTACTTCATAAGTCACTTTTACCTTGTTCAACTTTAGAAAAACCACGAGCCACTTCCAGAATTGCTAAGTTTGGGCTGCTTTCTGCAAATTCTGTCACCGTACAAGTGTTCTACACTATCTTGGTAACGTATGCATGTATTTTTTTCCAATTTCTGTCCGTTAGATTGTGAGATATCGCACGAAATGCATCTAAACACATAGTAGTGATTATGTATGCACAAATGACTTAGTAAAAAATATTCAACATAGTAAATATTAGTATTAAACCATGCTGAACATAATATTATGAAAAAATTTGACTTCTGAGACAGTCAAATTGGCACCTTTTTTCTGTTATTTTCTGTCCTATTTGAGGTCTAATGAGCAAAAGGTAGAAAGGAAAGATATTCCTAGCATTGAGGTTGGCCTTATGCATGATGAGTTTGATTTTTAATGCATATATTATGTATATGACTTTGGGGCAGGTGTGCTACTGAATGGCTAACTAGACATGCATGTGCGGATGTGGATAGTCCTATTTTCAAAGGGGACTATGACGAAATGTTTCCAAATGTAGGCATTTGGGTAGTCGTGCATTCTAACGCTATTATATATTAAAGTAAATGCATGCATGCATATAGTCATATAATGCATTTTAGAAAGCTCCAGGTAAGGCAATACCACACCCTTTCTGAGGTTATTTGGAGACTTGTTGTCCAGATATTATGTATCCAGATCAGCCGAGTAGTTCTTATAGGACCGCCTCTGGCGTACGGCGGAGGGCTTCTGAAGTGCCTCGTCCTCGTTCTGTCAGACAGCCTCGTCGGTTGGTGGAGGCTGTGATTCATCCCGTCTAGGTAGAGGTTCCAGATGTTGAGGACGAGGAGGTGGATATTGAGGATCCCGCTCCTGCTGTACATATAGGGAGCTTCCGAGCATCCAGGAGTTGAACCCAGAGTTGCTAGGTGATTTGGGTAGACACCCATCGATGTACTTGCATGCTAACAAGGTATGACGTTAGACTTCATCTTCCTTCTTTCCTATTGATGAGGATTAAAAGGGTCCTGATGTTGATCTGCGCTTCATGCAGGTTCCAAGTTTTACACAGCCTCGGGGGAACTGGTTTAGCATCCACTCCATGTACCAGGCGCTTCATCCTGATTATAGATTAGTAGTGCATGAGTGGGGATTTGGGGCATTTTTCTCTATCCTTCCCCGTCATTGTCCCTGGGTTACCTCAGGGCATTGTCTGAGCGATGGTTTCATCAGACTCAATCACTCCACCTGCTGGATTGCGAGGTGATGATGATGCCTATGGATTGGCGATTTATCAAAAGTATGGAGTTTGGAGGGGAGCCAGTTCCTTGCATGGCGAATATCACCCCCACTGTCGTCTGGTCCTTGTTAGGAGTTCCAGCGGGTGCGCTCAAAGGTAGGACTGTCTGTTGAGGTCCTTTGAACATAGATGTTATGAGCGGGCTATTGACTGAGCCCATGCCTAATGATGTCAGGATCAGGGATCGTGTTCTGCGGCAATTGTTCCTGATAATCATTCAAGGCTGCTTCATAGCAGATAACTCTTCAACGGTATCTTTCGCTCTGGTCAGCGCCACACGCGATGTGGACCGTATAGGAGAGTACGATTGGGGCTCTTACACCTTTGCCTATTTCCTCCAGGGCATGCATCTGCGTTCACAGGGTTTGACCGAGGTTTGGTTAGGATTTTACCCGTTTCTGCTGGTGAGTATTTCTCTTATCTTTTCCTTTCACAAGTTAAGAGTGTTTACTGATAGTAGATGTTTTTCCATTGTGTTGGAAATTTTGGGCCTATGAGAGGTTTCTATGTTTGCGTCCTATGAGTGTGTTAGGCTTAGATACCTATCCACGAGGATGATGATGACATCATTCTATTTTGCCAGAGGTCCTTGTATCTGAGGGCTTCGCTCATTGTCGTATGCAGCTGGAGTTGCTGACAGCTGATGCCATCACATGGCTTCCATATTCAGGGGATCATTTAATCATCGATTTTGAGGATGGACACCGTACTGGAGTAGAGTATTTAATTTCTACCCGGAGATTTCCTCTTTTCACCGATGGAGGGTGGGAGCTCTATTTAGGAGAGTGTGCTATTAGGAGCACCACAGGGGAGATTCGTATATCGATCTTGCCTCCTGTCAGGCATCATTGGCCTATATCACAGTCACCCGCGATTGATATTCCATTGTTGGGAGTTGATGGTTTTGATTTATCAGAGGGTCCATGTACTCAGGAGATATTCCAGCGCTGGTGGCTCCCTCGTACTATTGGGGCCCAGTCCCGTGCCACACAGTTCATGGGGGACATGGTTCCTGGATCATTGATGATGACAGATTGGGTAGCTTTTGTTCGAGCTCTGACCCATATGACCCAGATTGATAGCTTGACCCGGTAGTTGGATCGGGCACATATATTTATTTGTCATTTGGGCAGAGATCCAGCAGAGGGGGAGACATTTGTTCCTTCCAGCTCAGGTGCTGGCCCCTTAGACGACCCATTTGGTTTTGTCGGCGCAGATCCTCCCCTTTATAGGTCTGACATCCCTGTTGATAAAGATCTAGTGACTCAGGAGGAATTACATCAGGTGGACAGGATTGAGGATGTGGACATCGAGACCATTGTCTTCTTCTGATGCGTATTCTCGCTATATCTTTTGATAGGCCTCTGTTAGATATTGGGTGACTGTTCCCCATTCTCGCTATATCTTTAGATAGGCCTCTGTTAGTAGTAGGGCGTTTGTGCCCCATTTTCATGTATTTGTAGCTGTGTAGAGCTGATGTATTAGATGATGATATATTTAGGAATGTATGCACCATTTTTTTTTATTTCCTATATCATATTGTCATCCATTATCTGTTATGCATGTATCATGTTATGCATATGTATGTATGTCCAGAGATACTCAGTATTGACCCCTGGATGGTCTTATGACACGGCCCGCACAGATGTCTTCTTCGACAGTTAGCCGTATAGATCATACCCCACCGTCAGTGGTGGCATTGGGTATGCATTCGTGGTACGATAGCATGTCACCACCAGATAGGGTGACTGTAGATCTGTTATTGAAGCATACCATGACCCTTCTGGCATTTCAGGTTCCTGCAGGATTTGTAGATGAGATGCTAGAGCATTGGCTAGCTGATAGGCAGGTATTTCACTTTGGCACCCATGAGTTGACTCCTACTCTAGAGGAGTATGCCCATTTGACGATGCTGACCCTAGACTGACCTTGCGTACACATGGCTTTGGGAGACATGAGTAGACGATTCATGACTCTCACCGGATTGAGGCGCAGAGTGGTGTAGGATGAGCTGACATCTGGTCATGTAATCTCTCAACATTTTTTGTATGACAGAATTGGTGTGGAGGATAGCTACTCACGACATTCAGGGGATTTCACCGTGTCGGAGGATCATTGGCGTTCAGCCAGAGTTGATGTACTGATACTATGTGTACTGTCATACGTGTACATGCCGCGGTACATGGATGAGATAGATATAGGCGTTATCATGGAGGTGAGAGCTCTCAGGGAGGGTCGTACCATTGTACCTATGATCATGGCAGAGACCTTCCGATCAGCATCCTACTGCCGTACTTACCCATCAGGTGTGTTTACTGGGAGTTCGTTCATGCTGTATGTGTGGTTTATGTCACACTTGCAACCGGTTGGTACCTTTAGACGGCACGTGTATTGTTTCTCCCATGAGGTGGCTATGTCGTATTCCTTTCATCCATCGGAGTTTGTAGATGCTCAGTCCTGGTCCGTATTTTTGGCAGATATCCGAGATCCATTTAGCATATTGCTGTGCTCGGGGCTTTGCTCACCATACAGCTTCATTACTCATGCTCCGGGCATGGATTTCCACCCTTTGGCTGGCTTGAGGGGCGTGACGACTTATCATCCATTGGCCGTGATGTCGCAGTTCGTCCAGTTCCAGGATTTTCATCCCTTCGAGGGCGGTCGGTCATTTCGACTTCTCGATACCTCTCAAATTGAGGACCGATCTCGTATATCGCTTCTTTGAAATCAGCGTGAGCTAGCTGCTTTTCCTGCCAGTCATCCCGGTTATTCCGCAGAGTACTCCGCATGGATGGAAACAGAGGTTTTATCGGCTGTAGCAGTATTTGCAGTACCTGAGATTGAGTTAGATGATGTAGAGCCTATAGAGGACATTGATACCTACATCGAGGAGGAGCCCCCTGCTGTGTTGCCAGCATTTCTTCCGGATTCTCCTAGTACCAGTACTTTTGTGATTCAGCACTCGACACAGTATTTAGATCAGAGTCTTCATCTGATGACCTTTGAGAGACACCAGATTCGATCTATGATGTCAACTGCTCTTGATGTGAGGGACGCCATCCTATTAGAGAGAGACGAGGCATTAGCTCGTATAGATGTCGTTGTTGTTGAGCGGGATGAGGCCAAGTCAGACAGAGACGCAGTGATAGTTGAGCGGGATAGTGCTATATCTTCCCGGGATGTGGCTGTCACAGATAGTACTACAACGAGGTCCCTTACAACTGGTATGATCGCAGAGACGAGTGCTTACATCGACGAGCATATGGTCATCATGCAGATGGCTACAAATCTGTTGGGTCGTGTGGATATTCTTATCCAGGAGACTACAACTTTACCTCCTTCAACTGAGAGGGATGCCATGTTGGTCTTGCTAGCTCGCATGTACCCAGATTCATAGATGATCTTGTATTTACCTGCACAGACTAGCTTAGCCATTTTGTCATGTACATTTCATTTGTATATATATCAAACAAAGATTATATATGACAGGGAAATATATTTTTGGATCACTTCCCTTTTAGATATGCCTTGCTATTTGCTTGATATTTTGCCTGCTGCTTCAGGGCTTGTGATTTGGATGAATTCTGAATTCTTCCTTGGTGGATGGACATTGAGCTGTCTTTGGATAGTTCAGAATGGATCATCGATCTATGTATATTCCTACCATCTTTGGTGTCTTGGGACTTGTTTCTGAATGGAAATGTGGAGAGGAATGTGGCTTTTCTCTCTGAGATTAACCGCACCACAGATGGTCGCCAGTACTTCTATTTAGGAGAAGCCTAGTTAATTCCGCCTCTTATGGTTTAGTATTTCTCTTCGAGGTATGACCGCAGCTTAGATGGTCGCCGAATTTCCTATTTGGGAGGAGTTCAGTTAATTCCATCCCTTTGGTCTGAAGCCGAATGAAATGTAGTGGATTGAAAGAGAATCCCAATATCCGCTGATAATGGTTTGTATTTTGGTAGGGGGTGAGACCGCACCATGAATGGTCGCCACGTACTCTATTGAAGAGGAGATCGGGTTTATGTAGTTCGAACTGTGTAAGAGGTTCAACATTTATATATGGCTGATATGGTGTAGGAATGTTTTTGGTTGTTTTTGCTTTTGTAAGGAGAAGAAGGTAGAAATGTTTTTGTTGTTTTTGTTTTATTGCGACCGGGCCATGTAACATGGTTGCCTATGTACTCCTGTTGAAGAGGAGATCAGGTCGACGTAGTTCGCCCCTCAGGGCGAGACGAAAAGCGTAATCCCATGTACAATCGAGTGCGAGGGGAGTAGAAAGTTTAATCTTAGGTTGAGGATAAACCTGCAGCGAGGGAGAAGTTTAATCCCATGTATGGGTAGCCAAATCATGAACGCAAGAGGTTCAATCCGCGGTGGGATGACCTAAGTTGCATGAGTGCAAAGGAGATAGCTAGGCTGCTGGCTTGAAGAGTATGTTTCCCTGAGGGGAAAAGTGTAGCAAGTTGTAGGTGGTAAAGGGTTAAAGAACCGGAATGACTGGTGACCTGATGATGATGCACCAGGGTGTTTGTTGGTTACTTCAGACATAATAGCGTTTCAAGGTGTCTGAGTTGATGAGTTGTGGAAATTCATCGCCGTCCATTTCTTGCAATCTGAGAGCGCCTCCTGTCAATACTTCTTTGACAATAAACGGGCCTTCGAAGTTAGGAGTGAACTTTCCTTTGGCTTGATCTTGGTTGTCAAGAATCTTCTTCAGAACCAAGTCATGTTGTTTAAATTGCCGTAGCCAGACTTTTTTGTTGTAGGATCTGGCGATCCTTTGTTGATATAACTGACCATGGAAGATAGCCGCGGTTCGCCTTTCGTCTATCAGAGACAATTGGTGATACCTATCTTGTACCCATTGGTTTTCATCCTGCTGAGCGTCGATCAACACTCTGAGAGATTCCATCTCAACTTCTATGGGGAGCACTGCTTCCATCCCATAGGTTAAAGCGTAGGGGGTTGCCCCAGTTGAAGTACATTGTGGTTACAGAGGGCTAACAGAGTAAGAGGCAACAGGTTAGGCCAATCTTTGTGGTTGGCTGACATCTTTTGCATAATCTTCTTGATATTTTTGTTAGTCGCTTCAACAGCACCATTCATCTTCGGACGATAGATGACAAAGTTAAGATGTTTGATGTGGAATTTACTGCATAACTCCTCCATCATTTTGTTGTTGAGGTTTTTGGCATTGTCTGACACACTCACCTCTGGTTGTCCATATCGACAAATGACATTGTTTCTGATGAAAGCAATGATGACTTCTTTAGTGACCCTGGGGAAGGAGGCTGCTTCTACCCACTTGGTGAAGTAGTCGATCATGGTGAAGATAAATCGGTGACCATTACTGGCTTTAGGCTCAATGGGCCCAATAACGTCCATTCCCCACATTGAGAAGGGCCAAGGCGAACTCATATTGTGGAGCTCCCGTGGAGGGGCGTGTATAGCATTCCCATGAATCTGGCACTGATAGCATCTTTTGACGTGGTCATGGCAATCAGCCTTGAGAGATAGCCAATAATGTCCCGTCCTGAGGACTTTCTTGACAAGGAGGGGGCCACTCATGTGGGGGCCACAGACTCCACCATGGATTTCATCCATAAGCCTTTGGGCTTGATCCTTGTCTAGACATCTGAGGAGACCTAGTCCTGCATCTCTTTTATAGAGCGCATCTCCACTCAAGTAGAACTTCATAGCAAGTCGATGGATCAGCCTTTTCTCAGTCAGGTTCGCCTCAGCGGGTGTAGATCCATCTCGCAGATAATCCTTGATATGCTGATACCAAGGAGGTTGGATGGGAGGTAGCTCATCCGATACTTCTCCAACGTAATTCCCATAGGTTGGGGCCTTGTTCAGGGAAATTGTGATGCTTGGCAAGTGTTCCTTGTCTGATATTCGAATAAAGGAGGCCAAAGTTGCTAATGCGTCCGCGAAATCATTCCTATTACGAGGAATGTGTAGAAAGGAGATTTCTTCAAACTCCAAAGCCATCTTCAAAACCTGCCGATGGTAAGGCAGCAAATGTAGTTCCTTGGTTTGATAGACTCTGGTGGATTATCTGATTACCAACTGCGAATCTCCAAGGACAGTTAACCGCTTGATGCCTATTGAACGGGCAAGTTTTAGCCCCATGAGACAGCCTTGATACTCAGCCGTATTGTTGGTGCTGACAAACTATAATTTAATGGCAACGGGATACTGCTCCCCCGTATCAGATACGAGAATGGCTCTAGCTCCAGAACCTTCCATGTTAACAACTCCATCAAAATACATCTTCCATGATTGGCGTGTAATGTACAGATGGTGTTGCTGCACTGTCATTACTCCTTCATCAGGGAAATATGTTTCCAAGGGTTTGAGATCCCCTGAAGGTGCAGCGGCCAGTTGATCTGCAATTCCTTGACTTTTGATGGACTTTTGAGTCACATATACAATGTCAAATTGTTGTAGGATCAACTTCTATCTGGACAGTCGGTAATTCAACATGGGTTTGTTGAACACGTACTTGAGAGGATCCACACGGGATATGAGATGGGTTGTGTGACCATGGAGGTAATGTTGTAACCTCATGGAAGCCCATGCTAAAGCACAACACGTCTTCTCGATCAGAGTGTACTTGTGTTCACTACTGCTAAACCTTTTGCTGAGGTAATAGATAGCTCGTTCTTGGCCTCTATCGTCTTTTTGTCCCAGCATACAGCCCATGGCATTGTCACTTATGGATAGGTACATGAACAGGGGAACATCATCCCTGGGTGGTACCAAGATAGGAGCTTTGACTAGCTATTTCTTGATTGTAAGGAAGGAATTCTAGCACTCATCATTCCATTTCATGGAGGAGTTCTTCCTTAATAACTTGAAGATTGGCTCACAGGTTGCCGTGAGTTGGGAGATAAACCTGCTGATGAAGTTGATCCTTCCCAAAAATCCACGTATTTCCTTCTCTGTCCGAGGAATGGGCATTTCTGTGATGGATTGGATTTTGGTAGGATCCAGCTCAATCCCTTTGTGGCTGACTAGAAATCCTAGCAACTTGCTTGACTTGACGCCAAAGGCGTACTTAGCTGGATTCAACTTCAAGTTGTACTTACGCAACTTGTTGAACAACTTTTTGAGATGGTCTAGATGGTCATGATCCTTTCGGGACTTGACAATGATGTCATCCATGTAGATCTCAATCTCTTTATGCATTAAGTCATGGAAAAGAGCCATCATAGCTCGTTGATAGGTAGCTCCGGCATTGATGAGGCTGAATAACAACCGTCTATAGCAAAAAGTTCCCCAAGGAGTGATGAAAGCAGTCTTCTCACGATCTTCCTCGGCAACCATGATCTGATGGTACCCCACAAAGCAATCAGCAAAGGAGTACATGTCGTATTGAGCGCGTGATTGTCAATGAGAATGTGGATAAATGGCACGGAAAGCTATCTTTTAAGCAAGCTTTGTTCAAGTCCCTTAATCCATGCAAACTCGCACCTTCCCTCCGTGTTAGGTGCAGACACGATGTTGGATATCCACTCGTGATATGTAGACACCATGATGATGCAGGCTTGAAATTGTTTCACAATCTCTTCTTTCACCTTTAAACTCCACTCAGGTTTCAATCGCCTGAGCTTTTGTTTGATCGACTTAAATCCCTCTTTAATGGGAAGGCGATGAAGGACAATGTCAGTGGATAAACCCACCATGTCTTCATGAGACCATGCAAACATATCCTGGAATTGTGTTAATAGCGTAACCAAGTCATTCTGTTGGTTTGGGGTAAGGTCTGAACCAATCTGGATTAACTTAGGGCTTTCTAAGGTTCCGAGATTGAAAGAAGTGGTTTGATCAAGGTTGGGTTTGGGTTTGTCTTTGACCCATTCGTGAATTTCTGGAGGCACCTCAATGTCAACCTGGGGATCCATCAAGGCTGAATTCATCTCTATATCAAAGGTACAATCCTTTTGTAGGAGAGGCATCATATCCGCAAGTACAGGCACGTCTAAATTTAGAGTCCTAAAACAAAATATGCTTTCACTTAGTATATATGAAATGCGTTGATCATACACAATGTTAGTATATACTGGCAAAATAAACTTTTAATACTTGTATGTAAAAAGTAAGCGATTATTAGATCTACAGGCGTAAAAAAAATTTACCTGCTTTTACTCTTGTCGACCAAAGCAAGGAATGCTGTTCCAATTGGTAAGGGTAAAGTCCGGGTGGACTGCAGTGATGGAGGGATCGTCATCATCCTCCTTGTCCCGAATGATGGCCATTACGTTAGGGCAGTCATCATCTGGGGTGTATCTGTTGGTATGTTCATCATGGACGATGATGCGCATGCCCAACATTATTCGGACAACGTTTTCCTTGATTCTCCACTCCTCTTCTTCGATTGCGGGATTTGGAATAACGATTTTCTTTTCCTCCACCGGTTTGCTTAGGAAATAACATGGCCATGACATTGGCTGGCACCTTTACTGGAGGTTGTGCGGACTCGGAGTTTGAAGGCGAAGCCAAACGCCACATGGTTGAAGCCAAAGGAATATGCTGATGCTTATGAGGATTTCGTGACTAGAGTCGGCGTAATAGCCTAGTCCAAATTGCTCCAACTTGCTTGGTTAATCGAATGGGGTATTGGATACCGCCATCTTTACCCAAATTTTGTCCCGGCTTATAACCCAGCGACATCATTTCTTGAGTGGTCGACATCACCTCATCGTAAATGTGGGGTTCGAGCAATGGTGTTCCAATAGTGTGGTATTGGGTGTTGCTTATTTCAAAAGCATGAAAACTGACTGGTTCTACGTCTGCATTGGCATTGATGAACGGTATATCCCCATGCTGAGGAATCTCTGGTTCAGCGTTGACCGTGACCAGGCTATTGTTGATAATGTACTTCAGTTGTTGGTGAAGGGTGGAGGGGACTGCCCCTGCCATGTGGATCCATGGTCATCCCAAGAGCAGGTTGTATCCCGAATCTATCTTGAGCACATGGAAGGATACGCAGAATGTATGAGGGCCAATTTTGATTGGCAGCTCAATTACTCCAACCGAGTTACGGCGGGCTCCATCAAAAGCTTTGATGATAGTATGGCTACTCCGAATTCGGTTGAGATTGATATTCATCTTCACCCAGGTGGCATATGGGCAGATATTCAGAGAGGAACCTCCATTTATTAATACTCCAGCACCATATATCCGCAGGATAAGACCACAATGTGCAACGGTTTGCAATAACCAGTCCCTTCGGATGGTATGTCATCGTCAGTGAAGGATATCACATTAGTGTTGAAAATGTGATCAACCATGTGTTGAAATTTTTCTGTATCCACTGATGTCGGAAGATAGGCTTCTTCCAAAACCTTCAACAAGACCTTCCGGTGATTCTCGGAAGTTAGGACCAAGTCCAAAATTGATATTTGTGGTGGAGCTTCCTTCAATCTTAAAACCACCGAGGCTTCGTTATGACCCACAGTGCGGAGGAATTTTTCAATCTTCTCTATGGGTATTTTCCCCTTTGATTTGGTGGTGGGGTTCATCACCCGATGGGGAAGATACAGTGGATTTTCCTTTGACACTGCAGCAGTGGTATGTGAGCTGGATCCTTCACTTTCTCCATAATTCCACGGAACCTTGCGCAAGCTAACAATAGGATATTGTGCTCTGCATGGCAAGGTGATTGGCTCGGGAGCAGCCACTTTCAAAGGATTGCTTCCTCCTTTGAGCTGAAATATTGGTGTTGTGAGAACAGTATTAATCCCTTCACCTTCAGTAGATATAACTGCTACCACACTTTTGCACTTAGTAGGGCCTGCATTCTCACTTGCTAGTAACACAGTGTCGTTATCTGCCAAGCGCAGTACACCACTGTCGATTAGATTTTGAATAAGGTGGCGGAGCGCCCAACATTCTTCTATGTTGTGACCGCGAGACTGGGAGTGGTATTGACATACTCCATCAGAGTTGTACCGTCCCGAACGGGGGTTGATTAGAGGTAGAAGGGAACTGATCCTTCCTTCATTGATTAACATGTGAAGGATTTCTTCCATGGGTTGGCCAAAATAGGTGAATTCCTGTTTGTTAGCGAAATCCCGACGGGCTTTGGCATTTGCTCTCTTCGTCACTTTGTCTTCCAGCATTTCATTTTCTAAAAGTGACGAGGGAATATTCATGACGATAGGTAGGAGACTGACATGCTCCTGGCTGATTAATTGGTGAGTTACTTGATGCTGATAAGTCACCAGTTCGGCCAATTACTCAACTTGTTTGGCGAGAGCTTTGATCTTTCGTGCCATTGTGAATTGGAACTTGGCATAATCCCATCTGTCATCACCGTCTTTGATGGTCTGGGGGGAGTCACAGCTGAAGTTGGAACTCTGTCCACTGCTCCAATTAATCATGTTGACCTCTTCTTCTTTGTGTTGAGGAAGAGGGTTGTCTTGTACGTGAGGCTGATCGGGTTTGATGACTACGATCTCTCCATTATATATTAGGTCCTGGATCTTGTGTTTCAAGGCCCAACAATCCTGAGTATTATGTCCCGGTGCCCTGGCATGATAAGCACATTTCCTAGCAGCATTGAAACCCCGTCCATTAGGGCTGGCTGGTGGAAGAAGATGCGTAATTTTCTTCTGTGTTGTCAGAAGATTAAGAATGTTCTCGAGGGTATCCCCTAAGGGTGTAAACACTCGATGGCATTTGACTTCTCCACCTTTTGGCACTAGAGGGTTTGCAGACTGTTCTTGAAAGGGAGGGTAGTTTCTCATTTGAATGGGCATACTTTGATTGCCTTTTTGTCCCTGTAGTATCAGGGAAACGTCTTCCTCTTTCTTTTTATGGACCCTCCGGGAGTTGTTCCCATAATTTCCAGATTGGATGTGATCAGCAACAGCTTTGAGTGTGGCTAGGTCTTGAATCTTTCCTGACTTCAACCCTATTTCAGCCATCTCCCCGTGTTTAACCATTTCAGAAAACGGTTTGCCGATGCCGGCTAAAACTCTCTCATAGAAGGGAGCTTCTTGTATGTCTATGAATGTCATGACCATTTCGATTCTCATTATGGCGGGGACTAACTTGGGCGTACCAAAGCGTATCCACCTTTGGGCATACTCTCCGAAAGACTCATTAGATCGCTTTTTGATCTTCGTAATTTGATACCGATCGGGAGCCATCTCGAGTTTGAAAATCAGATTGAGTGAGGAAGGCATGTGCTAGCTCTTCCCAACTGTGAATTTTGGAGTTGTCTAATCTTGTGTACCACCTAACGGGCTTCTCCAGCTAGACTCTTTTGGAACAATTGCATTCGAGTTTTCATCCTCTGCATAGGATCCCGCCTCTCAATAAAGACTTTTAAATGTGTATAACGATCCCCTAACCCCTCATATTTTTCAAAGTCGAGTTTTAAATTTTTCTGGATAGTGAACACCGTGAAAAATACATAGTTCAAAGATATATGAAACACTCCCGTGTGTTCCAATTCCTTTGATAAGCGCCGAGGGTCTCTTCCATTTGGAGGACTTTCTTTTGATGTCACCATTATCCGGATCTCCGGTGGAATGGGCAAAGATCCTGCGCTTTGTTGGTCGTATCCAATTGTGGCTCGGTATGATAATCACCTAATTCCTCCTTGTGTGGAGGGCTCGGTATGTGTACGGGTATTTTCTCGACCTGTGTGATCGGTGTAATTCTTTTAATAGAAACGCCAAATCAGAATCTGCTTACTTAATCCGTCGAACTCTTTTCGAGAAACTGGATTATGTTCAGTTTGGTCGGATGACGACATGATTGACTGTAGGCCTATTTCCTTTTTGGACTTTGACCGGGTAGTAGGTCTGATTGATTCCCTGCGAAAGACTGGCATAGTTTAGTCCTTATGGAAGGTGTATAATGACATGTTATGTGATGTGTCCTTTTTAGGAATTTTATCATGGAAAATGGGTGTCTGCTGTTTGGAGCATGTATGTGGACACATTGCTTCATATTTCTCATTACATGGAGATATATATGGAATGAAATTACAAGTAACTGTGTTTACAAGTAATTAACATGAAAGCGTGAAGAGACTTTCCTTCGTTTGGGTTTATCAGAGGCTGACCTATCATAGGTTACTCTCGCGGCTTTTTGGCGTGAAGGTTCCCAAATCATCGCAATCGACTAGAAGGGAAGTTAATCCGGTCTTTCAACAGGAGCGAATTTGGGTGGTGCCTTTCCTGAGCCTCAGAGAATTAGTCTTCTCACGAGTCCAGTAATCAAACACTGACGGGATAGCCTCCTGGTGGAGGGACCACACAACATACATTCACATAAATCGCGTCTCACCGTATGAAATGATGACATGTGCGAAGCACTAATATCATAAGCAGTTTATAGTGCGAAGCACTAACATCACACGCAGATATGATGCGAAGCACTAAGCTCAAACAAGACATGCATTCGTACACATTCATCCAATGTAAATGCAACATCCGAACACAAGCGAGATAAATAGCTTGAAAAGATTGTAGTAGCGGCTTAAGTCCTCTTACTGGAGGTCCCCAGCAAAGTCGCCACCTATCGACGTTGGAATTTTTGGATGTCCCTTTCTGTTACTTGTTCTTTGGTGTTCTCATTTTAGGTGAGATTTGTTTGAAAAAACAAGTGAAAAAGGTCCGACATGTATAATGTCGATTTATGGACCGATTAAGAGTCACCAGTTGGTTTTTTAAATGGTTGTACCAACACAACCGATAAAAGGTTTGTACATTGACCTAGTGATGTGACACTGATATACGGGTCGGCGAAACCGAGATTCATTTAGGGTCCGGGGACTTAGTTATGCGGGGGGAAGGTTTTAGGCACGAGTGTGTGTGTGAGTGTGTGTGGGTCAATGTGCTGTTATATAAAAGTTGTGCGAGGCCTCGTTCGAACCTATATACACAGAGTTTGAATTTACATAAAAATTCAGTTTTTAGCAAGATATGGCAATGATATTTTATAAAAGAGGTTTTTTAAACCCTGATGCTCAATAGGAATTGAGACCTTTTACACTCCCATTTTTATTAAGTGATCGGCTTGATTGATTTTATTTGACGAATGTGAAGCATCCGTACGAAAATAATATATATAAAAAAATAATGCCGACTTCCTCGTGGGTATGGAAACCATCTGAGGAAATACAGTCATTGTAGAATAATTTACAAGCTGCTTACAGCTGAAAATGTCCATCACGGGAACCGAATCTAGATCCAATGAAATGAATCTGTGATCACATGATTCCTAGGCGCACAGAATATTGCAATTTGTATAACAGCAATAAGCAGGTATATATATAAAAGCGGTAAATATATATATACAGACAGGATCACCAACCACGAAGCACCTCCATGGGGGATCAGAAATATAAATAAAGTCAGAGATACGGTCCAACGGCCGGAAGGAAACTCCAAAGGGACAAAATATAAATAAAGCTATAAATGCGGTCAACTCGCCACAAGTAAACTCAAAGCGTGAAGAAAATGTAAAGAAAGTCAGAAAACAATCAACTACCACGAAGGAACTCCAGTGCAGACAAAATAAATATATATATATATATATATATATATATATATATATATATATATATATATATATATATATATATATATATATATATATAAGAAAGCAATAAACGCATATAGGATGTAAAATCCAGTGCTCATCGAACATAGTTTGACCACAGTTCATATATATAAGTATATATATATATATATATATATATATATGCGAGTAAAAACGCACTGCATCAAGTTCAGGCTCATCGAACAAAGTCCTACACACACAGGTTATATATATATATATATATATATATATATATATATATATATATATATATATATATATATATATATATATATATATATTTAATAAATGAACTGCATCAAGTTAGGCTCATCGAACAAAGTCCGATGCATAATTAATATATATATAAGTATATATATATATTAAAGCAATGAACGCCTGCATCAAGTTCAGGCTCAATCGAGGCATAACTCGATAATGTTAGTCAATATATATATATAATATATATATATATATATACAGAGTGGAAGGAAACCACGGACCGAAGTCCGGGCTAAAGCAAGCAACACGACTCTCAACGTGTAGAAGGGTGTGTGCAAAGATGAAGAGAAAGACTCTAAAGTGTGTGAGAAGGCTTACAGCTGACTGATAAAAAGGCTTCTATATCTTTAGAGTGGGTAAACACTTGGGCTTTGTGGGTACAAAAGAGGCTATATATGAGCTCACAGTGTTTTGAAAGTGGGAAAATACATCAGTATGGCGAGTGCAAGAGCAAATTGTGCAGGTTTCCCGCCTTTTTTTCTCTTGAAAATCAAAGACCCCAAGCCTCTTATTTATAGGCAAAAGGTGTCGAGGTGTACTGCGCGCTCACCATGCAGTTACCACGGGTGGGTCGGTCGTCTCAAGTCACGTGCACTCGTGCAATCGTAATGTCCACTCGGATTTTGAGAAATGCAATCCGCATCCGCTTGGAGGTATTCAGGACCTATTTTGACCGCCATTGTCGAGAGTTGTACGATGGCATGGGATTAGAGTTTCTGTACGAAGTCTTTGAAGATGGGATGATGCCCTTCGGTCTTCAAGCTTCAACTTTCATCCATTACCCGCATAATAGTCACTCGGGATTGGTTAGCCTTGTGGGACATTGTTGCGTAGAGACGAGACGTGGCATCGTGTTGGACGAGATGGCGATGTTGCCCTCACCGCCATTCTGCGGATTTGGGCCGATAAGCGAGACGTTGCTCGAGATCTTACGAGATTGACCGCCGCATTTGTTTAAGGTCCTCATTGTCATCTTTGAGGTGTGCCTGTCTTCCCGATGCGATTGCCGTGTTGGCACAGTGTATTTCGTTGTGAGTGTCGAGATTGAAGCTGATGGCATTTGAAACAAGCATTTCCAGGGTTATCTCCGAAACTGCATTCCTTGGGGTTATCACCAAGGTTGGTGGCTATTCCCATGGTTGGGATCGAGGTTTGGATACCTCGGGGTTATCTCCTAGATTAATCGGTCTTCTTCTTGTGTGTTCCAGATTATATCTCAGAGGTCTCTCGGGGTTAAATCCGAGGTTGAAATCATATTCCCAAATTATGATCCAGGTTAATCTTTGAACTCCAGGTAGTATCCGGTGTGGATTTGGATTGTCTTTTAGGGTTCTCTCTTAAAAGACGGATGCGTCCTCCCCGTAAGTTAGTAATATGAAGTACGTAAAATTTCGAGTGTCTACAAACGATAATTAAGTTATTTATTGAATATATTAAATAAATAATGGAAAATAGAATTAATGATTTAAAAATTATAGAAAAATGATTTAAAGATTATAAAATATTTTAAGTTATAAAATATAACTTTTGATATTTTGTCATGAAAAATATTAATTATTTAATATTAATGATATTAGATTTATTTAATACATATATTAAATAAATTAGTTTAAAAATAATTTTAATATTAGAAAAATCATTTTAAATGAAAATAAAGATTTTAAAAGTATTTTAAGTTATAAAATATAACTTTCAATATTTAAAGATAAAACTCATTAATTATTTACTATTAATGATGTTAAAGTTATATAATAATTATATTAATAATTAGCTTAAAATGATTTTAATATTATAAAAATCATTTTAAGTGATAATAAATTGTTTAAAGATATTTTAAGTTATAAAATATAACTTTTAATATTTAAAGGATAATTTTATTAATAATTTAATATTAATGATATTAATTTAATAATAAATGATATTAAGTGTATTTAATAATTATATTAAATATATAGTTTTAAAATAGTTTTATTTATTTAAATATCATTTAATAAGGATATTCTCAAGTAAAAATATTTTTAGTTATAATTAATGACTTTTAATATTTTGATAGATAATGCAAATATATTTTAATATTAATGGTAATTATTTGAAAATGATTTCAATTGTTTTAAAAATCATTTAAGGGTAATATTAATACTTTAAAAATATTTTGAGTTATTATAAATAACCTTAATATTTTGGCAATAGTTTCATTAATACTTTAATATTAATAAAATGTCAATGATAATAGAATTTTTTAATATTTAAATCATTTAATAATGATTCCGATTTTTTAAAATTCCTGATAAATTATAATAAATGTTTAAAAAGTTATTTTAAGTCATTTAAAAATAATATGACTGATACTTATAGATATTGAGGTACAGGATAGAGTCTTAGACTCGATAATTACCCAATAAAGTCGTCGGTACACCGACATATTTCAGAAATTGATCTAGACTTGTATAATTGGTATGTATATATGTTTGTTTGTGATCCAATGATTGTGAAACATGTGTGACAATGTGCTTAGGTTATGTGCTGACTGCAATAAGCAGTGCTATGTGTTATAGTATATTATTCTAATCGATAAGAATGATCTTAATGATGATAGGTTTCAGTATAAAAGATAAAACTAAGTTGCGTACTATAAATAGAAGACCAGGCAAGTATCTTACCTTTGCATTTCCTTTATGCAATAGACATGAGTAAGAAGTTTCAGAATTATATTATTATTATACTAGATTATTAACTTTATTGTCGTATATATTATATCCGATCATTGTTTATCAATATGATACTATATGGTAATTCAGATATATATATATATTTTGTTCGTTAATTTCTATATATGGTTATACAAGTGTCCTCACTTGGATAATCATTGTAGTTAAACACATGTTGATATAAATATATATATAAGCCGTCTAAGCTATTTGACCCAGCTAGACACAGATTTCGAAATATCGTTGAATATGATAAAAACCTTTTTGTATCCAAACAAATTGTTTGTGTTCGGATTCTAGACTAAGTATGAACATCCCGATCATGGGAAAACTTTTATGCGCCCAAGGCGGACAGAGTGAACGATCCTATCGTTCTTGTAATGTAGTATTGATCAATACATGGCTCATTGGGATGATCACCCTCGCACCCGTAAGTTAAGACGGTTTGCAGATGAAGTTCTGCTAAACCTTATCAAAAATTTAAAACAATATTCATAGTATGTCAACTAAACCCTATATATAGTCAATACGTAGTTTCAAAAATTTGAGATAGAATTGTTATGTTATTATTATCGGTTCAGTTTACTTCCTAACTATAAATTCGTTGTAGAAGTGATGTACAAAGAAAACATTTATTCTTTCAGCTAATTATATTTATAATTGTTATTACTTGTTGGGAACTCAAATGCTCATCCATGCTTAATTTAAATGTTTTCAGCTAAATGTGAACAGCTAGAAGGTTCGGCCGAGAACAAGGGAAAAAGGAAAACAAACAGAATATGGTTAATGGTATTTTTTGTAATAGTTAAACTATATTAAGACAATGATATGTATTATATATCATGTAAGGAATTATAGTAAAGGTTACGTACTTGGGATTAAACTCTGATATATGTAAATTAAGTTGTGACAAGTTATTGCCATAGGTGGAATTCTCCTACAACAACAGTTATCAAGCAAGTATCAGCATGGCTCCATTCGAGGGTTGTATAGACACAAGTGTCGTTCTCCAGTATGCTGGGATGAGGTGGGCGAAGAAACGTTGTTGGGACCGAAATTGGTACGCATGACAACGGAAAAGATACAAATTATCTGACAACGTATAAAGACCTCACAAGATCGACAAAAGTGGTATTCTGATCTTCCTCGAAAGGACGTGGAATTCAATGTTGGAGAACACGTGTTATTTCGTGTTTCTCCATGGAAAGGAGTTACAAGATTTGGAAAGAAATGAAAGCTCAATCCTCGATTCATTGGCCCATTTGAAATCCTCGACCGAGTAGGAACTATGGCATATAGACTAGCCTTAACCAGACGAGATAGCGGAAGATTTAACGTATGAAGAGGTACATGTTAAAATCTTGGATAAGAAGGAACATATTCTACTCTCCAAGGTTATACCTCAAGTCAAAGTTTTATGGAGAAACCACGATGTTGAGGAAATGACCTGGGAGTTTGAATCTGAAATGAAATCAAGGTATTCTCACCTCTTCGACATACCAGGTACGTAAACCAATTTCGCGGACGAAATTTCATAAGAAGGGGAGGTTGTATGACCCCAACTTTTATGAATAAAGATGGTTTTTTTGGGAAATATTATTTTTGAATATTATGGTGTGGATTTGATATAATGTTATAGTTGTGGGCAATATTTACAAAATTTGCAAAGTAAGTAAATTATCATAAAATATTCGATTGGTCGGGAAATATTCGTTTTATCAGGGAATATTAGTACGACAACACAATCATTGGTGGACCCCACAATGAAATTATTGTCGGAGTTAGAAAATGACATAAATATCTTTTTATAAAAATAATGACAAAAGTTTTACCGTTAACTGTTGAAATACCTGGTGATAAAAGTACAGTAATACACGTGGTTGTATAGTAGCACACGATATTATACAACATCTTTGATTATTGATGCTTACGTGAGAAGTCACTCAGTTTATTCAATAATTTCCACAGTAATTGTTGCACAATTTCTTATATTATATTCAATTATAGTCAGAGTATCATCTGCACAATATTTTATATTATTAAATGAATAATTGACGTGACACAAGTATTCATATTATTAGTTAGCAATATTGACAATGTCTAGAAAATTCTGTCGAGGAAAGGGGTTTGGTCATCTAATTGCGCGCCAATAAGGATAAATCCTTATCGGAATGCCCCCTCTTTCCTAGGAATGATCTGGTTGTTGATATTGTGAGCTTATAATATTAATTATTATGTGGTGGATATTGGTTCGATTTTTATTTAAATGAAGGAATTTTTAGCATGAAATAATTGTTGAAAGTTTGGCCTATTTTCTGTGGAATTACAATTATCTTCTTCGATAAATTATTAATTCAAATATATTATTATAATATATTATAGTTTTTTAATAATAATAATAATATATATATACATATATATATATATATAATCATGTGATTAAAGGGGCGGAGCTGAGCAAGTTGAATGCTAATACTTTGTTTTCAAAAGAAGTATGCTTTTGGTTGTTTTTCAAAGTTGAAATTCTGCTGCAAACACATTCATGCAAGTGTTTCATTTGGTGTGGGCCCTCAACCTTGAAAAAAAAGGAATTAGGCAGAAGTTAGGCTGAAGAATTAGGCTCAATGGTTTGTTTTTCCCTCCGTGATGTGCTATAAATAGGGGGTAACCCCTCCTTCCTAAAACACACCTTAAATATTAGAAATTCTTATTCTATAGTATTGTGAGTATTTTTCTTGAGTATAATGATACTTTAAGTGTAGTTTTTCTGCAAGATTTTCTCATAATAATATCCGAAATTCCAGTCAAATCAAGTTTTTACTAAGGTAAATGATATTATTTTATTTCAATACTCATAAGAAATATTATTTTCTCTCATACTCCATAGTATGGAAGGGATATTATTTCATTTCATATTCCTAAATTTAAACTTACTATGGTAATTATTGCTTCTATAATTCTTGAAATTAGTAGAATATCCTTGATATTTGCGCTTCATCTAGTATCTTTTCATGAAAATATTATTTTTAGCATTCTTGATAAGTTTTAACATTTTTATGCCAGAGTACTATTCACGGGGTACTATTCCTGAAGTACTATTCACGGGGTACTATTCACTCCGGTACTATTTACCCGGGGTACTATTTGTGATGCCCCCAAAATTAGATATACATCACCCATTCTAAGTCGCCAGATACATGGTACAAAATTCAAATAAAACTTCATTTATATTAATCATTGAAATCAGTCAGATAGAATACTTACCACGCTTAACTATGAGTTTTAATACAAATGTATGTAACTCTCTCATGGTACCTCGAATTACAACCTTACAATGATACTTTACATAAAAGTATAGTCAAAAACCTGCTTTAGAAATTAAAATCTTTGGGAAGTGCTAAGAAACCTTCGTACATGGGAGGCCATGCGTCTAGGTTATGATAGATATCATATGTCCACAGAATTATCCTTGGTTGACCCAATAGACCCCAAAGAAAAATAAGAAGATTACTATCATCTTCTTTCCAATGGTGAGTCTTCTCTTGACATATAACTATCTCCACTGTCTCTAGGTGAATATTATATTTCAAATAAACTCCAAGATCATATAGGTAGTGCCCGTAGATATACTCAGCAAGTGGATGCGCACAACCCTATCTTATGATAACACGAGGTTGTATGTCATTAGACATCTTGTATGATTGTGGCAAAACACCCTTCCAAAGTTGGGTTCGCCTCACCCTATTTGATTCACCAAATATAGACCACCGTTCTAATCCTCTTAATACCCCGCTCGACCCAGCTACACTTTTATTACCTGAAAGGAATTGTGAAGCAAAATGGTGAGCACAACTAGCCCAGTAAAGAATATCATGACTAAAGATAATTAAATTATCAATAGCTTTCATCAATAATAAATCGTAGATTTAGAACATATGGTAGATGATAAAACTTTTCAACCATAGTTGCAAAATGAACGAAGCAATCCATTAGAAGAGTCAAATAGACCATAAGGTCTATTATCTTCTCTATGTTAAAAGTCCACCAATATAGTTTTATCCCTGTAAAATAAATCAACATTTCCTGTCCACAATCATATGAATAACTCATATTCATAATTGTGGTTCTAAATTACTTTTCGCAACCAGGACGAAGATAATTTTCATCACCTATCTTCACCTGAAACATCAAAAATCATGGTTATACCAAATCAGAATTCCTGCTCATAATCATACTAATAAATTCATCTTTGCACTACGGCCAAAGATATTCATTAACAATTCATCTTTGCACTACATGCCAAAGACATACAACTGTATTTCTAGAAGAGTCAAGTAGAGCATGATATCTATTATCTTATACGAATTAAAAGTGTATAATAAATATTTTATCGCTGAGACTCAGCTTAATAAATAATCCACATCATCGAATCACCCCTGCACTACGGCCAAAGATATTCGTTAATATCACATCCATGAGTTATCCATGCACTACGACCAAAGATATTCATTATTATCACATCCATGAATTAATATTTCATCGCTGAGACTCAGCTCAATAAATAATTCACATCATCGAATTATCCATGCACTACGGCTAATGATATTCGTTAGTATCACAACCACGAATTATCCATGCACTACGGGCCAAAGATAATCGTATTTTTATCAACGGTCCTGATCATGCCATAAAATAATTCATCTTTGCACCCTTGGCCGAAGAGAATCCATAGCCATAATCATACCAAAAACTGTCCATCAATGCACTACGGGTCAATGAGGATTTTTTCCACATCATTTGTAACATTACGGTCATGATTATACTGAATAATCCCTGGTCATAATCATACCAAGTCCATCTATGCACTACAGGCCACAAATGACTTTCAACATATTATAAACATGAGGATGAAGACAATATTATAAGCATTAGTCAAACTAAATCAAGGATAAATATTAAAGACTTTAAATTTATCCTAACATTATCAATCACTTAATAAAATCATAATCTAATATTGTTAATATTATAACAATATTTTAATCACTCCTTAAACTTATAAACAATTTAATTTAATTATTTACACTTTTCCAAATAATGCATTTAATCAATCAAAAAAGTCATACTCATAAGATTTCATCACCAATAATCAAATTACTCATCAAAAATCTGCATATACCTTATATAGGATTTTCAAGTCATAAAATCCTATTTATCAATTTTTCAACTTCACATAACATATTTAATTCATATGTTCGTAACTAAACCATTTTCATGAAGAATACCAAATCAGTCCCAAAAATTATTCTTTTTGGGGATTAAGCAGAATATAGTCCCATATTGAACATATATTTTTCTCAGAATTTTTTAAAATTCTTTTACTATTTTTCAATAATTAATTTCTAATTAATTCCTTAAGAAATTAGCTACCTCAAGTTTAACTCCAGAAATTCCCAAATCTTGGCATGATCTTACACATGTTAACGTGAGCTTCCAGTTTAAATTTCATGGTCATCGGAGTTACAGAACTCCGGTTATAGCATTTTTCGTCAGAAAAACCTAAATATGGAAATAGTCATAACTTGCTCATTTTAAGTCGAAATGAGCTCATTTCCTAGAACCCTAGCCTTCACTTATCTCTCGACCGTTGCCTCACTTCCTAGAACCCTAGCCTTCAATCAAATCATACATCCTAACCACAAGACCTCAATTCAGTTGTGCGCAGCAAGAGTCAACGTCAGAAATAAAGCTAGGGTTCTCCACTCAAGGTATTTGGGGATTTCATTCAATCATAAATAGTTTTTGATTTAATTGTTTGGGGTTGCACATTTCTCAATTGATTTAGGGGGATTTCCACTGACAGAAATCTGGATAGATAGCTTTCAAGCAAGGGCTATCTAGTTGGGTTTACAGTAGTGCTCGCTAGGTGTTTGATAATTTTCTTGAGAGAAGAATTGGGTTGTTTAAGCTGAAAGTTAGTTGATTTCATTGGGGATTATTTGACCATTACTTTAGGGGTTGTTTCTGTATAGAGTGGCATTATTATGA
Source organism: Panax ginseng (assembly GCA_020205605.1). NCBI lineage: Eukaryota > Viridiplantae > Streptophyta > Magnoliopsida > Apiales > Araliaceae > Panax > Panax ginseng. The sequence goes on from CM035136.1 coordinate 64,979,233, forward strand.
TAGATTTGGTTTGGAGTGTTCCTTGGCTTGAATTAGTAACCACAGGCTTCTTGCTTCTGTTCACCAACTGCTGAATTCTGAAATGGCTACATAGAGACAACGACTTAGCGTCGGCGGCACCTCGCCAGCAGCACCACAAAGTTGGGACAATGCCAAATTTATTAGTGAAGAAGTATGGAAAAGGTACAAGCACTCCTTTTCCAAACGAAACTTGGTACCTGAACGGGGTTTTCGGCCTGATCAAATAAATGACGGCGAAATGACGACCATGATCCTTGGACGCAAGTGGGTGCACTTAATAAAACCACCTTAGTCGGCTATTGTTTTAGTGGTCCGTGAGTTCTATGCAAATGCGAGTGCCGACGGTCCTGCTTTTGTTCAAGTCAGGGGGCGATCAATGGTGTATGACAGTCAAGCCATCAATGAACTTTTCACGACACCTAGCTATGATGGCAAGGACTATTTAGAATAGGGGCTTCACTACTATAACTTGGATGATATTGTTAGGAGGCTCTGCAAACCCGGGACAACATAGAAAATCAATGACACAATCGGTGAGAAGACCAGTTTCCCGCGTCATGCACTCAGTCGCTATGGGAAGGCATGGGACAATTTTGTGTGTGCCAATATGATCTGTGACGCCCCCAAAATAGGTATACATCACCCATTATGAGTCGCCAAATACATGGTACAAAATTTAAAAACAACTTCCTTATACAGTACGACAAAAACGTAGCTGAGAGTTTTTACACGAATATTGTCTAATAGACAATATTCAAACTCAAAAAGTAGTCCTCATTACAATTATTATCACACTATTTTATAAAATAGTGAGGACTACTATAGCCACCATCTCGGACCATCACTCCGTTCCCCGACTGATTATCGTTAGCCTTCAACAATGTTAAACTGATAATAAACAACAAGTTTAATTGCAGCGGAACAAGCAATCCATTAGAAGAGTCAAGTAGAGCATGATATCTACTATCTTCTATGATTTAAAAAGTTTATCATCAACTTTATCACTAAGACTCAGCTTAATAAATAATCCACATCACTGAATTATCCATGCATTACGGCCAAAGGATATTCATAAGTATCACGTCCACGAATTATCCATGCACTACGGGTCAAGGATATTCGTGTAATCACCAATGGTCATGATCATACCAGCAACTGTCCATCAATGTACTACAGGCCAATGAGGAATTTTACCACATCATTTGTAATGTTACGGGTCATGATTATACCGAATGATCCCTGGTCATAATCATACCAATCAACAGTCCATCTATGCACTACGACCAAAGATGACTTTTATCATAATATAAGCATGATGATGATGACGATGATCTAAGAATTCAATTAAATGAAAGCAAATGGTAAATTTTAAAGATTTATAATTTAATTTATCCAGAATTTAATAATGTCCAAATTGTCAACATGATACTGCTTTGTGGAGTAGAATTCAAGAATAATATTATATCAAAAATGATTTAGATTGAAAAGAAATCAATTTTTATCATGAATAATACTCTGGGTGAATAGTACCCTAGTGAATAGTACTATGAGAATAGTACCCCGTGAATAGTACTTCATGAATAGTACTTTGTGAATAGGACCTATGAATAGTACCTATGAATAGTACTTTGTGAATAATACCGTATAAATGAATAGTACCCATGAATAGTACTCCGGCATGAAAAGCTTAAAAATTAACAAGAATGTGCAGAAAATATCCTTGTGAAAGGATACTAGATGAAGCGCAAATTTCAAGGATATTCTACTAATTTCACGGAGTATAGAAGTAATACTTTAACAAAATGAGGGTATAATCAGGAATACGAGACGAAATAATATTACTTTCATACTACAAAGTATGGAAGAAATATATTATTTTATACGATTATTAAACAAAAATAATATCTCTTACCTTAGAAGAAGACTGGATACTTGAATAGTGAAGTAGCAGAATATTCTTCTTCTTTCTCTCTATAGCTTCTCTCTCTATAATCTCTCTTGTGAGTCTTAGTGAATTGGTGAGAATGAAAGAAGAACGAGCTTCTATTTATAGCAAACTATAATTTTGATAATTGATAGATTAGAGGCTCGAATTAGTACAGTATAGTACCTTTATTTATACCTCTATTTTTAATTTAGTCCTTCAAGTATTATCAATCATGCACCACCTCCCCTAGTAGTACATGCATGTGAATCAATAGTTCCATACATGTGAACCAATAATATTTTGCATGTGAACTAATAGCGATTAATTGCTCATTTAATCGATTAATTGCCCGTTTGGTCAATCTAACATCCCGAAATCAATTATTATTGAAATAAATGTCGATTTCTACTAACACTTCCCAACACAATGGAAATATTTTTATCAACAATTTCATCTCTAATCAACACGAACTTATTCATCATTCCCAGGAAAAAGGGGGCTTTCCGATAAAGATTTCTCCCTATTGGCGCAATTAGGTGACCAAACCCCTTTTTCTCGATAGAGCTTTCTAGACATCGTCAATAATATAAATAATAATATGAATAACTTTGTCGTCTTAATTATTGATTTAATAGTATAAAATATTATGCGGATGATACTATGACCATAATTGAATCAATAATATAAGAGATATTATTCATCAATTACAGTAGTTATAATTGAGTATAACTGAGTAACTTCTCACGTAAGCATCAATAATTAATACCATGTGCTACTATGCAACCACGCGTATTACTGTACTTTTAGCACCTGGTAGTTCAACAGTTTAACGGTAAAACTTTCGCCGTTATTTTTATAAAAAGATATTTACAAGCTTTCTAACTATGACAATACTTACATTATGGGTCCACTAATGATGGTGTCATTGTCATTTAATAATACCCCATTAAAATGAATATTCCCCGACCAATCGAATATTTTATAACAACTTGCTTCCTTTGCAAAATTTATAAATATTACCCATAACTATAACATATCAAATCCACACCATAATATTCAAAAATATAATTTGAAAAAAATTAATCTTTGTTCATAAAAGTTGGGGTCTTATAACCTCCCCTTCTTATGAAATTTCATCATCGAAATTGGGGTACGTACCTAGTATGTCAAAGAGGTGAGGTTACCTTGATTTTATTTCAGATTCTAACTCCCAGGTCCTTTCCTCAACATCGTGGTTTCTCCACAAAACCATGACTTGAGGTATAACCTTGGAGCGTAGAATATGTTCCTTCTTATCCAAGATTTTAACAGGAACCTCTTCATACATTAAATATTCTGCTATCTCGTTCGGTCCTAACTCAATAATGTGGTTCGGGTGTTCCACATATTTACGTAACATGGATATATGAAAAATGTTATGAACACGAGATATACTTGGTGGTAAGGCGAGTCTATAAGCCACAGTTCCTACTCGATCGAGGATGTTGAATGGGCCAATGAATCGAGGGTTGAGCTTTCCTCTCTTTCCAAATCTTGTAACTCCTTTCCATGGAGTAACACGTAACAACACATGCTCTCCAACATTGAATTCCACGTCTCTTTGATGAAGTTCAGCATAACTCTTTTGTCGATCTTGTGAGGTTTTTATACGTTGTCGGATCATTTGAATCTTCTCCATAGTCATACGTACCAATTCTGGTCCCAACAACGTTTCTTCACCCACCTCATCCCAGTATACTGGAGAGCGACACTTGTGTCTATACAACGCCTCAAATGGAGCCATGCCAATACTTGCTTGATAACTATTTTTGTAGGAGAATTCCACCAATGGGAAGAACTTATCCCAACTTCCTTTGAAGTCAAGGACACAGAGTCTTCAATAGATCTTCAAGAGTTTGAATAGTCCTCTTCGACTACCCGTCCATTTGAGGATGATATGCCGAACTAAATCATAAATACGTGCCCATAGCTTTTTTGCAAACTAACCCAAAATCGTTAAGTGAATCTTGGGTATCGATCAGAAACTATGGATACTGGCATACCATGTAGTCTTACAATCTCATTTATGTAAATATGAGCAAGACGTTCAAGTGAATAAGTTTCTCGTATAGGTAAGAAATGAGCAGACTTGGTCAATCTATCGATAATAACCAAAATCGCATCTATTCCTTGAGAAACCTTGGGAAGACCAGTAACGAAATCCATGGTAATGGTCCTTTTTGCACTTGATGCTCCGCCTTGACTCGTTGACAAGTTAAACACCTTGAGATAAACTCCACTACTTCTCTCTTCATATTGCTCCCCAAAAATGTATGTCGAAGATCACGATACATTTTGGTACTACTAGGATGGATTGCAAATAGTGTGTTGTGCGCCTCCATCATGATCTTATACTTTAAATCAGGGTCGTTAGGAACACAAAGTATGGAGTTGACTCGAAGTATTCCTTCTTCATTGATTCTTGCTTCCGGGATAGAACCTTCTTGTACTTTCTTCTTCATACGCATCAGCTCCAGGTCTGTAGCTTGAGCAACTTTAACTTTATCAATTAAAGTTAGTTCTACTCGTATATTTTCCATCATCATGTGGGTCCCTGGAGTCTTTATCTCTATCTCCATCCTTTGTAAGTCATACAAAATGGGCCTTTGTGTTGATAATATCGCACTTGTACCCGCATATGATCTTCTACTCAATACGTCAGCTACTATGTTTCCTTTTCCACAATGGTATTGAATGGTGTTAACGCTTGAAGTTTACTTTTAGCGTCCAATCACGTAATCCACGCGCTAGAACACCGCACAAAGAATGGATCACACGAAGCTTGACGGCTTATGCCGCCGGGGGATAGCTCCGGTGTGAGAATGAGTACAGGCCGTTACAAGGTTTAACAATGGAGGATAAGTATTTAGTGCTCAAAAATAGGTATTACCTCATAATGATAACCTAGGCCTCATATTTATAGTACTCACCACCTTAGAATCATTCTCCCAGTCGGATTAGGACTCCTAGGATATGGTATTTACCATAACTTGGGTCCAACACAATCTCCTTAAAAGGTGCAAGTAGAGTCCAATCTCCTTACCACCTTTGGAGTTACCTTATATGCATACGAATAGGTACCCGAACTCTGCACGCAGGAGAGCCCACTGTGCAGGCCCAAACGGTCCTATAATCTAATCTGGGCTTCGGCCCAAAGAACTCAAAGACCTGACCCCGAACATCACAAGACCAGGTTCAGCTACGGTCCCGAAGGGCTCAAATGCCGACCCTAACACCTACAACATCTTCATGGGCTTCGGCCCATCGGTCTCTCCAGCCCTTCTGGTATTGAATCTTCGGCCCAAGGGAGGGTCAGTAAAACGCTCCCGAACATTGCCCCCCAGTCTCTAATCATAACATATTTATGATTGGAGACTTGAAAGGTCAGTACTTGAACGGTCATGACAGATAATGATGAACTGTCCGTGGAAGCCGTACAGTCACTTCTTGATATTTGAAACGTTGCACGCCTTTTTACCCCTGGGCCCACCTCAAGTATTTAATAGCCGCCTTGGGGTTCCGTGCCGTACTCCTTATAAAAACTCCCCTTCCCCCCTCATTATCAATTTTACTGACTCCTTGCTTTCAAATTCTCCGGCAAGGAGATTTTCGGCAAGCTTGTCTCTTACCCAATCTGCACCATTTTCCTCAACTGTACTGCAATTTGAGCGCTATTTTTTCTTATCTCCCCTCCCAAACTTCTTATTTGCATAACATTCTTTTTAAATGGCCAAATCCAAAGACTATTCCAAACTTCGAGCCTATCATCACATTTCTCCACCGTCACCACCGGTGACCTTTTAGAGGTCGTACTGCCGGATACCCCTGCTGGCACCACTCCTTCGACCCTGCCTAGTCTGGTAGATGCCGAGGCTAGGATTCGAAATGCATACTATTCCTCAGAGGAGTTTTCTCACCTTCATACTCCTTCCACCATCACCCCCTCACAGATTTCTGACATCCGGTCCCTTTTTAAGATCCCTGAAGAATACCAGCTTCGAGTGCCTATGCCCGATGAGAAGATGTTTTGGCGTCCCGAGGGCGAGTGGGTGGCCGTTCCCCTGTACGTTCTAAAGTAAGGGGTTCGGTTCCCACTTCACGATTTCAATTCTTCTTTTTTGAGCTTTGTGGGAGTCGGGTACGCGCAGCTCGTGTCGAACGCGTACATCCACTTAGTCTCTTTCATAGCCGTCTGCCAAGAGGTGGGCCTCAATCCCAGGCTCGATCTATTCTTTGCCTGTTCACCGTTAGTGGTTCGAAGAGCCCGGTCTTGAGAACTCAACAAACGCCTAACCGCACCATCCCGATTAAGACCCCTTCAAGCAACAAGGGTGGCATGAATAATGGTTTTTGCCAAGGGAACCGACCTCCAACTCCTTCCCCTGGGCCCATCCAAATGAGACCAAAGCGAAAGATTTTGAAGTTCCCGAAGGGCCGAGCCGACGCCTTCAAGACGTTCTACAAGCAATGGCAAAGGACCCAATGGAATCTGGGCTTCGATGAACGAAAGCTTCGGTTGTACAAACACTATTTGTGAGTATCCTTCTGCTTTTTCATTATTTTTCCTCCTATTTTCAAGAAGCTTTCCATGCCTTAACTCATTTGTCCTCGTCGTGGACCATTTTCAAGCTAGAGGGCGTTGTCGACGCCTTCATCCCTGCCACCGTCACCCCCGGGTTCATCCGACCGCCAGTGACCGACGATGTTCCTAAGGAGGATACGGTCCCCGATCAATGAATCGTCATTGGGTCAACTTCGGGGCCCGATCCCCCGACCACACAAAAAGGGGCGGCAAGATGAGCCAGCGGAGAAGGCGGCTTCTTCAAAAAGTCCAAGAAGCCCTCAAGCCACTCCATCAAAGCGCTTATAAAAGTCGCTCCACCTTCTCTGCCGAAGTCGACTCTCCACGCCTCCGCTTGGTCGAGGCGGTCGAGGATTCGGAGGACACCGAAGAGGTTCCTCTCAAACCCCGATCAAAAAGACCTCGGTTGTCGGAAGGTTTCGATCAGCCGACGGGAGAGATGGTGGTCCCTGGTCTGGACCGTTCCACCAATCCTTCTTCCGGTCCCAGCTCTTCCCGGGGATCACCGACCACCTGTTGGCCCAAGAGCCCGTTAGAGGTCTTCCCTTTTACCCTCTTCGATCACTTCAAACTACCTGGTGACGACGACCGGTTTAAAGGATACTCTCCCGACCAGTTCTTGGTGGCCTATGTTCGAGCTCAGACTCAGGTAATTCCCTTTGTCAATCTGATTGCTGCTATTAACTTTGACATTTCCTTCTTGTACTGATGTATGTGTTTACTCCAGGCCAACGCTATACTCGCCCGAGCCATCCCTCCCCTCGCCCGATCCACAAAGAAAGAAGTTCAGCTTGGGACGGAGGTGGAGTTGCTGGAGGCTGAAGTTCGGGGTCTGCAGTCAGACCTGAAGAAGGAATGGGATTCTCATACTGAGATTTGAGGCCAGGCGGCCCAAGCGGAGGGTCGGGTCGAAGAGCTGGAGCATGAGCACAGTGCTCTTCTAGCAGAGAGGGGTCGTCTGCTCCAAGATGTCAAGGATCGGGAGAGCGCTATTGACAGCATTACACACAAGTTCTCCGAGATGCACGACAAGATGATGTTCTTGATCAAGGAGAACAACACCTTGACTACTACCGTCAACGCCTTTCCCGAGAAGATAATCGAAGCCAGATAGCAAGCCATTGCCGAATACGAAGAATCTGAAGCCTTGAGCGATAAGGTCATAGCCCAATTTGGTGAAGGGTATGAGACTCATCGGGAAAAGGCTAAAGCAAAGCTGATGGCTGCTGGGCTTGATGTCTCCATCCTTGACTCTTCGGATGACGAGTCTGACGCTGAAGATGACCCCCTACCGAGTAGACATGTAGGATTTGTAATAAAGAAAATTTTCCTTTTTTTTTTTTTTTTTTTTGTACTTAGCCCGAATCGTAAGCGATCGGGTTTGTAAAGTAAAAATTTTCTAAGTATAAATAAGATATACTCTTTGCCCATGAATGTTTATTGTCAGTTTCACTTATGACTAATCTCGATCAGTTGTGTCCACCCGAACCTTCTGATCAGATCGTCCTTAGAGTTTATCTGATTGTGTAGGGTCAAGATTATACTCGAGACTTATCTCGATCGATGGTGTCTCGCTCAACCTCTTTGATCGGATAGTGCCCGAGATCTGTACTTTAAGCATTTATTAAACTCTTGGTCAGTTATGCTCGGGACTTATCTCGATCAGTGGAGTTTTTCCGAAGCTCTTGATCGGATAGTGCCCGAAGCATGTCTGTTCAAGTAGTAACGAAATATATGAATATAGATGAAGTTAAACATTGACAGGAAAAGGAACTTTCATTTATATCATTTGAATTGAAACGATTACATGGATAAAAACAAGAACGACATAACTATTACTGGTAAAATTTTCTAAGTCTTCCAGCATGCCATGTATTCTTTACCTCCGAACTGTCCATTGCTCGAAGCCGGTAGGTTCCTGGCTTCGGCACTCCTACCACCTCATAAGGCCCCTCCCAGTTGGGCATTAGCTTGCCCCGCCAATCTGGGGGTTGATGCCTCAAACTCTGGAGGACCAAATCTCCTATTGAAAACCTCCTTGTCTTCACCTTCCGATTATAGTGTTTCGGTCATTACATTTAGCGATAGATCACCAACCTCATCATGGCTGAATCCCGAACTTCATCTAACATATCTAAATTTGTTCGCAAACCCTCGTCATTATATAGCTCTTTGTATTGGCTGACTCGAAGAGTTGGAGATCCGATCTCAACAGGAATGAGTGCATCAGTCCCGTATGCCAACCTGAATGGGGAGTCTCCAGTTGTAGTTCTTGGGGTAGTTCGATAAGCCCACAAAACAGATAGCAGTTCTTCGGGCCACCGACCCTTTAATGCATCTAATCTACGTTTAATCCCATTGAGTAGGGTTCGATTGGTCACTTCCACTTGGCCGTTTGACTGAGGATGGGCAACCAAAGTCTTGCTATGCTGGATCCCTAATTCTTTCAAAAAGCCTTCAAACTTAGACCCCACAAATCGCTGCGCCATTATGCGAGACCATCGCCCTCGGGATACCGAACCGGTAGACTACCCCTTCTTTAAAAAACTTCAAACACTCCTATTCAGTGATCTTTTGCAGTGGTTTGGCTTCGACCCACTTTATCATGTAGTCGATAACCACGATCACAAAGCTAACTTGTCCCTTAGCTTTTGGCAGAGGCCCCAGAATGTCGATTCCCTAGACAGCAAAGGGGATCGGGGACAAGACGGAATATAGTTCTTCGGGGGGTTGGTGCGGGATATTGTTGTTTAGCTGGCACTTGGGACACCTCCTAACGAATTCCTTTGTTTCGGTGTAGATAGTTGGCCAGTAATATCCCTGCCTCAAAATCTTATGCGCCAGTGACTTTGCTCCCATGTGATCTCCACAGATTCCCTCATGCACCTCCCGAAGTGTGTAGTCTGCCTCTGAAGGAGTCAGACATTTGAGCAGTGGAGAGCTAAAGGCCCTTCGGTATAGATCGCCATCTTTGAGGGTGAAGTTCGAACTTCGGTGTTTGACTTGCCTGGCTAGGATGCGGTCCGAAGGGAGATTCCCATCGGCCAAATATGAAATGTAAGGTGTGAGCCAGCAATTGAGCCGGTCCAAAGTCAAGATTTCTGTCTTCGGGACACTAGGATTTTCTAGACCCTCCAAGTACACTGATCCATTGAAAGAGCTTGCTTCAGTTGTTGCCAGCCTTGCCAAGGCATCTGCTATCATATTCTCTGAGCGGTCCACCCCTTGATAATTGTACGAAGTGAAGTACATAAGCTTATCCTTCACCTTAGCCAAATATTTGGTCATCCTTGTCCCCCGAGCTTCGTATTCGCCCGATAACTGCTTGACCACCAGCTGTGAATCACTGTAGATGATCAACCTCCGTACTTCTAGGCTTCGGGCCAATCGTATCCCTGCTAAGAGGTCCTCGTACTCTGCTTCGTTATTTGTGGCCTTGAAACCAAACCGAATAGCTTGCTGCACCTTGAACCCTTCGGGACTTGTTAGGATGACCCCTGCTCCACTGACATCCATAGTTGACGATCCATCCACGTATAGAGTCCATAAGGTCTGGATTGGTTGTGTTTCGGTTACTATATTCACCTCCGGTTCGGTGAAAGAACACTCAACCACGAAGTCAGCCAATGTCTGCCCTTTGATTGCCGTTCGGGGACGATACTCTATAACAAATTGTGTCAATTCCATTGCCCAAGCGGCTAACCGACCTGATACTTCAGGCTTGTGCAAAATCTTCTTCAAAGGTTGGTCTATGTAGACCACTATCAACCGACCCTGGAAATAGTGCCTGAGTTTCCTGCTAGCAATTATGAGGGCGTAAGCAAATTTTTCCAGGTTCGGGTATCTCGTTTCTGCGTCTCGGAGAACATGGCTGACATAGTACAAGGAATTGCTTATCTCCTCATCCCTTACCAAGATCGCGCCCTCATCGCCATCTGGCTCGCACCAAGTATAAGTATAAAGGTTCGTGGGGATCGGTTTCATTAATAATGGTGCCGAACCCAAATATCTCTTGATCTCCCGAACGCTCTTCGCATTCTCAAGTCCACTGAAACTCTTATCATTTTTCGGGCCTTTGAGAGTGTCAAAAAGGGTAGACATCTCTCACCGACCTCGACATGAATCTTGAAGGCGCAATTCTACCAAAATCATCCGTTGGACATCTTTATATGTCTTTGGAGATTTCATGTCTAAGATCGCCGAGATTTTTTCTGGATTGGCCTCGATTCCCCGTTTACTGACCAGATATCCTAGAAATTTTCCTGAACCCAATCCGAAGGTGCATTTGGTCGGGTTTAGTCTCAGTTTGTGTTGTCTCACCATTTCGAAGCAGTCTTCTAAGTCCTGCAGATGATCCCGGACTGACATGCTCTTGACGATCATGTCATCCACATACACTTCCATACTTCGCCCCAGCTTCTTTCGGAACACGAAGTTCATCATTCGTTGGTAGGTTGCTCCTGCGTTTAGTAGTCCGAATGTCATCTTCCGATATGCATATATAGCCCGATGAGTGATGAAGCTAGTCTTCGGGGTATCCTCCTTATGCATTGAGATTTGGTGATATCCCGAGAAAGCGTCCATGAAACTCAGTATTCCATACCCCGAAGTGGCATCAATTAGCTGGTCTATGTTGGGTAAGGGGTAGAAGTCTTTTAAGGTGAGCCTTGTTCAGTCTGTAGTCAATGCACATCCTCCACTTCCCATTTTGCTTCTGTACCAATACCACAATTTGGTAACCACTTCGTCTATAATCTTCTGTCTTTCCGGGGCAAAGATTCTTCTTTTACAGATCACCGGCTTCCTCTTGGTCCAGTATGAAGTTTATGTAATGCGATTGATTCACTTACACCGGCATGTCACTAGGTTCCCAGCGAAGATGTCGGATACACCAAGTAATTCCACCGCACCTGCTTCATAAACTGTTCGGATAATCCCACCCCGATCTTGCCCAATTTGTCTGGATTTCCCGGTACCAACTCAACATCCTCTGTTTCTTCTGCTGATAGAGCCATGGGTTCAGTACTGCCTTCCGTGAACGGCTCGATCTCGATGGTCATCGTCTGTTTCTGCTTACTGACCCCGACTCTTGAAGAAATCAAGGTATTCCGATAACAACTTCGGGTGATGTTGAGATCTCCGTTTACCTCCCCTATCCCGTTCGGTGTCGGAAACTTGATTTTGAAGTGGGGTATAGATGTTACCGCTTGAAATGCCGATAAGGTGGGCCTTCCCAAAATGGCGTTGTAAGCCGAATCCACTTGTACGACAAAATTTTTTACCATGATTTACATCAACGTGGGCCGCATCAACTTGATCGTAACGTGATTGTGCCCGTCACATGAACCGGGTCACCACTGAAGCCGTATAACGGGCCCTCTCCTCCTAATTCCATCTTCTTTCCTCCCAGATTCATCCGTTGGTATGCATGTGTGTAGAGTATATCAACCGAAGACCCGTTGTCGATCATCATCCTCTTCATGTACATTGGCCCGACCGAGCCAAGTTATTACCAAAGCCCCTGTCCATGCGGTTCGATCGATTCGCTCGTAGGGTAGTCGTCGTCGAGAAGGAGATGGTCATGCTCAATATGGCGCCTCCTTTCTGGGCGAGGACCCCCCCAATGATAGTATACGGCTTTGAGATGCCCATTCCTTTTCCCGCCAACACACGCCTCTACGACTACCGATATCACATCAATAACTCCTCGAGCTTGTGGGTTCGGTTGCGGCTGTGCTTGTCGGGTGGGCTCGCTGTTGTCCTCTCCTGGGGCTTCCGACCCTTCTCGGCCAACTACGTACTGTACCAACTTCCCGTTCTGGACATTCTTTTCTATTAATTCTTTCAAGTTGGTGCAATCTTCTGTCGTGTGACCCCGACTCTGGTGGTACGCACAATACTTGTTCCGACCCCTCTTCCCTGGCTTCGGGATCGTTTGACATGGTTCGAAAAAGGGCTTGCTTCACATCTCTTCGAAAGATCTTGGCCCGATCAGATTGAGTCGGTGTACACCTTTGTTGACCCTTTTATTTGGGAAGGTAGCCTTCCAATGCCCCCCCCCCCCCCCCGTTGTAGTTTTTCTTGTAGCTATCCGACCTCCCCTGATTGTCGACTTCTAATAGCTTGCTTTGTCCCGATCTCGAGATTTCTCGTGGGATTGAGGTTTGAAATTCCCCATCGCTTCTCGATCGCTATGTGATCTTGACCCTATGGAAGGCCTATGTCAGTCACCGGGGTTGATCACCAGTCCTTCATCGCCTTCTTTGATTTTCCGATGTCAAGCCCCGTTGTAAAGAATCCCAAAGCTTGTGGGGAATTCACTCCACCACCGAATTCCCACACCTCCCCCGAAATCTCTTAACATACCGCCTGTGCTCTCATCCGATCTCCTGACCGACTGCATGAGGATGCTTGTGATCTTCCCGTCTCTTATTACTACCAGAACCATGCATGAAATTTTTCCCAAGGTCTTTCCATGAAGTTATCGATCCCGACGCCAAGGTTCCCATCCATTCCGGGCGCTTTTCTTGTGGTAGTAGCAAACATGTGGCACTTGGTCGCATCGTAGTCGCCATAATACGTCATCAACTCCGTCATACCCATCGAATGGTCGTAAGGGTCCCCAAATTTCCGTCCATAAGTCTCCATCGGGGCATCTTCCTTTTGGGGTCCGCTATCTCCTGATTAATATTCGGAGAGAAGGGTGACCCTACATAGGTCGAGGGCGCTCTGATCGGGCTCCTGACCAACAACAGCTTCTCCAATTCAGCAACCCTTCGAGCGAGGGGGTTGGATTCTCCTTCGTGAGGGGACGAATGGGGTCTATCCTTCTCATGTTCGGGAATCTCGTCTTTCCTCCTCTGCCTAGACCGACCCGGGTGCGCGGAACGTCGTCCTGCTGACTGGCTTCTTCTCCGGCTTCGGCCATCCCTCGAGCGATTTCGATACCTACTTCTCTCCCTTTCAACCCCTTCCCTTCGGGGTGACCGAGACCGGCTATGGTGCCTGCGCCTCTTAGAGGACGCCTCTTCCTCACCGAGCGCGTTGGCCATCTGCAATTCGAGCTCTTCCTGCTGAAGACATAGGGTCATTATGGCATCTTTGTTTTGCTGCATCTTTTTCTGCAGGATGAATTCTCTCTGATCTCGACTACCACAGCTCGACTCTTTTCCCATACCTCCAGCTATTTCATGAATTAACCGTCCCATCCGATCGACCAGTTGCGGGTACTGGCTTTCATGGAAGAGTCTTCGCTCGGGGACCCAACCGGCTCCATCTCGATCGTCACGGGTTCGGAGCCCACCGTCTTTCACCGATCCTCTCACCGAGTGGTGCTGGTGTGTTTAGCCTTTTCACTATTTAAATCGCATACTCCACACTCGCCATAGTTCCTTACCTGAAAAGGGTTCGATTGTGATTGTTATTTAAGCACCCCTCCTTCTAGCGCCAATGTTAACGCTGAAGTTTCGCCATCAAGTCCCAATCACAGTAATCCACGCTAGAACACGCATTATTAATTAACGGATCACACAGAAGCTTGACGGCTTATGCCGCCGGGGGATAGCTCCGGTGTGAGAATGAGTACAGGCCGTTACAAGGTTTAACAATGGAGGATAAGTATTTAGTGCTCAAAAATAGGTATTACCTCATAATGATAACCTAGGCCTCATATTTATAGTACTCACCACCTTAGAATCCTTCTCCCAGTCGGATTAGGACTCCTAGCATATGGTAGTTACCATAACTTGGGTCCAACACAATCTCCTTAAAAGGTGCAAGTAGAGTCCAATCTCCATGACTCTCCCAATGTTAACGCCTGATTTTGTACGCGATTTAAATCACCAAAACAAAGAGCCAAAATAATACCAAACGGTTGATGGAGTAATTGTTGTGAAATCAAACTCACGAAATAAACTCACATAAACATAAATAAAGAAATATAATGTATGAACACAAGAATTTACGTGGAAACCCAATTGGGGAAAAACCACGGAGAGAGAGAGTAATCCACTATAATAATATTGGAAGTACAAGATGATAATATGGAGAGTACAACTTGTTGTGTTCTTGTATCTTCCCCCCTCAAACCCTAGCTTGTAGCCATATATATAGAAGTCACTTCCACCCGTATCCTACTAGGAAAAGGATTCCTTATCCCTCCAAATAAGGGAATACAATCCTATTTTAATAAGGACTCTCCCACTATCATAATAAATACATATAGGCCATCACCAGACCCGGACCATTAAATAGATTGGGCTGCACCATTGCTAGACCCAAATAATCACACTCCAACATTGCCCCCCAGTCTCTTATTTATAAAGAACTTATAAATGAGAGAGTATTCAAAAAGTCTTCGTGGGATTTTTATTCTCGGGATTTTTATCCTCGGGATTTTTATCCGCTGGATTTTTATCCTCGGGATTTTTATCCGTTGGATTTTTATCCGCTAGATTTATATCCGCGGGATTTATATCCGCGGGATTTATATCCTCTGAATTTCCTTCAGTCTGTGGTTGATGATGAAACCGAAGCCACTTTTAAAGCACTTCAATGATATAAAAGCTTAAACTTTTATCTCTGCTACCGGTCAATTAATTAAATTCTTGAAAGTGTGACTCAAAGATCAATTTATCATCACCTGGACCAAAGTGTTAATGTTTAGATTTTACATGCATCATGTGAATACTACCACTACATGCATAATATAAGAGAGAATATGTAAAGTGTATCAATAATCAATTACGACCATGCTTCAATTGTTATTGACATAATACATATATACACACGTACAAGTATATATTTAATTTAATAATAAAGAATCACTTATCTCCTTCGGTGAATCGGTGATTTTAAATCGACACTAGAACAAGTGTCTTGTTTCCCACAGACGGCGCCAATGTTAACACCTGATTTTGTACGCTTTGTTTAAATCACCAAAACAAAGAAATAAAAATAAGCGCTAACGGTTGATGGAGTAATTGTTGTGAAATCAAACTCACGAAATAAACTCACATAAACATAAATAAAGAAATATAATGTATGAACACAAGAATTTACGTGGAAACCCAATTGGGGAAAAACTACGGAGAGAGAGAGTAATCCACTATTATTAATATTAGAAGTACAAGTTGATAATATGGAGAGTACAAGTTGTTGTGTTCTTGTATCTTCCCCCCTCAAACCCTAGCTTGTAGCCATATATATAGAAGTCACTTCCACCCGTATCCTACTAGGAAAAGGATTCCTTATCCCTCCAAATAAGGGAATACAATCCTATTTTAATAAGGACTCTCCCACTATCATAATAAATACATATAGGCCATCACCAAACCCGGACCATTAAATAGATTGGGCTGCACCATGGCTAGACCCAAATAATCACACTCCAACAAATGGTATGATCGTAATCTTTCAGCAGCTCAAGCCAACGTCGTTTCCGCGTGTTGAGCTCCTTTTGGGTGAAGAAATATTTGAGGCTTTTATGATATGTATAGATCTCCACTTTCTCCCAATACAGGTAATGCCTCTAGATTTTAAGCACAAAAATGACTACTACCAACTCTAGATCATGATTAGAAAATTTCTCTCATATTCTTTGAGTTGTCATGAGGCATAGGCTATGCCTTTCCCATGTTGCATGAGAACACATCCTAAACCT
Organism: Panax ginseng; assembly: GCA_020205605.1. Classification (NCBI taxonomy): domain Eukaryota; kingdom Viridiplantae; phylum Streptophyta; class Magnoliopsida; order Apiales; family Araliaceae; genus Panax; species Panax ginseng. The sequence goes on from CM035136.1 coordinate 64,995,463, forward strand.
TTGCCTGAAGCATCGTTGTAGATGACAAATCCCTCTGAACCAGATTGTATTGTCAAAACAGGTGCTAAAATGAGTCTCCTCTTGAGTTCTTGAAAACTCTTCTCACATTCCTCACTCCAACCAAATTTTGTATCTTTTCGAGTCAGCTAAGTTAATGGAGTAGCGATTCGAGAAAACCCTTCTACGATTCTCTGATAATAACCAGCTAAGCCCAGAAAGCTACGTACTTCGATTACTAACTTAGGTTTCTCCTAACTTTGAATTGCTTCAATCTTCGCTGGGTCAACAGATATTTTGTGATTTGATATCACGTGACCATGGAATGTTACTTCCTCAAGCCAGAACTCGCATTTCTTCAACTTGGCATATAACTTGTTTTCACGAAGCTTTTGGAGTATCATCCTTAAGTGTTGCTCATGATCTTCACGGCTTTTGGAGTAAATAAGGATGTCATCAATAAAGACAACAACAAAATGATTCAAATATTCCTTAAATACTCGGTTCATCATATCCATGAAGGCAGCAAGAGCATTAGTCAATCCAAAAGACATGACTAGGAATTCATAATGCCTGTACCAAGTTCTGAAAACAGTCTTTGGAATGTCATCAGTTTTAATCTTTAACTGGTGATATCTGGAATGAAGATCGATCTTTGAAAAGAATTTGGTGCCTTGCAACTGGTCAAATAGGTTATAAATGCGAGGCAACGGGTACCTATTTTTGATGGTGACATGATTCAACTCTTTATAATCAATACAAAGTCGCATACTCCCATCTTTCTTCTTTACGAATAAATCAGGAGCACCCCAAGGAGACGTACTAGGACGAATGAAACTGATGTCTAACAATTCCTGCAGTTGGGTTTTTAACTCTTGAAGTTCAATAGGAGTCATTCGATATGGGGTTTGGAAATGGGTTTTGTAGTGGGTTCAAGGTCGATACAAAATTTAATTTCGCGCTCTGGGTGTAGGCCAGGAAGTTCTTTAGGGAATACTTCATAAAATTTATTAACAATGGAAATATCATTCAAATCTGACGTATTTTTGTTTAAATTCATGACATGGGCTAAGAAAGTTTGACATCCATTTTTCAATAAACGAATAGCTTTATGGCTTGATATGACAGTGATTGACTTTAGTGGTTTGGTTACTTGAATTTGCATAATAGGTTGGTTAGGAATATAAAAGCTAACAACCTTACGAAAAATAATTAATTTTAGCATGATGAGTAGTTAACCAATCAATCCCTAAAATCACATCAAAGGCAAATATTTTCAAAGAGATAAGATCGACAGGTAACGTGCGGTTGCCGATTTGAATCAAACAAAACTTATAAACATTGGATGTAACAAAGGTTTCTCCCAACGGAGTTTCAATAGATAAGTCAAATTTAAACGTTGAGCACAAGTAGGAGAAATAAAAGAATGGGTAGAACCAGTATCAAATAAGGTATAGACTTCGCAAAAGTTTATGATTAGCTTACCCATGATGACCTCATTCGGGTTCCTCACTTGTTGGGAGGTCACGACAAATGCTCTCCCTTGAACTACCAGCTTTGACTTGTCTGGGACAACATTTGGTGTCACCATCCCAACTGGACTTGGCTTCACTGCACGATAAAATTGAGCTAGGTGACCTTCTTTTCCATAATTGTAACATGTTTTGGACTACTGCGTCCAATTTGGACTGATGTGTCCCTCCCCTTCGCATTTATAGAATACGATCGGTGATCGTTCTCCTTCTTTAACGACGGGTGTTGGTGCTGACGTCTTTCCCTCATTATTGAATCTCCTCTTCTTAAAATTTCCATTTCTATTGTCTTGGCCATGAATACCACCGAAGTGGTTACCATTTCTTACCTGTTGATTCCCTCCATGTTTGTTGTCACCACTTCGATGACTTCTACCACTGGTATTATCGTTTTCCCGGCTGCTCTATCTTGGTTGGGTTGACTCATTATCGCGCTCCAATAATCGAGCCCTATTTACAACATTTGAATAAAAACACAGTTTGTGAGAAATGAGATATTGTCGTATTTTGAGTTTCAAACCTCGTAGAAACATCCGCGTTATACACTCCTCATTATCAACCAAATGGGACACAAAGCGGGACAACTCAGCAAACTTAGCTTTATATTACGTTTTTTGGCTCCAGGGTCGCGCGAGAAATACACTGCAAATTCGCGCGCCCGCGCGGTCCATTTTCTGCTACAGTGTCCTCTGGTAAAATGGCCATAACTTTTGATCTTGGATGAGTTACGGGGCCTGCCACCTATCAAATCGAAGATATCGACGAGATCTACAACTTTATGTCTTTGATGATTGAGAAATAATGCAATGATGAAAGCTGAAATTGGATTGTAATTGACAGCTATACAAATGGCCATCCAAAACAGTGACGTTCAATGTTCGTTGGTGCAAAGGTCATAACTCTTGCATCCGAACTCCGATTGGAATTATTCAAGATGTTCCGAAAAGCTTAAAAGAATCTATACAACATAGTCCAAGTTCCAAGCCAAGAACATAACATGAACATGAAATCCCAAATGATATCCGGATTGCTTTTCCTTGCATTTTCATACCAATAGTCGCTCACATCGTTCCCAAACCTAAGATCTACAAAATGAACACAAAATGCATAAAAAGTAACTAAGAAACATGAGTTTAAGCAACTAATTCAAGTAATAGATACCGGATAAGTAGGTATAAAACTAACTTATCGCGCAGCACGAGAGGGAAGAGGGGAAGCGGCGTCGCAGCGTTGTTGCAGGGCAACACCGAGTGATGGGCTTTTAAGTGCTCAATTACTAGGGGATGTGCAAGAAAGAAATATGAACATGTAGTTCACCTAAAATAACACTTAAACAAGTGATTTAAACCTTTTGTATAGGTTGAACGAAAAGATTAAACGGGATTGACAAAGAATGTAAACGCTAGATTACATTCGGTTTGCCCGAATGATAAAAGATCTCACAATCATAATCTTTTATCAATTCCATCCACCTTCTTTGACGCATGTTCAAATCCTTCTGAGTGAAAATATACTTCAGACTTTTGTGGTCTGTGTAGATTTCATATTTCTCTCCATAAAGATAGTGTCTCCATATCTTCAGAGCAAATACAACTGCAGCCAATTCCAAATCATGAGTCAGATATCCTTTCTCATAATCCTTCAGTTGTCTTGATGCATACGCAATAACTTTGTCGTTCTGCATAAGAACACAACCCAACCCTTTATGTGAGGCATCACTATACACCACAAAATTTCCTGTATTATCTGGTAATGTCAACACAGGTGCCATACTTAACTTTTTCTTCAAATCTTGGAAACTCTCTTCACACTTCTCCGTCCAAATGAATTTAACAGCTTTCCTTGTCAAATTTGTTAGCGGGGTGGCTATCTTAGAAAAATCTTGAATAAATCTTCTATAATAACCAGCCAGTCCTAAGAAACTCCTCACTTCTGATGGTGTTCTTGGTTGTTCCCAATTGATTACAACTTCCACTTTTGGTGGATCCACTGAAATCCCATTATTGTCAATAACATGACCCAAAAATTGTACACGGTCGAGCCAAAATTCACACTTAGAGAATTTTGCATATAACTTTTCCTTTCTTAGTGTTTCCAATGTAAAACGTAAGTGTTCCACGTGTTCTTCTTGAATCTTGGAATACACTAGAATGTCGTCAATAAATACCACTACAAACTTGTCTAAGAATGGTTTAAACACCCTGTTCATCAAATCCATGAACGCAGCAGGGGCATTTGTTGAACCAAAAGACATCACCAGAAACTCGTAATGTCCATACCGAGTTCTGAATGCCATTCTAGGTATATCCTCCTTCCTTGTCTTCAATTGGTGATACCCACTTCTCAAATCAATTTTCGAGAAATATTTGGCACCCTTCAACTGATCAAATAAGTCATCTATTCTAGGTAACGGATACATATTCTTAATAGTGACCTTGTTTAACTCTTTATAATCAATGCAAAGACGCATTGATCCATCCATCTTCTTCACGAATAAAACTGGCGCTCCTCACGGCGATACACTTGGTTGAATATATTTCTTGTCCAACAACTCTTGCAACTGTACCATCAGTTCCTTCATTTCTACTGGAGCCATTATGTACGGGGACTTCGATATTTGTGCTGTTCCCGGCGCCAAGTTGATCACGAACTCTATTTCTCTGTCAGGCAAAAGTCCTGGAAAATCCTCTGGAAACACGTCTTTGAATTCCCTCACTCTCGGTATTTCTTCTAGTTTCACAACCTTCTTCCGAGTATCGACTATGTAAGCTAAATAGCCCACACAACCTTGACTCAACAATTTCTTGGCTCGCATAGTCGTCCGGACATTTCATTTGTCCGGCGACTTACTACCATAAAATACTACCTTTGACGGAGTCATAAGGTTTACACACTCTTGTGACAATCGATTCTTTTGCTCCATATTTGAACAAATCAATCCATCCCCAAAATTACATCAAATTCCCCGAGTAATCGGAATCAAATCTACCAACAAGATATTTTCCTTAATGTTCACTTTACAGTTCTTGTATATGAATCTAACAGGGATTACTTCCTTATTCGCAATTTCTATGTTCAAAGGAAAATTCTGTTCTTCTCCAGCCAATTCTAACCTCTTAGCAAATTCATCAGATATAAACGAACAAGTAGCACCCGACTCAAATAATACATAAGCATTTATATCATTGATTGGGATAATACCTGACACCACATCTTTTGATTTCACAACATCTTGCACAGCCATGTTGAAGGTTCTGGCTGTGGGTTTATCTGATGTTACATGTCCTGCAATGGCCCATGTACCTCCATTGTTACATCCATTGCTTCTGGTTGTCACTCCGTCCTTCTTCTTAGGGCATTCACGAGCAAAGTGATCCTTGGATCCACACGTGAAGCATACATTCTTCTTCGGTTGAGTACAACTTGGGGAGATGTGACCCTCCTGGCCACATTTGAAGCATACTCGCTTCCCCATCAAGCACGCACCCTTATGAAATTTCTTGCATGTCGCACATGCTTCAAACTTTTTGTTTTGCTGGTTACCCTGATGGTTTCAAGCACCCATGATCCCATTCCACTTCCTTTTCAAGCTGTTGTTGTTGTTGTTGTTGTTGTAGTTTCCACCATTACCACCTCCATTCTTAATCTCATTCTCATTTTTCTTCATCTTTTGTTCCTGATTGAACTTTGTCACTACCTCGCCTCCACCTTCAGCGAGTACTTCCTTCTCCATCATTGTTGTAAACGTCTTCAATCGAACAGGAAACCCTCTTCAGTCTGACCTGGGCTTCATCCTGTTCAAATATCTTTGCCTTTACGCCTCAAATTATCTTTGACTTGATACGTATGAAACCTTGCCAATTCATTGAATTTTGCGGCATACTCAGATATCGTCATCGTTCCCTGTTTTAATTCCAGAAACTGCACTTCTAGTTGACTCTTCGAACTCTTCGAAAAATAGGTCTCGAAGAACAACTCCTTGAACTCCGTCCCCAGTCATCACTCCTGCCCTTCACGAAGTTTTATTGGCACGCCACCAATAACTAGCTTCTACTTTCAACATGAAAGTTGCGAAGATCTTTTGATCATCCCTACCCTAGCGACATCAAGGTCCGTGCTTCACCGGATTCATAGACCCACGTAATCTGTGTGGTCCAACTGCCTTGAAATCCTTAAACGTTGCACCATGGTTCTGTGGTTGATTCTGCAATGCTCTTGTCAGTAGTGTCACCAGTTGTTGAACGAGGTTACCATCAACATTGTCATTATTGGTAGTTCTCTCACTGTTTCTCTATCGGGGTGGTTCACGTCTGGGAGGCATTTTCTGTTAAAATACATTCATTAGATTTTTATTCAACTCTTTTAAGAAATTTCTATTTAACTTACCTCCAAAAGAAATAACCACATAACATGTAACACTTTGAATAAAGTAACAACTTTTATTTATTCATAAGCTTTGTGAAAACATATAACAATAGCATCTCTGCTATCTACATTACTTTCCTGACTACAAAAGTTTCAGGACAACATCATAGTCATATCCCATAGGTTGCATAACACTTGGGATTTACAATTTATTTAACCTTTCACTCATCGTACAATAGCTACGATGTTCTATTAAGATACTTCTTAGCCCTATCACGTTCTTCCTCCATGACTCAAAACATTGTTCTGCGATCTAAAATGAATGATGGCAGCGTCTCGAACTGAATCGGATATCCCATGACCCGATCTTGAGCTCGATTAATTGCGGTGTTAAATACTTTATCCATCTCTTCCATCTTCATCATCTTTGCTTGCGTGTATCTTACTGCTAATCTGGTTTATTTAAAAGCTTCTTCATAAACATCTTCAGCTCTTGCCCTCTTAGCAGCTTCTTCTCTTAGCTTGTTCTTCAGTTCAGTGACCACTTCGATCAGTTGCTCTTTCTCTCCTTCAATCTGTACTAGTTTCTCCTCGACATTTGTCAGTCGTTCTTCACGATCCTGGATCTCGCCGTCTTTTTGTGTCATTGCAGTCTGTTGTTCAGCTACTATCTCCTGCAACTCCTCAACCGTATCCTGAAGTTCTACGTTACGGTCATGCACCTCATCGTATATACGGCCAGGTATCGAGTTAAGTTGAATCCTTTCCTCCTCGTCCTCGCCATCTTCATCCTCCTGTGGTAACTCAATGGGATTCTCCTCATCTATTTCCACGTCATCCTCCTCATCTTCAACTACTATGACCAACGGGGCTGACTCCCGTGGCAGTAGTTGTTCCCAAACTACCTGAATGTTGCGAGGCTCCTCCTCTAGAGGCATTTGAGGTCCCTCCTCCCTAGCCTGACTGGATTCTCCGACATTAGTCATCTTGACAACAAAGTTTTAAAGTTTAATTCTTAATCATTACTACTCGACACTCAGGAGTACATAAATTATAAACACATAAGCACATAAGTGTTTTATTACTTCATTCTTAAAACTCGATAAGGGTTATCTCCACTATCTTTTCAAAGGTTACTTCCTAAGGCTTTCCCCCCACCTAAGGTTCATAACCTAAGGCTTTGATACCAACTTGTGACACCCTCAAATATTCGTACTTCATTTCCTAAAGATTTGGTGTTCACTTAATCAAAACATTCATTTATAACTACCCAATTATAATAAAATTGAATAATAAAACCCGCCTACATCTGAGTTAAACTTAAATAAAATCTCCCAGGTTATCTAACCTTTAACAACAATCATTCAAATGTGGAAATTAAATAAACTTCATTACAATCTTTAAACCAAAGTCTGATAATAAAACTATCAAATCTATTACAAGTCTTCAGTACTTGTTCATCTTTCCTTTTCCCTTACTGGTGCTAGGTACGTCACCAATTTCAACTTTAGCTGTAAGAAATTTTTACAGGCAAGAGTGAGCAAACAAGACCCACTTGAAATAACAATAAGCAAATCTTTAAACTTTTACATCAATTGCCAATATTAGGCTCAATAGAACTGAACAATATATTCTATTAACTTTCTGAAATATATTATTGAGGGTCTAATGACCACGAATCATGTCCACATTTATAAGTAATCTTTCAACTTTAACTTTAATAGTCATAAGACTATAAGGACTCCACGTACTTAGGGGGATCAACCCTTCGTACAATGTATTGTGCACAACCATTTCAACGTTAAGCGTAAACCTCTATTAAAAGAGTTGTTCATCTCAGTATTTAGAGTACAAGTCCGAACCAAAGGAAGTTTGGTTTGGATAAGCTTTCAAGATAATTTGGAATTCAACGAACATCAACTAAGGAGTAGTTGAATAAGACCAATAACACTATACTATAGAATAATCATGGTTGAATCAGTCATAGTAAACTAAATTCATGAAATAGGAATAATCTTATTGCATACAATTTGAATAACTATAGGATACCTTACTTGAACAACACTAAGCCAAGGTTAATTAGAATTGAATAATAAGGATACATAGCATATATAGTTGTGCATGCTAAACAACAAGTTAAATACAAGAATAACTTGCTCCAAATAACTTACATCATTAAATTGTAATCGAATTGAAAACAGTAATTGAATTAACAAGATAATAGATTAGAAAACTTGCTCAAGATTAAACTATAAGATTTGGGATACTTGTATCATCATGAGCAACTAGATACAATGACTTACTTAATAATAGGTAATCTAGCTCTACGAAAGTGTAGAGGTAGCAACTTACAACAATTGTAATTGAATTTGAAAACAATAATGTACCAAATGAAATTAAACTCGCACAATGAAGTTTTGAGTTAGAGAACTTGCCTTTAGCACAAGCTAAACCTTACAACTTAAATCAATACCATATACAACTTGCCTTTGTACTGCTGGGCCGCGCTGCGGCGCCAGAGTCCAGAACTCGGCGACCAAGCTCGGCAACAACATGAACAAAAGCCAAATTGGCCTAAAAGCTCGAATCTAATAGACTGATTAACATGTAATACACATATAGACTTCATATAAACATATTGTGAAGACTTCTAACATGTTTCTACTCATAAAATAACATAAACATAAAATTTACAACATCCAATTTCAATGTTTTTGGGAAAAACTCCATTGTTGACATTTTTAATGAAAATCAACACTGTAATTTTGTTTTTCAATCAAAACAGAAATTTCAAAACATCATAGTTATGATTATACATACTCTATCAATTTCCATAATCAATTTATCAATTTAACAACTAATTAAACCTTAATTTATATTTTAAATTAAGTCATATTCATATATATTTTCATGTAAGCACTATAATATATTTTCTTCCACAAAACACATACATACATGAACTAGTTTCTCTATAATCATATATATAAACTCATGTAATCATCTTATAATCCATAATTATCATATAACCATAAACACCATCAATTATCTTTTATAAAATTTTATAGAGAACTTTTTGGAAGGAGAAGAAAACTAACTTTTAAAGAAAAGACTAAGCTCCTACCTTTGATTAAGAAGATGATGGCTACTTTTGATTATCAAACTTCTTTTCTTTCTCAAAACCTTCAAGGATTTCTCTCATGTTTTCTCTCCCTTTTCTCTTTTCTTCAACTGAGTCTTTCTCTAGTTTACGTAGAATAATATAATGTATGTAATAATAGATATATTTAGTATAGGATTTTAACTGACATCAGTTATATTATTTTGAAAATCAAAAGCAATAAGGCTTGTTTGGCTAAGCTTCATAAAATAACTTTTTAATCCTTACACCTTGTTTGGTAAGTCTAACTAAAACAAATGGATTAATCCTTATACATTGTTTGCTAAAACATCATTAGATTAAAGACTTATTATGCAATAAGACATGTTTGGCAAAAACTAAATTAAACTCTTTTAATTTATTTTAATAACTCCTTTATAGCAAAGTTATTTGTCACACTTCTATTAAATTAAATAATCAATTCAAATACTAATCTATTAAATTACTTTCACACATAAATTATTATCATATAATTATAATTTTCTTTATAATTTTATTCAATCAACTAACACTTTATTTTAATCACAATTCTAATTAAAATATTATAATCCATTTAATCCTTATAAGCTCTCTAGCTTACTTATTAAATTAAATTAGTATATAACCTCATAACAATTAATTTTTCTTAGCTCCTTAATTATTAATTCAACAATTAATTAACTAAATCATATTAACTCAAATTGCCATTAAATACTTATATAATTATTTATTCAACAAATAATTAACTAAACCACATCAACTCAAATTGAACAATTATTTATTCAACAAATAAATAACTAAATCACATCAACTCAAATTGAACAATTATTTATTCAACAATAAACATATCCATTAAATACTTATATAAATCAATAAATATTTAATATTACACTTTAAAATTTTGGAATGTTACAGACGTTGACAAAAGTAATAAGTAAGATATTAATTATCAAGAAAGCCGTAGCGAATGATAATAATATTAATGAAAATCCGGTATGGGTCGGATAAAGAACGAACGTAAGCGTTAAACACTTTAGCCGAAATAGGCTCGAGTGTACATGAATATTAAACGGGCAGAACCTACACCTCGTGTATGATTTGGCCGTACGGTAATGAAGAATGAAGAAATTGAATTAAAGACAATGACGTATAACGTTAAGAAGCCGAGTTAGTAATGATAACTTGGAGGGCGTTCCGAGTCGAATGAACTGGACGTTGTAAGATATGAATACGATAATGTAAAATGCATAACACTATGAATGTATAGAATTAAAGATAATGATCATATGGGTATGACATCTCCGTATGTCATGAAGCTGTAAAATGGTAGAAGAAAGTTGGTCGCATAAACTTAGATTACAAGAATGCAAACCTTAAGAAGTAAAGTTAAGTTTAAACCAATGCGTAAGTCAAGTATATGACTAATTGGTGTATGTGTTATTTCTCTATGTGCTATATAGGAATTGGAATGAGCAGTTCCGTGTAAACTGTAAGCTGTAGCTATGCGTAAGGCAAGTTTCCTAACTTCATTCATATTACATGAATGCTAGTTTCTTAAACTTCTCAAATGTTGAACTTGAGAAGTCTTGTCTATGTGCAAATGTGAAATATTTGTACAAGGTGGTAGTATGTACAAGGCCTTGTGCCACAATTTGAACACTTCAGTGTTTTCATGAGATGAACTATTCTATGATTGAACTGTTCAATGTGAGTATGTTCTGTTTATACATGAACCGTTATTATTAAGTCTGTGCTAATGATTCTAGCTAGACATGATGTGTATGGAAAATGGTAGAAGAATGAAAATATTTTAAAGTGTACGTGACTAATGTTTTAAAATGATAGGAATCGAGATCTATTCCTATTGTTCAAGCTGCTTCACAGCCTTTGTTCGGTTATCGAAGTCTTAAACGAATGTTTAGCTACTTGAAGTTGTTTGTTCAACTGTTATGACTTACTGGGCAATTGAATGCTCACAGTTGCTTTAAATAAAAACATTTTCAGCGAACGATGTTAGAATGAACTTAAGGATCCCGTAAAGATCAAGTTGATCGGTATCCAGACGAAGTGACATTCAGTATATGAATGTGCGTGAAGATTAGGCTAAGACTTGTAATGTAGAATAATGTAATTAAACTATAGATTAGTTTAATGAACTATTATGTATCCTTGGTGGCAGATGAAAGTCACTCTTGTAAGATGTAAAGAATAATGTAATTATCATTATTTGTAATGAATAAGGTTATAAGGTATTAGAACCTGGGATTTGAGAATGTATGTTGTTATATTTAGCTATATAATGATGTATGTTAGGAAAGAGATGCGATCGTGACATACGAAATCTGGATGAGAAAATAGACCAAATTTCGGGGCATTACAAGTTGGTATCAGAGCTGATTGGTTATAACTCTTAGGTATGAGTACCTAAGACTATAATCGTAGAGAGAAGGATAAGAATATCGTCGAGTTAAACGATTAAGGAAGAAGATCACCACGTGATCATAGTAAATCGTAATAACAGATGTTCTGTTAAATGATGGATGATATATAGCTAATGATATAGATGAATGGTACTATTAAGTAGTACAGGAAGGAGAACTCAGATTAAGTTGTAAAGGTTAACATGCGAATTAAAGAAAATTCGTATTAAGTAAAGATAAAGTAAAAAGTTTTAAAATTTTAATTGAGGACTCATATCAGCAGCTGAGTTGTATAATTCCTTGTATGGGCGGGGAATTTGTACTTGGTTTTAGAACCACTTAGCTTCTTTTCGATATAGTTGTTAAGTTGAACAATTCTTTGTATGAGCGGGTAATTATCCTTGGTGTAACAACCGCTTAGCTTCTTATATCGATTTGTGGCTGAGTTGACCAATTCTCTATATGGGCAGGGAATTGTGTTTGGTTCGACAATCACTTAGCTTCTAGTAGTGATAATAATTGGAATAGTAGGTCCCGTTATCAATATGTATATGATGAAAAGTTGAATCTTTTCTCATGTATATGTGTGATAGGTAGAGATTATTAAGATAGGTGTGAGTTCTTGAAACTAATACTTATGCATAGTTTGTGACTCATTGTTATATGATATATTTATGAGCCCTAAGCATATGGATATACCTTGATTTGTTATTGGATTACATATTGCAAAGATAAGTTCTAAAACACATATGGTTGTGAAAAGTTCCTAAACACATAAAGTGTGGTAAGTTAATGGACTATACTAGGGTATAGGAATGTTTATACTGGAAATAAGTATTTTCAGTAGACTTAGCATTGAAGGTGCTAGAGAAGATTTAGTATTGTCACAAGTAAGACAGTGAAGGAGGATGGAGAAATAGGATATTCCAAGTCATCTAGCTACGCTAGATTTTGAAGTTAATTGAAATCGTGCTTATATATGCATTTTGAAAAGGAAAGACTTGGTTCAACTTTTGGAACCAACAAATTTTAAAAGAGCTATTCTTGGTATGTCTATGCTAATTGTTTTGGCTAGACAGAAGTTGATTTGAAATATCAAAATAAATTTTATATCATCAATACATTTAATGCAAGGATGGTAAAAGGATGGAGTTATTAATATAATTAAACCTAGTGTTGGATGTGGTCTCATGATCAACAACCCGCTATGGTATGATGTATAATGATGAAGTCATAAATTGACGAAGTCCTCAACGTACTACGAATAGTACGGTATCATGACATCATAAAACATTTTGATGTATTGTAAAAGAATTTAAAGAAGTAGTCGATGTCAATTGATTTGACTAGACGAATGTTTCAAGTTGATGCCCAATTTACTGGTATGGTGTAAGCTATTTGATTTGGCTAGACAAATGGTATGTCATGTTATAAGAAAATCGAGCTTTCTTTGAAAAAGTTATGCCAAGCTAAATTATTTTGGTGCAGAATCAAATGATTAATTTTGAGGTGAACATACCCCGAAATGGGGTTATACGATGGGTTGATCGCCTACGTATGGAAGAGGTAGTTTACCTTCTTGGTGATTGTAAACTGACCATGGTAAAAGGGTTAACGGTGAAATGTTGTTAAACATAGTAAGAGTTCATGGTCAATTTGACACCTCAACAAAAGTATGAAATAATTTAAAGGAATCCTTGTGTTCCTCGTTATTCCTTTTACTTCGTGATTCTTGATAAGTTATGGAGGTTAGGAAATGTTTGAAAGATAAGCACTTCTTTGAAGAGAAGTTGGGAACAAGAGTAAGCTAATATAGAACAGCCAGATAATCTTCATTGTTTTATGTTTTATATCTTCATTGTTTCGGTTCATCTCCTTTTCATATCTTCATTGTTCCAGTTCTTTAGTATTTTTGCCCTATTTGGTTTCTGAGAAAATGTAGAACAACCAGATAATCTTAAATTTTATGCTTTATAATTTTTTCTACATGAGACCTGAGATTACAGTTATTTCCCCTAACTGAGCTTCATGCAAATGTGTGCTTATAAAAATTGTTCAATAATCCTTTGTATTACTCAGTTTCTGTGTTTGTCCTTTCCTTGTAGTTGGTAAGTTTTTTGTTTTGTCTCTTTGTAGTTTTTGCGTTGTTTGCTTATTAAAAATGCAGGAGAGTAAATATCTAAAGTGTTTATGACTTGCAATTTTTGATTAAATTAAGACCCAAGATTGTAGAAATTCCACTTATTTTTGCTTCACGGACAATTGTAAAAAGTTAGTGGCTCTGATTTGTTATTTTTCTCTTTTTAATTGATCAAGCAATAAGTAGTTTCAAAATATAAGTATTATTTTCTTTGTTGTCTAAATTCCTCGTGTACATATCAAACTGTAGAAAATACTATGTTTTCTTACTTCCCAATAAAACTGGGCATTTGGTATTATCATTAAACATCAAGTCCTTACTCTAGAAATACAGGTGTATGCCTATATGTATGTACATAATACATGTGTATAAGCATTTGAAGATTATTTTAATCTTTGAAATGGTTAGAAAGTGATGTTTCACTAGGTTCCTCATTATGGGTAAATGAGCATTTGGGTATTTGAATGACAACTTTGGGTTTTAAAAGCATTTGGGGTATTTTACTTGTTGATGTGTTGCAGAAATTAGTTATTACTAGTATTCATTAGTTATTTTTCTTTTGATTCTAAGTACTTGTAATGATCGAGAAATTCGGATCCTTTGTAAAATATTTGAAAGAATTAAATAATGAATAAAATAATATTATTTGTTATTATATGTGTTAATAAGATGTATGTCGTTCTATAACCTAGAAATGTCGGAACATCGTAGTAGTTGAACCACGTGAATGAATTAAAGTGTTTGAATTTCCAAGACGAAAATAAATGTTTACCGAGAGAAATTTATGAAAAACACTATTCACCGTTTATCACTCGGGAATTATTTTTGAACTTCCGAGAAATACTTAACGTTAGAATATCGAGGCGAGATGGATTATGTAATAATAATCTAAGTATGGAAAACGCAATAATTTGCATACGGGCTTAAATTCAGAATGTAGGTATTAAAACCTAATGAGATGAATTAATGTAACTTGGTATAAAATACAAGTCCATAAGCTTAAAGGTGTAAACCTATGTAGAATTTATACTAAGCCCAAGTGGTTTATAAAGTGAAGCCAAGTAGTTAGTTAATGAAGCCCAACAAGGAATTAGCTAGATTTATTAGTCAAACCTAAGCCCAAAGGATGATCCAATGGGTAAAGCAATGATCCATAGTGCAACCCATGGGTAGACTGATGGGCAAACAAATTATGTGATGAGGAAGTGTTGTGACTAGCAAGTTACTTGGTTACTAGGTTATGAATAGTAAGGAGGTGGAAGTTGAGGAGGTTAACTAAGGAGGTGGGATGGCCTAAATGTCCATAGTGCCCTCACTTTTAGTTGCCTATAAATACCAAGCTTTACTTCATAAGTTGGTTGTTTAATTTTCATCCAACTCCTCTCAAGATAAACAACTTACTTGGTAGAGAGAATAAGCCACTTAAGCACTTATAAGCCATTTCAATTTTTGCTAGATTTTCCAAAGTGAAGTGAAGTAATAGTCTTCAAGGGTAAGACTCATATCTATTATCTTTATCTCTTCTATGATAGGTTTGATAGAGAAGTGGGATGGTTTGATGATAACATGTAATAAGTCATTGATGAATGAACTTATGCCGAATAAGTTGAATAAGTAACTTAAACCTAAATAAGTTGACGAACTTATGAAGAATTTGCCATATGTTGTCATATGATGTTAGTAGATTCAATAAGCATGAGAAATTGTAGTTAATAAGTTAAATAAGTCATTGACTTATGAGAATAAGTCAAAACCTACTTTGATAATAAGTTGGTGCAATAAGTAACTTGAAATGTTTATATGTTGATTAAAATCCACCTAGAATGATTAGTAATGAGGTTTCGCCGGAATTTGCACGATTGGACGATAATCGTCGAATTCGTGAAATTCTCAGAATAGAAGTCGTATTTTGTGTTTGAAGTCGTAAACATTGGTTTTCGATGAAAACAAGTCATATTTGGCATTATAGAGTTGCGGACTCGAAAATGTTCCGACTTAGAACGAAGAAACGAGCGTTGAACGTTCGCGAACGTTTATCGTTTTCATTAAAATGGTCTAATAGGTGAAATTTTAGCAAACGAAGTAAAATAGATAAAATTCTTGCGTGAACGCATAGAGTACATAATTTGTGACCCTTAGGCTATTGAATGAGCCAATTCGGACTTATAACAAAGAAGGTACGAGTCCTGGAGTTTCACAAAAGTTTCAAAACGGTCCAAGTTTTCTGGTGCACAGAGCTGGCGCCGCAACGCCTGCCCAAGGCAAATAAGCCCATGTCGCAGCGCCAAAATGGCCATCAGCCCCTGGAGAGTCACGCCGCAGCGTGAAATTTAACACAGAGACTTGCGCCATGCATGTTTAGTCCGAATTTTTTAGCAATAAGTGGTGGCCTTGTGCGATGCGTACCAAGTCAAGTAGTAAAAATGCAAGACTGCGGCCGGTTTCATAACCTAGATAATAAAGAAATGTTTACATGTTAAGTATGAAGAGTATTTGATAAGCAATTAAATGAGGATCTTAATAAAAAAAATGTTAAGACATAATTAAGCCTTAAGTATGAACACTTAGAGTTTTGTTAAGTCAATTATATATGAACGTAAAATTAACCTAACGGAAAGTCGGAACCAATAATAACAAATCTAATACGTAATTAGATTGAGAAGAAGGGTAAGATTCTTCAGGAACCATGTATGATCATTAATGACCTAATGTACTATGTGATGTTATTATCTAATGTAGAGACCTTAAAGACGTAAAGTGAACGTGTTATATCTATAAGCAGACGATAAAGGAAAGTACTCTAACCCTTGTTCCAGTTCGATTTAGACAAGTTTTTGTGATTTATGTATTCTTCACATGAGTTAGTATCTGAGGAAGTCAAAGCCAATCCTTTCGGCTAGACGTATGTTATGTTATTCTAACAAGTGTTGATAAGGATTTACCAAACTAATATTGTTGTGGTTTTCAAAAGTAGACTGAATATGCTAAAATGTTTTGTCGTCAAACGACAGGCACGTGAGGTTGCCACAACTTAAACGTATACACATTTAATGAATGTAATGTTGATCAAAAATGAGTACTATAGGCTGATCACCTAGACGTGCTCGTAAGCTATGTCGGACTTACGGACTTCGTGCCGGGATGTCCTTTTCAATGTACTTATGAAATGCTTACGGTCTTGAACCGGAATTGATTTTTTATTGAATATTGTTGTTGTAAAACGTTTTGAATGAAAAGAAGTACTATTTTGAATTATCAATAGTACTTCATAACTATTGTTCAGTTATTGAAGATATACGATCCCTATGTTTCAAGCATGCTATTTTCCTAGAATTGTTGTACTTGTTGAGCTAGTTAGGCTCATTCTTGCTTGAACCATATGAATGCAACTAATACCAAACGGACCGATGGATCCGGCAAGGATAAAGGGAAGGCGAAGGCGAACCCGTAGATTACATATGTAATAGTATAGGTTTTGTAAGGAATAATATTGATATTATGACAAAGACATTGTATTGGTTGTAAAGAACTTGGGGAATGTAAATATTCTTTTGATATATATATAAGACATATCCGTTCTGTTGAGGCATTTCAATTGAATGTTTATGTGAACTGTAGCACCGTGTAGCACCATTTGTCGGGTTGGAAGATACTCGGATTTGGGGGCGTCACAGTACTACTGAAAAAGGTCTTTTCATTTATGTAGAGTGGGAATTTGTTTTAGGTCTTGTCAAAAGGGAAAAAAATTAATTGTTGATTTCCCCTTCTTGTAAATTTCAATCTCTTTTTTCTCTTGCTACACCCCCAAAATAGGTATACATCACTCATTCTAAGTCACCAAATACATGGTACAAAATTAAAATATAACTTAATTAATACAATTGTCGTGTAAATACGACAAAACATAAGCTGAGAGTTTTAACACGAATATAGTATTCTAGATAATATCCAAACTTAAATTCAATCTTAATACAATTATTATCACACTATTTCATAGAATAGTGAGGACTACTAAAACAACCATCTAGACCGTCACTCCATTCCCCGACTAGTCCCAGCTATATTCTCATTTCCTAAAGAGAACAATGAAAGCAAAGGGTGACTAAGATAATGCATGATAAATTATCGTTAGCCTTCAACAGTGTTAAACTGATAGAATATAATAGACAACAAGTTTAACTATAACCAAATAAGCAATCCATTAGAAGAGTAAAGTAGAGCATGATATCTACTATCTTCTATGATTTAAAAAGTTTATCATCAATTTTATTGCGGAGACTCAACTCAATAAATAGTCCACATCACTGAATTATCCATGCACTACGGGCCAAGGATATTCGGGTTATCACCAATGGTCATAATCATGCCAACCACTGTCCATCAATTCACTACGGGCCAATGAGGACTATACAACATCATTTTTAACATTACGGGTTATGATTATACCGAATTATCCCTGGTCATAATCATACCAATCAACAGTCCATCTATGCACTACGGGCCAAAGATGACTTTAATCTTAATACAATTATTATCACACTATTTCATAGAATAGTGAGGACTACTAAAACAACCATCTAGACCGTCACTCCATTCCCCGACTAGTCCCAGCTATATTCTCATTTCCTAAAGAGAACAATGAAAGCAAAGGGTGAGCTCAACTAGCCCAGTAAAGAATATTATGACTAAGATAATGCATGATAAATTATCGTTAGCCTTCAACAGTGTTAAACTGATAGAATATAATAGACAACAAGTTTAACTATAACCAAACAAGCAATCCATTAGAAGAGTAAAGTAGAGCATGATATCTACTATCTTCTATGATTTAAAAAGTTTATCATCAATTTTATTGCGGAGACTCAACTCAATAAATAGTCCACATCACTGAATTATCCATGCACTACGGGCCAAGGATATTCGGGTTATCACCAATGGTCATAATCATGCCAACCACTGTCCATCAATGCACTACGGGCCAATGAGGACTATACAACATCATTTTTAACATTATGGGTTATGATTATACCGAATTATCCCTGGTCATAATCATACCAATCAACAGTCCATCTATGCACTACGAGCCAAAGATGACTTTCATAACAATATAAACATGAGGATGATGACAATGATATAAGAATTCAATTAAATGCAAGCAAAGAATAAATTCTAAAGATTTATAATTTAATTTATCCAGAATTCAATAATGTCCAAATTGTCAACATGATACTGTTTTGTGGAATAAAATTTAAGAATAATATTGTATCAAAAATGATTTGGACAAAAAAGAAATCAATTTTTGTCATGAATAGTACCCCTGGTGAATAGTACCTGAGTGAATAGTACCCCGTGAATAGTACTTCGAGAATAGTACCTCGTGAATAGCACTCTGGCATGAAAATGTTAAAACTTATCAGGAATGCTCATAATAATATTTTCATGAAAAGATATTGGATGAAACACAAATATCAAGAATATTCTACTAATTTAAGGAATTATAGAAGCAATACTTACCATAATAAGTTTAAATTTAGGAATATGAAATGAAATAATATCCCTTCCATACTATGGAGTATGAAAGAAAATAATATTTCTTAATAGTATTGAAATAAAATAATATCCTTTACCATAGTAGAAATTGGATTTGATTGGAATATCGGATATTATTCTGAGACAATCTTGCAGAAAAACTACACTCAAAGTATCTTTATACTCAAGAAAAATACTCACAAAACTATAGAATAAGAATTTCTGATATTGAAGGTGTGTTTTAGGAAGGAGGGGTTTCCCCCAATTTATAGCGCAACACAGAGGGAAAAACAAACCACTGAGCCTAATTCTTCAGCCTAACTTTTGCGTAATTCCTATTTTTCAAGGTTGAGCGCCTACACCAAATGAAACACTTGCATGAATGTCTTTGCAGGAGAATTTCAACTTTGAAAAAACAACCAAAAGCATACTACTTTTGAAAACAAAGTACTAGCATTCAACTTGCTCAGCTCCGCCCCTTTAATCACATGCGTATATATATATATATATATATATATAATAATATTATTATTAAAAACTATAATATATTACAATAATATATTTGAATGAATATTTTATCGAATAAGATATTTGTAATTCCACAGAAAATATGCCAAACTTTCAACAATTATTTCATCCTAAAAATCCCTTCATTTAAATAAAAATTGAACCAATATCCACCATATAATAATTAATATTATAAACTAACCAATATCCACCATGTACGAAGAACTTCTTCTTCATCTTACTAGAAGAAGGAAACAACAAGCTTCTTCCCATTTGAGGGCGGAAATTAAATGATTATAAGAGAAGGAGTAAAAGAAGAACAGGTGCGCATAAAAACACAATTAATGTAATGAAAATATTAATTTTATTCATTACTGGAACTATTTATAAGTGCAATAAAAATGACTTACTATCAATTAACTTAGAACATTGGAGAAGTAGAAGAGAGAAGGGAGAGAGTCTAAAGATTTGTCAGAGAAGGAACTCTGAGTCTTTTTAAGTATGGCTAACTCAATGAGTTCTGGTTCCTTTTATAGAATAAGGAAAGAACTGTTACATCGTAACTATTACATTTATCTGAAGTAAAAGTACAAAGTAAGAAACATATTACCTTTACTAAAGTAAGTAAAAGTAAAAGTAAAAGATAACTTTAGACCAAAATATGTAAGAATATGCTTTTGGTGGAAAAGTTGGCGTATTCTTTTGACTAATACGATCGTGGGGCCAGATGCAGGTGACTGGAGGCTACTTTTGGTGGGAAAGTAGGAGATCTATTGACTAGGCTACCGGAGCAGGTGCACACTGTCGGAGTTGGTGACTGAGAAGTCAGGCAAAGGGGTCCTGAGCATCCTGAAGATTGATGGTGCCGTATGGATCATCTAAATCTTCATCTTCATTGGAACCTGAATTTTTAGAGAAGGAAGAAGTAGTTTCAAAAGTTTCAATCTCCTCATGTAACTTATCAATTCGCTGTTGAATGGTGTCAGCCAGAATTTTTAACTCAGAAGCTAAGTAATTATTGACGTTAGAGACGTAAATAGAACCGAAAGGTCCTGCAGAGCTGACTTTGGACTGTTTTGATTTACTAGACGATCCTTTTGCAGGGATCGAACTGACTGGGATAGCAGGGGTGGGAGCAAGGGGAAATTCCTTTTGAATTTGCCTCACAATCCTGTCGACACCGAATTTATCCCACCATTTGATATAGAACTGGCGAGAAACATATTCAATTGGGGAAACAGAAGTCTGAGTCATCGGAGTAGTGGACAACGGAGACTGGAATGTGTTAACTTCATATGGAGTAAGAATGGTGTACTGCCATTTAAGAATCCAAGGAATCTTGTACTTACTGATGAATTGAAGGAAAACTGAGATTCCCTCATACTTGGGATGATATTTATTGTGATTGCTGTGAGAGGATCAGGAAGAAGCTCAAAGTTTGACCCAAATCTAGACCACCAAAGGGTAAACCACAGTGATGTGACACTGATATACGGGTCTGTGAAACCGAGATTCGTTTAGGGTCCGGGGACTTGGTTATGCGGGGGGAAGGTGTTAAGCACCCCCCGACATCCGTGTTACCACGGTGACCACCTCTTTTCAATAAACTATTATCTGAGTGTGTGTGTGGGGGGGTCAATGTGCTGTTATATGGAAGTTGTGCAAGGCCTCTTTCGAACCTATATACACAGGGTTTGAATTTATGTAAAAATTCAATTTTTAGCAAGATATGGCAGTGATGTTTTATAAAAGATGTTTTTTTAAACCATGATGCTCAATAGGAATTGAGACCTTTTACACTCCCATTTTTATTAAGTGATCGGCTTGATTGATTTTATTTGACGGATGCGAGGCATCCGTACGAAAATAATATACAAAAATAATGCCGACTTCCTCGTAAATAAAGTTGTAAATACGGTCAACCACCATGGAGGAAACTCCAGGCGGGACAAAATGTAAATAAAGTTGTAAAAGCGATCAACCACCACGAAGTAAACTCCAGGTGGGACAATATATATATATATATATATATATATAAAAGCAATAAACGCACCGGATGTAAAATCCAGGCTCATCGAACAAATTTCGACCACAGTTCATATATATATGTATATATATATAAGCGAGTAAACGCACCAGACCGAAGTCTAGGCTCATCGAACAAAGTCCGACACACAGTTGATATATATAAGTATATATATATAAAAGCGAGTAAACGCACCAGACCGAAGTCTAGACTCATCGAACAAAGTCCGACACACAGTATATATATAAGTATATATATATATATATATATATATATATATATATATATATATATATATATATATATATATATATAAAAGCGAGTAAACGCCTCGGGCCAAGTTCAGGCTCAATCGAGGCATAACTTCGATAATGTTAGTCAATATATATATATATATATATATATATATATATATATAAAGTTTGAAATGAAACCACTGGATAGAAGTCCGGGCAAAAGCAAGCAACACGAGTCTCAATGTGTAGAAGGGTGTGTGCAAAGATGAAGAGAAAGACTCTAAAGTGCGTGAGAAGACTTACAGCTAACTGATAAAGAAGGCTTCTATATCTTTAGTGTTGGTAAACACAGGCTTTTGTGGGTACAAAAGAGGCTATATATGAGCTCACAGGTGTTTAAAAGTGGGAAAATACACTGTATGGGCGAGTGCAGAGCAAATTGTGCAGGGTTTCCCCGTCTTTTTCTCTTAAAATCAGCACCCCAAGCCCCATATTTATAGAGGTGGGAGCCGCAGGTCTACCTGTGGCACCTAGTAGCAGGTGTACCTGTGGCTGCCCGAGGTGCCCTGGGCAGTGTGGGTCCCGCCGTGTCGAAGTACGTACGCGTTGTTCGGTCGGTCGCTCATAACTTTAAATCTAGGAGTTCGATGGAAGCGTGCCATACCATTCCGGAAAGCACTTTCTGAGAGCTACAGAATGATATATGATTTGACCTTTTTTGATTCCAGGAAGATGGGTCCATGACCGAAATGGCATTCCCAGGTTTCTGTTAGGCAATCCGGTGAGCCGTTTTGTGTAGTCTGCGCTCCGGAGTTAAAATATCGCTCTTGTGGGACTTCCTTTGAAGTATTTTGAGTTGAAATGAGTGTATTTGATTTGAAGTGAAGTTGAGTTGGTAAAATGACCATTTTACCCCTCCCGGGGTTATCTCCGGTTTTCGCACAGTTGTAGCAGTCGTTTCTCAGGTTTATCTCTGAGGTTGGCTTGTTGTTGACTTTGACTATCCTCAGGGTCATCTCTAAGGTTGGCTTGACCTCCTGGGGCTATCTCGAGGCTTTAATCTTGATCCTTCGGGGTCATCTCCGAGGTTGAAACTGAATTTCCTAGGATTATCTCCGGGGTTGGAACATGATTTCCCGGGGCTATCTCCGGGGTTGGATTTGGTTACTCCTAGATTACGATCCGGGGTTTGATGATGAACTTTCGGTAGTATCTGGTAGGGATTTATCTTTTAGGGTTCCCTCTTAAAAGACGAATCTGTCCTCCTGCAATGTTAGTAACAGTAGAAGAAAATTTCGAGTGTCTACAGATGCCCCTCTTTATCATGTTTATGCAATTCAATGCAATGGAATGGACATGATAAAGATTAGTAGACACTTGAAACATGACAAGGTATTTTTAATGATGTAAAACGCAATGTAGTGAATGTTTATGATGAATGTGACAATGTTTTCGCAAATCGTAGTTCGTAAATCGTACATCGTATTTTGCACATCGCACATCGCTTTTCACATTTGGCCAAATCGCACTTCGCAACTCGCACATCGCATTTTTCATATCGTATTTTGCATATCGCATCGAAAATCGCATATCGCAAATCGCATATCGCATATCGCAAATCGCATATCGCATATCGCAAATCACAATGTAATGAATATTATGATGAATGTTAAAATGTATTCGTAAATCGCTTTACCTTTACCGATCATTGTTGATGCCTATGCTGGTGTTGACTCCAATGGTTTAGCATTTAATCGTTGATGCTTGTTTGATGAAGATAATTTGAGAGGGAGATGACGTTCTGAAATTACCAGACCCTCCCGATGTATTCGTTGGTAGTTGCAACGGTGACTATCCTGCTGATCGCCAAACTTTTCCAGCTCCCACTCGAACGGTGGTATACGAAGATTTCATCGCTGAACTGTGTTGATATCGCGCTGTATTGATGGCAATGGTTTAGGATACCAGATCTTTTGATACCTTTGCTGAAGTAATATTCCACGGATTACTTCACTAGACTTCACCTGATGTTACGCTAGATCACTGTTGGGTGCTTGTGCCCCATTTCCTTAAGCATTTGATTCGCAACACGGCTGAACTGATGACTTGAATGTCACTAAAATCCCTAGAGGGAGTAACTCATTCTTTCGCTGCCCAGATTTGAACGTCGGTGTAGAGGCCTCAACTCGTGAGGACTTAACGCATGTTGATGGTGTAGATTTCATTTGCTAGGCCTTTCGTTGTGGACCTTCTGCTTCTAAGTTAAGAACGTTTCTAAGAAGTTTCCCCTTCTTTCATAAGGGCACGCTTATGTCACTATGATTTCTTTAAGGAGTTCACCCCTTTCTTTTTGATGAGAAGCTTGATCTCACCTTAAAATCCTTCCATTTTTGGAATTGGAAAAATGCCCCAGTCCTTCCACATGTTTATGCTGAGGGTTCATATGAGAAACTCTCTTTGTTGAAGTCGTGAGTGAATAATATCTGAATCGCCATTGAGATAATGATGGACCATGCTGATGGCGCTGACTGGTGCATTTTCCACTATAGGATGGTTGATAAATGCCCCAGTGTTGAGTTATTGCTGCTTTCGAGATTGTCCGCAATCCTGTTGTAAGGGATCCACTATCCGGTTGTCGCCAATTTTGAAATTACCCCAGCCTCGCTTGTTTTTTGGGATAGTTGCTTTGATAGATGAGCTGATAAGATGCGATCTATGAGCTGATAAGACGCCAAGATCACAAGAGGCTTTTACATCTGTACCATCTGGTGAACAGGTAGTGGATGTGGGCTTTGATGTTGACAGCTCTTTCTGGTAAAGATGTCGCTTTATTACAAAGATGATGCTCAAACTCAAAGGGATATCGTTGTTGCTGAGCGAGATGATGTTACATCCATCCGAGATATCGCATGTAGTTGGCAGTGGATATGTTGGCTCGTGTAGAAACCCTTGGGTAGGAGATCACAGTGTTACCTCCTTCTTCTGAGAGGGAATTCATGGTGTACTTGATAACCCGCATATACACTGATTTGTAGATGGGCTTGTATTTTCCTGCACAGACTAGCTTAGCCTTTTTGTTATGTTTAGTACACATTATATATATCAAACAACATTATATATGGCAAGGAAATATATGTTGATTCACTTCCCTTTTAGTTGTGCCTTGCTACTTGCTTGATATTCTCTTATTTCTCCAGGACTTTGTGATCTGGATGTATTCTGAACTCCTCCTTCATGGATAGACAGTGAGATGTCTCAGGATTTTTAGAATGGATCATCGATCTGTGTGTATTCCGTACCATCTTTGGTGTCTTGGGACTTGTTTTTGTATGTGGTTATGGATATGAGTATGTTTGTTTTTGTTTTTCTGTGGTGAGACCGGACCATATAACATGTTTGCCTACGTACTCCCGTGTATTGGGGAGATCAGGTCGACGTAGTTCGCCCCTCAGGTCGACGTAGTTCGCCCCTCAGGGCGAGTAGAAAAGCGTAATCCCATGTGCAGGTCAGAGTGCGGGGAGGAGAAAGTTTAATCATAGGTTGAGGATAAACGGCAGGTATGAGAAGTTTGATCCCAGGTATGGGTAGCCAAACTGCAAGTGTGAGAGGTTCAATTCGCGGTGAGATGACCTCAGTGGTATGATCGTAGTGAAGCTAGGCTGCTGGCTTGAAAGGATGTTTCCCTGAGGGGCAAAGCTTGGAAACTAGTTGTATGTGGTAAAGGGTTAAATAACCGGAACGACTGGTGATCTGATGATCCAAAACCAGGATGTTTGCTTGATGGTAACCTTTGATATAGTACCATTTAACGGTGTCCAACATGATAAGCTGTAGAAATTCATCGCCATCTATTTCCTGTAATCTGAAAGCCCCTCCTGTCAATACCTCCTTGACAATAAACGGGCCTTCCCAATTTGGAGCGAATTTTCCTTTAGACTGAACTTGGTTTTCAATGATCTTCTTCAAAACCAAGTCGTGTTGTTTGAACTGTCGTAGTTGGACTTCTCTATTGTAGGATCTTCTTTACAAGTAGAGGGCCGCTCATGTCTGGGCCACATACTACACCATGGATCTCATCCATGAGTCTATGAGCTTGGCCTTGGTCCAGACATCTGAGGAGACCTAGTCCTGCATCTTTTTTGCATATTGCATCTCCGATCATGTAGAATTTCATAGCAAGTCGATGGATCCGCCTTTTCTCAGTCAGGCTCGCCTCAGCGGGTGTAGATCTATTTTGTGAGTGCTCATTGATATATTGATATCAACAGTGTTGGATGGGAGGTAGCTCATCCGATACTTCTCCAATGTAATTCCTATAGGCTGGAGCCTTTTGTTGGGCAAATGTGAGGGTTAGCATGTCTTCCTTGTCATGTATGTTGATCAAGGAGTCCCAAGTTGCTAGAGCATCTGCAAAATCATTCCTATTCCGAGGAATGTGGAGGAAGGATTTTTCTTCAAACTCCGAAGCCATCTGTAGAACCTGCCGATGGTAAGGCAGCAACTGTAGAACCCGTTGAAGAGGTTTTTTTCTTTTTCTTTTTTTTTATTTATTTATTTTTTTCTATTAGATTGTGTAAAAGAGCCACACGGCTCACTGATAGGTAGCTCCGGCATTGATGAGGCCGAATGACAATCGTCTGTAGCAAAGGGCTCCCCAAGGCGTGATGAATGAAGTTTTCTCATGATCATCTTCAGCAACCATGATTTGATGGTACCCCGCGGAGCAATCAGCAAAGGAGTACATGTCGTATCGAGCTGTATTGTCAATGAGTATGTGGATGAACGGCACGTGAAAGCTATCTTTGAGGCAAGCTTTATTCAAATATCTGCAATCCACACAAACTCGCACCTCCTTTCCCGGTTTCGGCACGGGGACTATGTTGGATAGCCATTCAGGTTAAGTTTGATGCCGGCTTGAAATTGTTTCAGAATTTCTTCTTTAACTTTTAACTCCCACTCAGGTTTTAATCGCTTGAGCTTATGCCTGAGTGGCTTGAATCTCTCTTCGATGGGAAGGCGATGAATGATTATGTCCGTGTATAAACTGACCATGTCTTCGTGAGACCATGCAAACACATCCTGGAATAGGGTCAATAGAGTAACCATGTCATTCCTTTGGTTAGGAGTGAGGTCCGTACTAATCTGGATTTGTTTGGGGTTTTCTAAGGTTTCGAGGTTAAAAGAGGTGGTTTGATCAAGATTTGTCTTCGGTTTGTCTTTGACCCATTCTTTGATATCCGGAGGCACCTCAATGTCCTCTTGTATTTCCATCAAGTTTGAGTTCAACTTTACATCAAAGTTACAGTCCTTGTGGAAAATAGGCACCTCATCAGCAAGTACAGGCACATCTAAATTCAGAGTCCTGAAACAAAATATGTTTTCACTTAGTATATAACACTGTTCAATCACACAAAGTGTTAGCCTGTAATGACAAAAGTAACTGCTAATACTGTTCAGAAAAAGTAAGCAGTTATTGCTATCTACAAGGTAGAGAGAGTTTCTTCCCTATTTACCCTCGTCGATAAATGCAAGGAGTGCTGCTTCAATTATCAAGGGCAAAGTTTTGGTGAGCTGCAGTGATGGAGGGGCTATCAACAACCTCCTTCTCCCGAATGATGACCATTACGTCTGGGTAATCATCGTCTGGGGTGTATCTGTTTGAGAAGTGTTTATTTGGGTTTTTGTTTGGTTTGACCGCACCATTGATGGTTGCCTACGTACTCCTATTGAAGAGGAGATTAGGTCTTTCATAGTTAAGGCTTTGGT
Source organism: Panax ginseng (assembly GCA_020205605.1). Lineage (NCBI taxonomy): Eukaryota > Viridiplantae > Streptophyta > Magnoliopsida > Apiales > Araliaceae > Panax > Panax ginseng. The sequence continues at coordinate 65,023,117 of CM035136.1, forward strand.
TTGAAAAGGTTTAAAGGGGTAAGTGGTGAGAAGAGGGTAGAGATGTTTTTTATTTTTTTTTATATGCATGGAAAATAAAAGGCATACTACGAAGAAAGTGATACCGTTCCAACATTTTTTGGAACTCACAATTGTATTCTCTGGACCTATATCTTCTTGGCTAGCTGAGGCATGATAGTCCAGCTGCCAGTAGTTATGTTGCCTTCAGGGATCGCGATAGAGGTTACCTCTTGGTTTTGAATATCTTCACCTATGGCCGTAACTTGATCGCTTCCTAATTCAGTACATTCCTCAAGGATGCTTGAACTGGACGTATCGTAAAAAGGGATGAACTCTGGATTCTCTAATGGGTTGGATTCCCCGATAATCTCACCACCTTTTCCTTCATCTATTCCTTCGCCCTCTTCATGGGTTTCAAAGGATTCAACCATGACATCTCCCTCGAACGGTTGTGGCATTTCTTGCAAAGAACTTTCCCGATAAGATCAGGAACGTGGTTGATATCTTAGAACCATAGGACGTTTGATGTTGGTGGGGGGAATCTCCTTTGGGGATGCCTTTGTCTCTTCTGTAATTTCTTGCATTAGGATCGGTCCACCTTGTGTTCTGGAAGAATTGTCGCTCATAGCCTTCACCTCATTTATACTACCTGTCTCGAATGGACATCTTAAGCTTTTTATTTCTTTTTCGCCTTTTTTGGTCATGGGAAATTCTATCTCCAGCTCTCCATTTTCAATGAGATCTTGGATTTTATGTCGCAAAGACCAACATTCTTCAGTCGTATGCCCAAGTGAGTTAGAATGGTAGAGACATATCTTGGTGGAATCATAACTCTTTATCTTGGGTTTTATAGGAGGCAGCAACTCAGTAATCCTTCCTTTGCTTATCAGAAAGTGTAGTATTTCATCTTTGAATTTTCTTAGAGGGGTAAATTTTCGGACTCTTTTGGAGTTTGTTTGATCTTTCATCTTTGAGAATTCGCATTCCCTCGATCGATTCTTCCGCTGGTGAGATCTTCTAGCAATTTTATCATCCCCATTTTCTTGTATTTTCAGCCTGCTTTGATCTTCTTCATTTAGCTGGCTCATCGTGGAGTCCTTTTTCTCTTGGCTTTCTGATAGTTGAGTGAAAAATTGCCTTGTTTCCTGATGATGGCGCATTTTCTCGACTTAGCCAAAGAGTTCACTTGATTCTGGATCGCATCCAATTTTTGCATTACTGGCATACCCTCCTCCGAGTTTTCCCACTCTATGACATTTGTTATGTGCTTTTGGGGGTATTCCTCCATCCTTCGTATGTACTTACGAATTGGATACATTTAAGCACTTCCTGACCCGATCATGTTTACTTCTTATGTATCATGTCGCAACGGAAGGTTGGTGTTGACATTTTGTTGGTCAGGTTGTTCGACCACAATACTGCCTCTTTCGATCAGATTTTGAATCTTATGTTTTAAGGACCAACAATCTTGTGTATCGTGTCCTAGAGACCCTGAGTGGTAAGCACATCTCTAGCTTGGATTGTATCTTTTGCTCCATGGTTCCAGAGGTGGAGCTAGTTCGGTAATTTTCTTATGATCCATTAATATCGCCAATACATGTTCAAGGGAATCGCCCAGTGGAGTGACTACCCGATTTTCCGTTCTTTTAAATTTTCTTTTCCTGTCTGGGTATTGGTTGAATGCAGTCTGTTGTTGAGATGGAAGATTGTCTTGCATTTTCCAAATGGGGGGACTGTAGTTTGGCCTCCTAGCCTGCCCCTGTACAACAAGGGATACATCTTTATTGCCTTTATTAGGTACCCCCTTGGGATCACTCGCATACTTGCCAGTCTGTATATGTTTGGCGACTGCTTCCAAGGCAGTGAAGTCTTTAATCTTGCCTGCCTTCAGGTCCATCTCTGTCATTTCGCCGTGTTTGATCATTTCCTTAAATGGCTTTCCTATGCCTGCTAGGATCCTCTCATAGTAAGGACCCTCTTGGATATCAATAAATGCCATTACCATCTCAGTTTCTGTCATTGATGGAATGACTTGCGCTGCTAGATTTCTCCACCTTTGGGCATATTCTCAGAAAGATTCAGTACTTTGCTTTTTCACTTTAGTCACTTGATACGATCTGGTGCCATTTATGACTAAAAATCAGATTGATTTAGAAAGGCGTGGGCCATTTCTTCCAGTTGTGGATTTTGGCATTGTCAAGTCGGGCATACCGAGCTTTAGCTTCTCGGTGAGACTCTTTTGAAAAAGTTGCATTACGAGGCTTTCATTTTTAAAGATAAGACCATGATTCGCTAATGTACACTTTTAGGTGTGTATAGGGATCGCTTTGCCCATTGTACTTTTCAAACTCGGGACTTTGAATTTGGTAGGATATTGAGCCCTGAATATCTGAGAGATCCGAATAGGTGACACTCCCATAATTTCCGTCCCTTTAATTGGCCGGATGGTATCCTCCATTTGTTGGACTTTCTTTCTTATATCCCCGGTTTCTCGATCATCCTTGAGATTTGTGATTTCTTTATTGGAATCGGGTTTAGGTATCTGGTTTCCATCTTTTTACCAATGCCCCGATCGCCTTTACGTGTGAAGGACTCGGTTGAGTAGGCATTGTTTGGCCCTGCGTATTTTTACTTTGTTCTTTTAGAAAGACAACCAATTCTGCTATCTGATTCCTTAATCCTTCAAACTCCTCTCGGAAACAGGAGTAGGATCAGGTTGGCCCGGTGTAGCCATGCCTAACGGTGGGATCAGTGCCTTTTTGGACTTTAAACGGGTAACGGGACCGATTGCTTCCCTGCGAAAGACTAACATAGTTTAGTCTTTAGGGAATGTATATAATAACATGCTATGTGACGTGTTCATTTTAGGAATTTTATCATGCAAAACTGATGTCAGCTGTTTGTAGAATGTTAAATATATATGTGTACACGTTTCTTCATATTTCTCATTACATGGAGATAGATATGGAATGAAATTACAAGTAATTGTGTTACAAGTAATTGAAATGAGAGCATGAAGAGACTTTCCTCCGTTTTGGGTTTATTAGAGGCTGACCTATCTTAGGTTACTCTCACGGATTTTTGGCATGAAGGTTCCCAAATCATCGCAATCTACTTGACGGGAAGTTAATCCGGTCTTTCAACTGGAGCAAATTTGGGTGGTGCCTTTCCTGAGCCTCGGAGAATTAGTCTTCTCACGAGTCCAGTAATCAAACACCGACGGGATAGCCTCCCGGTGGAGGGACCACACAACATACATTCACATACATCGCGTCTCACCGTATGAAATGATGACATATGCGAAGCACTAATATCACAAGCAGATATGGTGCGAAGCACTAATATCATAAGCAGTTTATAGTACGAAGCACTAACATCACATGTAGATATGATGCGAAGCACCAAGTGCAATCAAGGCATGCATTCGTACACATTCATCCAATGTAAATGCAACATCCACAGACAAGCAGATAACAGTTTTGAAAAGATTGTAGTAGCGGCTTAAGTCCTCTTACTCCAAGTCCCAAAGTGATGCGCCACCACGGCGTCGATTTTTGGATGTCCCTTTTCGTTACTTGTTCTTTGGTGTTATCATTTTAGGTGAGATTTGTTTGAAAAAATAAGAGAAAAAGGTCTGACATGTATAATGTCGACGATGGACTATTAAGAGTCGCCAGTTGGTTTTTTAAATGGTTGTACCAACACAACCGAGAAAAGGTTTGCACATTGACCCAGTGATGTGACACTGATATATGGGTCGGTGAAATCGAGATTCGTTTAGGGTCCGGGACTTGGTTATCTGGGGGAAGGTGTTAGGCACCCCGACATCCGTGTTTACCACGGTGATGCCTCTTTTCAATAAACTATTATCCGAGTGTCTACGTGTGTGGGTCAATGTCTTTGTATATGGAAGTTGTGCAAGGCCTCGTTCGAACCTATATACGGTGGTTTGAATTTATGTAAAAATTCATTTTTAGCAAGATATGGCGATGATGTTTTATAAAAGAGGTTTTTTCAAACCACGATGCTCAATAGGAATTGTGACCTTTTACACTCCCATTTTATTAAGTGATCGGCTTGATTGATTTTATTTGATGATCACGAGGGCATCCGCATGCGAAAATAATATATAAAAAATAATGCCGACTTCCTCGTGGGTATGGAAACCATCTGAGGAAATTCAGACATCGCAGAATAATTTACAAGCTGGTTACAGCTGAAAATGTCCATCACGGGAACCGAATCTAGATCCAATGGGATGAATATGTGATCACATAATTCCTAAGCTCACAAGATGCGGTTTATATGAAAGCGATGGCGGTATATATATATAAAAAGTCAGAATATATATATATATCTGAGACAAGATCACCAACCACGAAGCACCTCCATGGGGGATCAAAAATGTAAATAAAGTTGTTAAAAGCTATCAACCACCACAGAGGAAACTCCAGGAGGGACGAAATGTAAATAAAGCTGTAAATACGGTCAACCACCATAGAGGAAACTCCAGGCGGGGATGAGCGTAAATAAAGTCAGAAGCGATCAACCACCACGAAAGTAAACTCCAGTGGGACAAAATATATATATATATATATATATATATATATATATATATATAAGCAATAAACATATAGGATGTAAAATCCGGAGCTCATCGAGCGAGTTAGTTCGACCACAGTTCATACATATATATATATATATATATATATATATATATATATATATATATATATATATATATATATATATATATATATATATATATATATATATATATAAGCGAGTAAACACACAAGGGCATCAAGTCTAGGCTCATCGAACAAAGTCAGACACACAGTTGATATATATAAATATATATATATAAAAGTGAGTAAATGCACCAGACCGAAGTCTAGGCTCATCGAACAAAGTCTGACACACAGTTGATATATATAAGTATATATATATATATATATATATATATAAAAGCGAGTAAACGCTTCAGACCGAAGTCTAGGCTCAATCGAGGCATAACTCGATAATTTTAGTAGATATATATGTATGTATATATATATAATATATATATATACAAGCTGAAATGAAACCACGGACCGAAGTCCTGACAAAAGCAAGCAACACGACTCTCAACGTGTAGAAGGGTCTGTGCAAAGATGAAGAGAAAGACTCTAAAGTGCGTTAGAAGGCTTATAGTTAACTGATAAAGAAGGCTTTTATATCTTTAGAGTGGGTAAACACAGGCTTTTGTGGGTACAAAAGAGGCTATATATGAGCTCACAGGTGTTTAAAAGTGGGAAAATACAACATATGGCGAGTCACGAGAGAAAATTGTGCAGGGTTTCCCCGTCTTTTTTCTCTTAAAAATCTGCACCCCAAGCCCCATATTTATAGACGTGCTGCGGCTCCTAGTAGCAGTGTACTGTGTTTGCCCGAGGTGCCACTGGCGAAGTGGGTCCCGCCGTGTCGGAAATGCGTCTGTATTTGTTAAGCTCGATTAAGCTCATAACTTTCAATCCAGGAGTTCGATGGAAGCGTGCCATACCATTCCGGAAAGCTTTTTCAGAGAGCTACACAATGATATATGATTTGACCTTTTTTGATTCTAGGAAGATGGGTCCATGACCAAAATGACATTCCCAAGTTTCTGTTAGGCAATCCGGTGAGCCGTTTTGTGTAGTCTGCGCTCAAGAGTTAAGATATCGCTCTTGTGGGAGTTCCTTTGAAGTATTTTGAGTTGAAATGAGTGTATTTGATTTGAAGTGAAGTAGAGATGGAAAAATGACCATTTTGCCCCTCCTGGGGTTATCTCCGATTTTCGCACAATTGTAGCCGTCGTTTCTCAAGTTTATCTCTGAGGTTGGCTTGTTGTTGACTTTGACTATCCTCAGGGTCATCTCTGAGGTTGGGTTGACCTCCTGGGGCTATCTCCAGGCTTTGATCTTGATCCTCCGGGGTCATCTCCGAGGTTGAAACTAACTTTCTCGGGATTATCTCAGGGGTTGGAACATGATTTCCCGGGGCTATCTCTGGGGTTGGATTTGGTTACTCCCAAATTGCGATCCGGGGTTTGATGATGAACTTCTGGTAGTATCTGGTATGGATTTGTCTTTCAGGGTTCCCTCTTAAAAGACGAATCTGTCCTCCTGCAATGTTAGTAACAGTAGAAGAAAATTTCGAGTGTCTAAAAGGGTGTCACTTGATGCTCTGGGTTGCCAAAACATAGCTCCATATCATTTAAATGCTCAAAATTAAAGATTTATTAAATCTGGAAAAAAGTTCAAAAAGTGGCCTGACAGTCATATGTCAGTGACCTTAGATCTTTATGTGTTAGATGTTTTATGTGTTTTATGTTTTGAATCTTTTCTATGTCATGTGGACTATTATCTGTAACTGGAAACAGGTTCATATCATGTGTGGATTAGAAGTTATACGTGGTCAAAACCGGTTATGACTTCTCACAAAATCGGTTCTTGGCGACGTGAAAACCTAAAAACCTATTCGACAAGATTTTTACGGTCATTGATTTGGCTGTTGTTACGTGTTTTAGCAATGTTGTTGTTTTAAGGTTGTTGTATGACATGTATGCTACACAGTAATACTTTTATATTACTTAGATCGTGACCAGAATAAGAATTAATCTTTGTCAAACCTTGGTTGACCGTCTGCTTCGTTGAAGTTCTGGAAAACCCAGAATCTTCAAAGGCCGAATTTCTGACAAGCTTTTGACCGGCCTTGATCTCTTAGTTTTGATGTTGTTAGGTTGATGTAATGTAATAGAACTGTACCCTGTCATGTGGTCTACAATATAGAACCATGATATTACACAAATCAACCCAGAATGAAAGATATGAAGATCGAAAGTAGCCTATCCGAACTGTTCTTCATTTCTGGGTAACCCAAAAATGAAGAACAGCTCCTGACAAGATCTTTGAGGGCTGATAACTCTCTGGTATGTTGTTGTATGGCCATGAAATTAGTTGTAGGTTGTAGTATTACATCCGTACTACTATCCTAACACCATAAGCTACCCAGAAATCAGCAAGAACACTGCTTACATGATGGTCAAACTGAGCCCCTCGGTGACTGACATGAAGTTCTGGGTAGCTCAAGAACAGGCTCAAGAACACCTATAGCGACGGGTTTGTCGCTATAGGGCCCTTTAGCGACAGTTAGTTTTAGAAAATTATTATTTTAATTAAATAAATCGAATAAAGTTGTTTTTAATTATTAAAAATACAAAATAAATTCTGAAAAATTATTTTAAAGTAGAAAAATGGTTTTAATTATTTTAAGTATATTTCATAAATATTTAATATTTTTGGAATATAAATGGTATTTAATTTATTTAATTATAATATTAAATAAATTATTTAAAATGATTTTAATACATGAAAAATCATGAAAAATAATATTATGGCATAATAAAATATTTTAAGTTATTTTTAGTGACTTTTAATATTTTATGATGAAATTCATTAATTAATTAATATTAATGATAATTAGTTTATTTAATAAATATATTAAATAATTTATGGAAAATAGATTTAATGATTTATAAATCATATAAAAATGATTTAAGTGTTAGAAAAATATTTGAAGTTATAAAATATAACTTTTGATATTTTGTCATGAAAATATTAATATTAAAAGCAATTATCGGATAATGAATTGAAGTGTTTAAAAATCATATAAATATGATTTTAAGGTATTAAAATATTTTGATATATTATAATTAAATTATAATATTATGCTATGATTTTCATTAATATTTAATATTATATATATATTAATGATAAAGAGAATAATGTGGTATTTATATTAATAATGATTATTGAATAATGTTTTTAATTACTTTAAAAATATTTAAAGGAAATAATAAAGTATTAAAAATACTTTGAAAAATTATAAATATATTATAATATTATAACATGTATTTCATTAATATTTGATAATAAATAAATATTAATGATAAAAGAATTATGTGGTATTTAATTCATTTTAATATGATATTAATAATGGAAAATTCATGATAAATAGATAATTATTTAAAAATTATTACGAGCTTACGAAAAATATTTCGACTGTTAATAAATTATCGAAGATAATGGTTAAGTGGTTAGACAGAGTTTAATTGAACTTAAACTCGAAATTTGTCTGACTAGACCGTCGGGATGTTAGATTTGTGTCGGGTTCAACTCAGACTACAATAGTTTGACTTGATACCGAGTCTTATGTGTGTTGTAGACTAATAGGGTTATGTGTTATGTGTTTAGGTTATTCTATATATATATATATATATAATAGTATTATATTGTGATGGTATTATTCTAATATTGGAGATCTATATTACTAATATTAGGTCTTCGGATAAAGCGTTATAAATTGCGTAGCGGTAATCAACGGTGCATGTAAGTTTTTACTTAACTCTACTTAGAGTTGTTTCATTCAGATATGCTTATGGATAATCATTGCTGATTGCCATTGTAGAATTGTACTCTATACATATTGCATGTATAAGTCAGGTATGAAAGGCTGATCACCTTCATTACCATTCGGTCTAGATATATTTGTTCATGTATAATACTTGTTCAGTCAAAAGTTTGTTCGTGCTAATTCACAACTATATTGTTGAATTATAGCCAGCTTATTATTCAGATTCTTTTAATCATGATATATCGTTAAATTATTGAACTTAAACTTGCTGGGCAATCCTTATGCTCACCCTTGCTATATCATGATAAACATTGTACACTAAGATGAATACGTCGGATACAAGGAAAGGTCAAAGACAGTTCCAGCTTAAAGTTAATATGTGCGATTAGATTTGTAATAGTATTGTATGATATTAATGTTATTGTAAGTCAAATAAGTTATGAATGGTGTATTAAGTTAAGGTTACTCGACCTTGGGGAAACGTGTGTAAGTTTAATGTATAAATAATTTATGTTTATATGTTCCGCAAATAAGTAATAGTTGAATATAGTGATAGTGATAGAATGATTGTACCCGATCCGCGGTGATTTGGGACCCGGATTTGGGGCTCTCAAAGGTCACGCCACTGGCGTGAGTTTCAGTGAGGGCCACTTTGGTCACTATGATCTTGGCTATTTGGCTTGAAGTGGTGTTGCACAAGGCGGACTACATGCCACAGATAATTTTGACAGATTTTTCAAACTTGTGAGATTTTCGGACTCGTAACTTCTTCGTTATAAGTCTGAATTGGCTCGTTCAAGAGCCTACGGTTCATAAATCACATACTCTACGTGTTCATGCAAGAATTTTATCTATTCAACTTCGTTTGCTAAAAATTCACCTATTAGTTCATTTTTAACAAAAACGATAAACGTTCGTGAATGTTCAATGTCGTTTCTTCGTTCTAAGTCGGAATCCGGTCATTTTTGAGTCCGCAACTCTATAATGCCAAATACGACTTGTCTCCATCGAAAAACCAACGTTTCTGAGTTCAAACACAAAATCCGACTTCAATTCCGAGATTTTCACGATTGGACGATTCTCGTCCAATCGTGTGAATTCCGGCAAAACTTCATTACTAACGATTTGTTCATTATTCCAAATTCATTCATTTCATTAACTGGAAATCTCAATCTATATATTACAATAACTTATATTCAAATTAGGTTATGACTTATTTCTTATAAGTTCATAACTTAACAATTTCTTCAATATAAGATTTTCATTTCCTTGTGACTTATTATTAATTAGGTCATTTAAGTAACATCATTACATCCTATCAATCATACAAACTTCTTAAGTTCATCATATGACAAGTCCATATATGTACTCCATAAGTTCATAACTTATTTAGGTTTAAGTTATTTATTCCTTACTTATTCGGCTTAAGTCCATTGATTAAACATCTCTATGAGTTCTTAACATACATGATCATCACTTCTCTATCAAACTATCATGGTAGAGATAGAAGAATATAGAACAAGAGTCTTACCCTTGATGAACTAGTTCTTCTTCTTCTTGGAAAAAATTTAATTAATGGAAGTTAGCTTAAAAGTGCTTATTCTCTCTAACCAATAAGTTGTTTGACATGGATGAAATAACAAACAACTAATGACTTCATATGTTTGCTATTTATAGAAGGGCTAAGGTTAGGGCATTCTAGTCATTAGGACATCCCACCTCCTTAACTCACCTCCTTATTATTCCTAACTTAAGCTCTAAGTAAACTTGCTCCCTAAATAATTTGCTTGGCCACCACATAAAGTTCTTTGTCTCCAATTCACCCATGGGTTGCACCATGGATCTTACTTTACCCATTGAATCATCCATTGGGCTAAAGCTAAATTAAATAGATTATTTCTTGTGGGCTTGCCTTAATTTTGTTTGGGCTTCATATTATTAACCACTTGGCTTAACATTAATCCCATATAGGTTTACACCTTTATTCATATTGGAATTGTTCTTCATACAAAATCCACCCTTCTATTTCATTAGACTTTAATACCTAACATTCTAAAATTAAGTCCACATGCGAAATATTGCATTTTCCATACTTAGATTATTATTACATAATCCATCTTGCCTCGATATTATAACGTTATGTATTTCTCGGAAGTTTAAAAAAAATTCCCGAGCGATAAACGATGAATAGTGTTTTTCGTAAAATTTATCGGAAAGCTTTTATTTTCGTCTTGGAAATTCAAACATTTTAATTCCCTCATGTAGTTAAAATACTACGATGTTCCGACGTGTCTAGGTTATAGAACTACATGTCTTATTAACACATAATAATAACAAATAATATTATTTTATTCATTATTTAATTATTTCAAGTATTTTACAAAGGATCCGAATTTCTCGGTCGTTACATTCTTCCCCCCTTATAAATATTATGTCCCCAGAATCTCGCCTTAGATTACACAAACAAATGAGGGTAATCCTTCTTTATCTTTTCTTCCAATTCCCACGTTGCTTCCTCGGCATCGTGGCTCTTCTATAACACCTTTACCGACGATATAACCTTGTTTCGCAGAACTTGTTCTTTTCTATCGATGATTTGAATCGGCATCTCTTCGTATGTTAAGTCCTTCTCGAGTTGAATAGGCTCAAACTCTATTACGTGCTTATAATCCGGTTTTTAAGGACGTAACACCGATACGTGAAATACATTATGTATTCGTTCTAAGTATGGCAGAAACACTACCATATACGCTACCTCACCTACCCGTTTTAGCACCTCAAAAGGTCCTATAAACCTTGGGCTTAGTTTCCCCTTCTTTCCAAAGCGTATCTTTTCTTTCTAGGGAGATACCTTTAGAAATACGTACGAGCCTATGTCAAACTCCCTATTTTCTCGATGTAAGTCTGCGTACTTCTTCTGTCTGTCTTTAGCTGATACGAGACGCATTCGTATCAACTTCACTACATCCGTTGTTTGCTGCACCAATTCTGGTCCTAGTATTCGACGTTCTCCCACTTCATCCCAATACAATGGTGTTCTGCATTTCCTTCCATGCAAGGCTTCATAAGGCGACATACCTATGCTTGCATGATAACTATTGCTATACGCAAACTCTACTAATGGTAGATGATCATCCCAACTACCCTTGAAATACATGACGCAAGATCTTTACATATCTTCTAACGTCTGAATTGTCCTCTCGCTCTGCCCATCAGTTTCTAGATGATATGTCGTACTTAACTTCAACTGCGTCCCCAACTGCTCTTGTAGACTTCTCCAAAAGTTCGACGTGAATCGTGGGTCACGATCTGACACAATCAAAATGGGTGCTCCATGTCTGGAAAAAATTTCCTTAATATAAAGTTTCGCTAATTGATCTAAGTTATACTTTACCCGAATTGGCAAAAAGTGAGCCGACTTTGTCAACCGGTCCACTATCACCCAAATTGCGTCATACCCCTTCTGAGTAATCGAAAGTCCCACGTCCATCGTGATATGCTCCCACTTCCACTCCGGAATCTCCATTGACTGTAACAAGCCACTTGGTCATTGATGTTCGGCCTTAACTTTCTGACAAGTCAAGCACCTACTCAAATACTCGGCTATCTCTCTCTTCATGTTCGGCCACAAAAAACTTTGTCGAAGGTCTTGATACATCTTAGGCCCTGTTTGTTTTGCTCTGAAATGGTCTGAATGGCTCTGAATCTGAGTTATTCAGTCATTCAGACTGTTTATTTACAAATTTTGAGATTTGAATTGGGCTGAATGCATCTGACCGATTCTTTAAAAAAAAATTGGTCTGAATCGGCTGAATCATGACTTTTACCCAAATAGCCTTGTTGCTCTCATCTGTAGCGTCACTTCTCCATCCCTAGCGCTGCTCTACATTTGGCTCTCCATCTCTTCTCTGCATCTCCATTTCCATCTATTCTCTGCATCGTTGGTCCATCGCTTCTCTGACAGGTAACCCTCGTCTCTCGTCGCTACTCCATCGCCCTAATTTGATCTATGTTTCTTCATGTATATGGTGGGTATGTGATTTATGATTTGAGCTTTAATATCTAGTGGGCATTGTATGTTTCTTCTATTTGGCTTTGGGAAAGAGAAAGGGTGACTGATGATGATTCTCCATGGCCCTCCGACTCTGATATTTTTCTCTTTTACCACTGTTTACAAGCTTTTGATTTTATATTGTTTGGGGAAAAAGGGAAACAAATGATTTCATGTGAAATTTGTACATCATTTTCTTGTTTTGGGTTCTTTGAGGAAAAATACATATAGTGGTCGTTGATTAGGAAATATTTCTATGTTCTATTTAGGAAAAATGACTGCATAAAAAGATGACCCCATTTATTCTTGTTAATAGGCTTTTGGAGGATATTGCATTTTAAAGAATTTGATCACTATTAATGATCCGATCTTGAGTTTGACTAATATAATGTTTTGGGTCTTATTAGTTTTAGTCCATATTATAATAGTTAGAGTTTTCTAATTACTATATAAATTTTATTTGGTGTGTAAATTATTGTAATGTGAGATGTACAAATATAAATACATCATACAAGCAGAATAGCCACAATTTGATGAATCTTATTTCCCATTCTTCTTTAATTTTTTTGAGAATGTTTTGTTATATTCAATCTTACATCTAACATATATTTAATTGATTTTGTTTCTTATGCACCATCAAATTAACAATGGATATCCCCCAAACTATGTTCTTTTCCATAGTGCAGTATTGGCAGTATTGATTTTGGATAAATTCCACCATCTTAGAATTTAACCTTTGAAAGAATAAATGAATTTCAACAGGACATTTCCATTAAAACATATATGCAAAAGCTTATATATCATAGCTGGATGATGCCAATTTTGTGCTTGCCTGCCTATTTTTTGTATTGGTGGGTAGTCAAACTTAATATAAGTTTTTTACAACTTTTGAGATGGACATTCTTTCAAACTTTTTTCCTTTGTAGTTCAAAGTTTTCTTGTTTTCAATATTTTTGAAAACAAGACAGTCCCCTTGATTGTGTACAATGTCCACAAAGTATATTTGTTTATAGTAGATTTGTTTATTATTAGGATTAGAATCTCTAAATTCATCCTTTTATTTGTGTTAGGCATGGAACAATCGGGTGAAACTCAAAAAAAATCAGGAGTGAGTTGGAGAAATGAAAATGTAATGAAAACCTTTCTTGAAGCATGTATTGGAGAGGTTACAGAAAATGGTAGGCTAGGTAGTAGTCTTAAGCCATATTCATGGTCAAAAGTGGGAGAAATACGGAAGAGCACCCACAACTTTATTATAGATCATAAGAAAATGAAAAATTGTTATGATTATATAAAGGGAAAATACACTGCATGGTGTCAACTAAAAAGAAAAATCAAAAATCATTATGATCCCACAACTAACACGTTCAACTTCACGGATGAGGAATGGGAGCTAGAGTCAAAGGTTAGTAACTACTTTTTAAAGTTAATCATAAAAGCTTGTTAAATTATTAAACATTGGAATACTATGTTGGGTATGATTTTTGGATACAGGCAAATAAGCATGTTGACTCCTTGAGGACTTTACCTTTAAGTTTTCCCGAGCTTTGCACTCAACTGTATGATGGAGGTGCTAATACGGGGATTGATGGCTGGGGACCTAGCTCTAAAAAGGATAGGACTATTGAACCATGGATGCTCTTAGAAGACGATGAGAATGAAACTTGGGTTGAAATGGTTTCACGCAAGTTAGGATTTCTAGTCTAGTTAAATATTTACTATTGGATGCTTTTAATTAAAACTTTAATATTTTGTAGGGATTGATGGCCAAAACTTATTATTTTGGGTGTAAAGGGTTAATTTTGGATCGATGGCCATAACTTTTGTATGAACTTGTTACATTTGGTATATAAAGTGACTCACTCAAATTAATGTAATTATATTATTATGTTGACATGTTTGTTTAACTCGTTACATTTCTTATTTATTTTTCTACGAAACTTGGGTTTAAATTGTTTGAATTATTCAATACTTTGTTTGATAATTTATTTGAATTATTTATTTTTATTTGTTGTACAATGAATATTGTATTTAACTTTTTTAAATACGTCCAGACAAAATTATATACTTGTTCAGAATAGTATAGAGGGGTAAAAAAGTAAAATACTGTTATTCATATAATATCAATTATCAAATAACTTTTTTCATTCAGATTCAGCTCATTCAGATTCAGATTCACATTCATTTAGTTTTTATCAAACATCCCCTTAGTGCTACCAGAATGAATCGAGTACCTCGAACTGTGAGCCTCTTGTAACACTTGCTCCTTTAATTCCGTCTCATTTGGAACCCAAATTCTTCCTTCAAGTCTTAATAATCCCTCATTATCAAGACTAAACTTAATATCTTTTTCATTGGTTAACAGCTTCTTCATCTGGTCACACTCATCAGTTTTGAGTTGTACCTCCTTGACTCTCTCTACGATGGTAGATTGGATCTCTGTCGCAAATAGTCACTGATCTCCATCCCAGCCATCTCTGTTATTAACTCAGTTTGAGCTGTTAACATAGACAACTTCTCCCGACCCTTTCTACTTAAGGCATCAGCCACTACATTAGCTTTTCTAGGGTGATATAGGATTTCACATTCGTAATCATTTATCAACTCCAGCCATCTCCTTTGTCTCATATTCAACTCCTTCTATGTGAAGATATATTTTAGACACTTGTGGTCCGTGTATATCTCACACTTTTCCCCGTAAAGATAATGTCTCCATATCTTTAAGGAAAACACTACCGCGGCCAGTTCCAGATCATGAGTAGGGTAAACTTTCCGATAATCCTTCAACTGCCTAGATGCATACGCAATGACCTTTCCATGCTGCATGAGCACACAACCATGTCCTCTATTCGAACCATCGCTATAAACTACGAAAATTCATGTGTCATCGGGTAATAACAAAACAGGCGCTTCACTTAACCTCTTCTTCAGTTCTTGAAAATTGTCCTTGCATTTCTCAGTCCATACGTACTTCACCGTCTTCCTTGTCAAGTTAGTCAACAGAGTAGCTATCTTCGAAAATCCTGAATGAATCTCCGATAGTAACCCGCTAACCCTAAGAAACTTCGCACCTCAGTCGACGTTTTCGGTTGTTTCTAATTCATCACGGCTTCCACCTTCGTTGGATCTACTGAAATCCCTTCATGGTCAATGACATGACCTAAAAACTGTACCCTCTCTAACCAAAATTCACACTTAAGTGAACTTCGCATATAACTTCTCATTCCTTAATGTCTCCAACATTATCCTTAGGTGTTCAGCATGATCTTCTGGCGTCTTAGAATAGACTAGAATATCATCGATAAACACCACGACGAACTTGTCCAAATATTGTTTGAACACTCTGTTCATCATATCCATAAATGCAGCTAGTGCATTTGTAACGATCGAGAAATTTGTAATTTAATTTAAATATTTATTGAATTAAATAAATATTTTAAATAATTTATTTATTCGGGAAAATAAATAATTGATGAATTGTGGTGAATTAATTTGGTAACAAAATTAATTAATGTTAATTTGAATAATGACAATTTTATCTAATGGATTTAATTTAAGGAAATAGTTAAATTAAATCAATTGCTTAATATTTAAGAAGATAATTAAATTAAGTGAATTGTTTAATATTAAATGAATAAATTAAATAAAGTGATGTTTCTAATTTATTAATTAAAAATTAGATATATACAATTATTTATTTATTATAAGTATAATTATAATAAGATTATAATTATAAATTATAAGTTATTTAATGGGTTGCATGCGTGACAAGTGAAACTATATAATATAAGATTATTTAAATAATCTAGTTGGGGGATTTGGTGTGTGACCAAACAAGCCCTTGTGGCCTTTGGCTTTTTCCCAACTGACGTCTTTTTATTTTTTAAACTGACGTATGTGGGTTTATGGCTAACTTATATTTTCCTATACGTCTTATTTTTCCCTAAGGCTAGACAATACAGAAAATACAGAGAGGGTTTGAGAGAGAAGAGAGAAAAACACCGAGTTCTTGGTGATTGGCAAGAGGAAGAAGGGGAATTGCTAAACCTAGTCACCATCCTTTTGGTAGCATACAATCAAAGTGGAGGTATTTTCTAAACCTTAGGATTATATATATATATATATATATATATATATATATATATATATATGTATATATATATATATATGTATATGTATATGAGTTTTACGGCATAATTTGTAAACTCTGTGAATTCTAGTTTTTATAAATTGTTGTTATGAAACACATGTGTGATGATTATATATAGTTACGATGTTAGAGGTTGTAATCGGACATGAATTATATCAGATTTCTGATTTAAAAGGAAGAAAAGTATGACAGTGTTTGTATTTCTTATATGGCTTATGAAAAGTACCAATTTTATTGGTCAATTCGTATGCTAAACTATAAATTGGATTTTTTTTATGTTAGTCTATTAAGAAATGCACATAACGTAATTTGAACAAAGTAATTCGGACAAGAATCGAAGTCACAGTGTTCAATTTTGTGAAGAAACTCAAAAATAGAGTTTTAGTATAAAAATATGGAATTTTGAGAAATTAAACTAGTTTTAGTTGATGTTAAATTATGTTAATTGGTTGTAAATGTTAGAAAACATGTTTGTAATAGTTTGTACCAATTATAGGTGTTAATTTCACTATTTTATGGGTGAAATTCATGTTTGTTGGGCTAAAATTAAAATTTCTACTATTCATTGTCGTTTTACGCCTCTCTTATCTATGCACTTACGAATATTTACTTGCGTATGTGCCAAGGCAAGAAAGCTAGCGTGGCTGCTGCTTGATCCCAAGCCTTGTTGCTTGCTTGGTTTTCTGTGATCGAGCACCAGTAGCAATTACCTTGATGCAAGGCAAGGGATAAGCCTTGTTGTCTTGGTGCCCCAAACCCGAGCGATCTTGATGCCTTCATTCTTGAGATCATGTGTAACAAACTTATATTTGTTTAGCATGCATGTGAAGGATATTAAAACATAAAGTGGACTATAATAAGAAATCGTAAGATGTTGTAATTCAAAGCGTGAAGATTTTAAATAATTATTTAAATAAGTTATAAAATGAAACTAAAAGTGATGTTTTCAAAAGTTGTAGATAAACGATAAGGTTTATGTCGATTAATGTGTGATTTCAGAGGCGTTAAATATGTTAACCTAAATGGTTAGGTTCTAGGTTAGGGTTATGACCTAAATGAGGGTTTAATACCCATAGTGTTGATATTCATACAACTAATTGTTGTTACGATTGTAATGATGTATGTAGGGTAATTGAAGATTATATTACATTTGTGTATTTTACAAACAAGGCAAGTTCTTTAACCCTACTCTAATAATAATTGGGAAAGTTTCTAAACCTTATCTCATTACATTTGAGCAAGTTGTTCTAACTTCATTCTTTTATTAATGAATGCAAGTTCCTAAATTCTGTTGAGCAATATTATTGATTATATTCTTATATACGATTGATTAAGCTCTTTTAACCTAATTCGTTACATCGAGCAAGTTTAACTTTTCTAATTATTATACAAAGCATATATTGTTCTAATACGTCGATTCAAATGAGATTATTCTAACTCTTTTGAACATAGTACTTTGAATGTGTATCGTGTTTATTCAGTTATATATTGTTAATATTCGATCTTTGACTTTAATAGCCTTGTTCAGTTATACATTCTTGTATTAAACCTTTATTGATGGAAATTGAATAAGTGTTCTAAAATTCTAGAAACACTGATAAGCTAGTTCCAAACTAAACTTTCTTTAGTGCGGAAATTCTAAATTCAAACAGAGACGAACAACCCTAACATAGGGGATTTTATACGTGTAACGTTTAGATGTTTGTGCATAATACATGGTACAAAGGGCTGATCCCCCTAAGTACGTTAAGAAGAGTTTGTATAGTCTAACGACTGTTAAGGTTAAGGTAATAATACCTAAATACCAGGGACATAGTTCATGGTCATAAGACCCTCATATATTAAAAGCTCGAACTTGTTTCTATTTCTATTCGTAGAACAAGTTCAATATTTTACAGCATTCGTTGTTCATTCAGATATGATTATTATTACTATTCTTTATGTCAGTGAGCAATTGTTTGCTTACTCTTGCAATTAACAATGCAGCTAAAGTCGAAAGAGGTGATGAGCCATCAACTAGCAAGGGAAAGGGCAAGATGTCTAAGTGATGAAGAATTAGTTAAAGTTTATTTAAATGCTTGAAGTTATAAGACTTGTTTTATTTATAATGTATTCCGCAAACTGATGTAATAATTTAAGGTTAGATTACCTAGGATTGATTATGAGATGATGTAACCCTTTAATGGGAAAGATTATTGTTTTAAGTTATTTAATGTTTTATCCTTTATCATGGGTAGATAGATGTAATTATTTTAATAGTGAGCACCAAATTCGGTGGAAATGAATTACCCAGATTTAGGGGTGTCACAGGTTGGTATCAGAGCATTAGGTTATGAACCTTAGGTGGGAAAACCTTTGGAAGTAGCCTTTATGAAGTCAGAAAACATAGAGGTGTCTAACCCTTATCGGGTTTTAAGGAATGGATTAAGGAATCCATTGAAACTAAACAATAAAAGACATTATGTGCTATGTGTTAATAACTTATGTGCTCGCGAGTATCAAAAAATGTTAAGTAAAATTTAAAATATTTTGTTGTCAAGATGTCTGACTATAGAGGATCCAGTCCAGCTAGGGAGGTGATACCTCAGATGCCTAGAGATGACGAACCCCGGGATATTCACGTGGTGCGGGAACAGTTGATCCAGGAGGATGAGCATGTGACCGATCACGAGGAGGATAGTCCTGAGGAGATAGGGGAGGAAGATGATGAGGATGATCGTGTGGAGTTTCCACCAAACTCCGTATCGGCCAAGATAAATGATGCTTTGTACGACCGTAACATAGAGTTACAGGATAATGTAGAGGAACTAAAGGAGATGGTTGATATGCATCACGTTGCATTTGGAACAGAAGGATGTAGAGATTCAGGAACTTGACTCAAAACTTGGAAACACGGAATGGAATTTAGTTCATACCAAGGGTCAGCATGAAGACCTGTTGGCAGTGAACGAGAAGATGAAGACTGACATGCAGAAATTGAAAGATGACTTCAAAGAGGAATCAGCTAAATGTACAAGGGCAGAGGACGTTTGGATGAAGGCGACTCAACATGCGGACCGTGCTGAGGCTAAAGTTTAAGTGAAGAAAGCCAAGATGAAGGAGATGGATTATGCTTTTAATTCTGCGATTGATAGGGCCCAGGATTGAGTCCACTGTTACCCACCTCAGTTTGAAGACTCGCCGTGGCTTGTGATGGATCGTAGAATGACTTATCATATCATGGAGGAGGAACGTCGAGAAGCCTTACGACGTCTTAATATTCCTAGATAGAATATGAGTGATAATAATATGTGGTTAATTATGTGAATAAATGTGACACCCCCAAATTCTGGTACTTCATTTCCTCAAGATTTGGTGTTCACTTAATCAAAACATTCATTTCTAACTACCCAACCATAATAAAATTGAATAATAAAAACTTGCCCATACAGGATTAAACATAAATAAAAATCTCCCAGGTTATCTAACCTTTAATTACAATCATTCAAATGCAGAAATTAAGTTATTACATCATTCAAAAGTCTATACGATAAAATAAAATTACAAGTCTTCATCACTTGTACATTTTTCCCTTTACTTTGCTAGTAGTAGGTTCATTGACCTTCTCAACCTTAGCTGCAGTAAGTATTTCATATGCAAGAGTGAGCAAACAAGGCTCACTTGAAATAAGAATGAATAACTTTACAACATTACAACATTTGCTAGAAATAGGCTCAATAGAACTGAATGATAGGTTCTATTAACATTTTTAAACATACTACTGAGGGTCTAATGACCACGAATCATGTCCACAGTTATAAGTAATCTTTCAACTTTAACTTTAACAGTCATAAAGCTATAAGGACTCCACGTACTTAAGGGGATCAACCCTTTGTACAATGTATTGTGCACAACCATTCCAACGCTAAGCGTAAACCTCTAATAAAAGAGTTGTTCATCTCAGTATATAGAATACAAGTCCGCACCAAAGTAAGATTGGTTTTGATACATTACAGGGTAATTTAGAATTCAACGGTCATCAACTAAGGATTAGTTGAATAAAAAAGAAATAACTGTATGCTATGGAATAATCATAACTGGATCAATATTAGTAAATTAATATCATGCTTTAGGAATAATCTAATAGCATAAACATTGAATAATCATAACATAATTTGCTTTGAACAATATTAAGTCAAAGTTATTGATAATTGGATACCAAACATGCATAATGAATAGTAATTTGAACGATAAAGTTGTTCAACACTAGAATATTAAAATATAACGATTTGAATGCTAAATAACAAGTTACATATAAAAGAAACTTGCTCAATACTAAATATACGATTTAGAATACTTGCATCCCTATGAACAACTAGATACAAGAGCTTTCTCAATAATAAACCATCTAGCTCTACGAAAGTGTAGAGTTAACCACTTGTATAATTGAATTTGAATTAAAAACAATAATGTACTCAATGAAATTGAACTTGCACAATGAAGTTTTAGAGTTAGAAAACTTGCATAAACAACTAACTCAATTAAAGTATGGAGTTAGAAAACTTGCTCAAAAGAGTTTAAATATTCGCACAATTATAAAAGTAGAGTTAGAGAACTTGCCTTTAGCACAAGCTAACCCTTACCACTTGAATCTCAATCCCCTATATATATATGTCATCATGACATAATTAGTCATTACCAACCTTTTATTTCTATATAAACAAATATATACATCATGTAGGTTAAATTACCAATTCACATAATCAAACTATGTTAATACTAGTTAACCCTTGATAACATGCTCATTCATAGTTTAATACTACTGAAATCATCATTTAACATTCCTATTATTAACACATAACATTTATTTTCAAACTTTGCGTAATAAACTAAAACCGTCGTAACATTACGCTAACTTCATGTATGCTTATTTCCACGCTTATATTGTGGTTGGTATGGCGTGGTAACATAAGCGCTTGCGAATCTTTATGGCGTGAAACTTATCTTCTTTGAATATATTTGCTTAAAAGTCGAGAACTTCGGCGACCAAGCTTCTAAGCAACAACATTAACAAAAAGCCAAATTGGCCTACAAGCTCTAATCTAACAAACTAACTACATGTAATATATATATAGACTTTCTGTAAACATATTTTAAAGACTCTAGCATGATTATAGACATATAACAACACAATTATCAACTTTAGAACACTCAGTTTCACTACTTTTGGCAAAAACTCCATTTTTGACATTTTAATGAAAATCAACACTGTGATTTTGTTTTTCAATCAAAACAGTAAATTCAAAATACCATGGTTATGGTTATACGTACTCTATCAAATTCAATAGCCAATTTATATATATTAACAATTAATCAAACCTTAATTACATTTTAAACTAAGTCATACTCATATATTTTCATATAAACACTATAATATGGTTTTCTTCACAAATTGCATACATACATGACTTAATTTATCTATCATCACATATAAAATCATGAAACAACCTTTTACAAACAATTATCATACAAAACTATATATACATATCAACAATTCATCTTTTATAATTATTTTACAGAGACGTTTTGGGAAGAGGAAAACTAAACTTTTAAAGAAAAAGATTGAGTTCCTACCTTGATTAAGAAGATGATATCCTAGAGTTAGAAGAAGATGGTTATCCTTTTGATTATCAAGCTTCTCTTCCCCCAATTCCTTTCTCAATTTCTCTAGCCTTCCTTCCTCTCTTCTTTTCTCTCTATAAACTCGTCAACTGAGTCTTCTTCTCTCTTCTAACATACGTACTAACAATATAATGTATATAGTAATAATATATATTAATGATAAAATATAAATATAGATATAACTTATATCAGTTATGTTTTATTTGAAAATCAAAACACATAAGGCTTGTTTGGCTAACCACTAAAATATAATCAATTAATCCTTATGCCTTGTTTGGAAAAACACAATTAGAATAAAGACTTAATAGACATTAGGCTTTGTTTGGCAAAACTGAATTAAACTCCTCTAATTTATTTTAATAACTCCTTTATAGCAAGGTTATTCGTCACACTTCCAATAATTTAAATAATCAATCAATTCAAATATTAATCTATTAAATTACTTTAACACATAAATCATTATCACATGATTATAATTTATTTTATAATTATAATTTTATTCAACAAACTAACACTTTATTTTAATCACAAATTCCAATTAAAATATTATAATTCATTTAATCATTATTAGCTCTCTAACTTAATTATTAAATTAAATTGGTATATAATCTCATAACAATTAATTTTCTTAACTCCTTAATTATTTATACAACAAATAATTAACTAAACCACATCAACTCAAATTGAACAATAAACATATCCATTAAATACTTATATAAATCAATAAATATTTAATATTATAATTTAAAATTCTAGAATGTTACATCATTCCCTCTTTACAAGGATTCTGTCCTCAGAATAACAACTCAACCAAATCATTCCTTACAATCTTCCCTACTTACAAAGATTTTGTCCCCAGAATCGAAGACACAAATTAAACAAATAACTCAGGGTACTCTTTCAACATTTTCTCTTCGAGTTCCCACGTAGCTTCTTCAGCGTTGTGGTTCCTTCATATCACCTTCACATAAAGTATAACTTTATTCCTGAGCACCTATTTTTTCTTGTCAACTATCTGAATAGGAATCTCTTCATAAGACAAATCTTTCTCGAACTGCAATGGTTCGTACTTGATCAAGTGTTTGTAGTCGGGTTTATATGGTCGTAACATCGAAATGTGAAAAACATTATGAATGTTTTCCAACTCTAGAGGTAGAGCTACCTCATAAGCCACTTCTCCCACTCTTCGCAGCACTTCAAAGGGTCCAATAAACCTCGGGCTTAGCTTTCCCTTTTTACTGAAATGAATTTTCCCCTTCCAAGGAGAAACTTTTAGGAATACATAACTTCCTACGTTAAATGCACGATCTTGCCTGTGTTGATTAGCATACTTCTTCTGTCGGTCTTGAGCTACTACCAATCTTGTCCTGATGAGTTTGACAAAGTCAGCAGTTTGTTGCACTAGTTTTGGTCCTAGCAGTTGACGTTCACCGACTTTATCCCAGCACAGTGGAGTTCTGCACTTTCTACTGTACAATGCCTCGTAAGGTGGCATGCCGATGCTCGTATGGTAACTGTTTGTATAAGCAAATTCCACCAACGGTAAATGTTCTTCCCACCTTCTTTTAAAGTCCATGATGCATGTTCTTAGCATATCTTCCAATGTTTGGATTGTTCGTTCGCTTTGGCCATCTGTTTGCGGATGATAAGCCGTACTCATTGGCAACTGTGTCCCCATGTATTCTTGTAGTCTCTTCCAGAAATTTGAGGTGAATCACGGATCTCTATCGGACACAATTGATACTGGCACTTCGTGCCTCGAAACGATCTCTTTAATGTACAATCTTGCCAACTGATCAAGATTGAATCTAATCTTTATTGGTAGAAAGTGCGCTAATTTCATCAGTCTGTCCACTATCACCCAAATCGCATCGCATCCTCTCTGAGTAGTTGGAAGACCCACCACAAAATCCATCGTGATGTGTTCCCACTTCCATTCCGGTATTTCCAACAGTTGAAGTAATCCGCTGGGTCTTTGATGTTTGACTTTTACTCTTTGACATGTCAAGCATTTCGCTACGTATTCTGCAACGTCCCTTTTCATATTCGGGCACCAAAAATGTCGGCGCAAATCTTGATACATTTTCGTGCTTCCTAGATGAATTGAATATCTTGAGCTATGAGCTTCGGTCAAAATTTCTTCTTTCAGCTCTGGTGTTGCTAGAACCCAGATTCTTCCCTTAAACCGTAGTAGTCCTTCAGTATCGATCTTGTATTTTACGTCACTACCCTCAATCAGATTTTCTTTGATTTTCCCATACTCTTCATCTTGTAGTTGAGAATCCTTCACTTTGTCCACTAAAGTTGGACCAGTTTCTATCTAGAATAGTTGTTCGTCAGATTCTTATGGAAATTTGATTTCTAACTCCAGTTTTGTCATTGCTGAAATGAGCTCCTCCTGAGTTGTTATCAGCATCAACTTTTCCCGACCTTTCCTGCTTAAAGCATCTACAACCACATTCACTTTTCCCGAATGATAAAAGATTTCACATTCATAATCTTTTATCAATTCCATCCACCTTCTTTGACGCATGTTCAAATCCTCCTAAGTGAAAATATACTTCAGACCTTTGTGGTCTGTGTAAATCTCACATTTCTCTCCATAAAGATAGTGTCTCCATATCTTCAGAGAAAATACAACTGCAGCCAATTCCAAATCACGAGTCGGATTCCTTTTCTCATAATCCTTCAGTTGTCTTGATGCATACGCAATAACTTTGTCGTTCTGCATAAGAACACAACCCAACCCTTTGTGTGAGGCATCACTATACACCACAAAAATTCTTGTATTATCTGGTAATGTCAACACAGGTGCCACACTTAGCTTCTTCTTCAAATCTTGGAAACTCTCTTCACATTTCTCCGTCCAAATGAATTTTACAGATTTCCTTGTCAAATTTGTTAGCGAAGTGGCTAACTTAGAAAAATCTTGAATAAATCTTCTATAATAATCAGCCAGTCCCAAGAAACTCCTCACTTCTGACGGTGTTCTTGGTTGTTCCCAATTGATTACAGCTTCCACTTTTGATGGATCCACTGAAATCCCATCCTTATCAATCACGTGCCCAAGAAATTGTACACGATCTAGCCAAAATTCGCAATTAAAGAATTTTGCATACAACTTTTCCTATCTTAGTGTTTCCAATGTCAAACGTAAGTGTTCCACATCTTCTTCTTGAGTTTTGGAATACACTAGAATGTCGTCGATGAATACCACTACAAACTTGTCTAAGAATGGTTTAAACATCCTATTCATCAAATCCATGAATGCAGCAGGGGCGTTGGTTAAACCAAAAGACATCACCAAAAATTCGTAATGTCCATACCGAGTTCTGAATGTCGTTCATGGTATATCCTCCTTCCTCACTTTCAATTGATGATACCCACTTCTCAAATTTATTTTCGAAAAGTATTTATCACCCTTCAACTGATCAAACAAGTCATCTATTCTTGGCAACGGGTATCTGTTCTTAATAGTAACCTTGTTAACTCCATATAATCAATGCAAAGACACATTAATCCGTCCTTCTTCTTCACAAATAAAATTGGCGCTCCCCACGGCGATACGATTGGTTGAATATATTTCTTGTCCAGCAGCTCTTGTAACTGTACCATCATTTCCTTCATTTCTACCGGAGCCATTCTGTATGGGGCCTTCGATATTAGTGCTGTTCCCGGTGCCAAGTCGATCACAAACTCTATTTCTCTGTCAGTGTAAGTCCCAGCAAATCCTCCGAAACACGCCTTCAAATTCCTCACCACCGGTATCTCTTCTAGTTTCATACCCTTCTTCTGAGTATCGACTATGTAAGCTAAATAGCCCACACAGCCTTGACTCAACAATTTCTTGGCCTGCAAAGTCGTCGGACATTTCATTTGTCTAGACGACTTGCTAGCATAAAATACTACCTTTGACGGAGTCATAAGGTTTACATACTTCTTGTGACAATCAATTACCGCTCCATATTTGAACAGCCAATCCATTCCTAAAATAACATCAAACTCTCCAAGTCTAATCGGAATCAAATCTACCAACAAGTTATTCTCCTTAATATTCACCCTACAGTTCTTGTACACGAATCTAATAGGGATTACTTGCAATTTCTATGTTCAAAGGAAAATTCAGTTCTTCTCTAGGCAATTCTAACCTATTAGCAAATTCATCAGATATAAACGAACAAGTAGCACCCGAATCGAATAATACATAACCATTTATATCATTGATTGGGATAATACCTGACACTACATCTTTTGATTGCACAACATCTTGCATGTACCATGTTAAAGGTTACTGGCGTCAGGGTTTGTTTATCATGCAGTCCTATGATGGCCCATGTACCTCCATTGTTACCTCCATTGCTTTTGGTAGTCACTCCATCCTTCTTCTTAGGTCATTCGCGAGCAAAGTGATCCTTGGATCCGCACGTGAAGCACGCATTCTTCTTTGGTTGAGTGAAATTTGGGGCGATGTGACCCTCCTGGCCACAATTGAAGCAAACTCATTTCCCCATCAAGCACGCACCCTTGTGAAATTTCCCGCATGTCGCACATTCTTCAAACTTTTTGTTTTTCTGGTTACCCTGCTGGTTTCTAGCACCCATGTTTCCATTCCACTTCCTCTTCAAACTGTTGTTGTTGTTGTTGTTTCCACCGCTACCACCTCCATTCTTAATCTCATTTTCATTCTTCTTCTTCTTTTGTTCCTAATTGAACTTTGTCATTTGCCTCACCTCACTTTTCAGTAATCGCTTTTCTCCATCATCACTTTGCAAACATCTTCAATTGGAGCAGGAAAACCCTCTTTGTCTGACCAGGGGCTTCAATCCTGTTCAAATCTTTTTCGCCTTACGCTCGTCGTCATGTCTTTGACTGATATGGCGCAAACCTCGCCAATTCGTTGAATTTTGCGGCATACTCAAATACTGTCATCGTTCCCTGCTTTAATTCCAGAAACTGCACTTCTAACTGACTCAATTCCTTTTGATTATCAAGCTTCTTTTCCCCCAGTTACTTTCTCAATTTCTCTAGCCTTCCTTCCTCTCTTCTTTTGAGTCTTCTACTCTCTTCTAACATACGTACTAACAATATAACGTATATAGTAATAATATATATTAATGATATAATATAAATATAGATATAACTTATATCAGTTATGTTTTATTTGAAAATCAAAAGCCATAAGGCTTGTTTGGCTAACCACTAAAATATAATCAATTAATCTTTATGCCTTGTTTGGAAAAACACAATTAGAATAAAGACTTAATAGACATTAGGCTTTGTGTTGTTAAAACTGAATTAAACTCCTTTAATTAATTTTAATAACTCCTTTATAGCAAGGTTATTCGTCACACTTCCAATAATTTAAATAATCAATCAGTTCAAATATTAATCTATTATTCTATTAAATTACTTTAACACATAAATCATTTTCACATAATTATAATTTCCTTTAAAATTATAATTTTATTCAACTCAACTAACACTTTATTTTAATCACAAATTCCAATTAAAATATTATAATTCATTTAATCATTATTAGCTCTCTAACTTAATTATTAAATTAAATTGGTATATAATCTCATAACAATTAATTTTCTTAACACCTTAATTATTTATACAACAAATAATTAACTAAACCACATCAACTCAAATTGAACAATTATTTATTCAACAATAAACATATCCATTAAATACTTATATAAATCAATATATATTTAAAATTCTAGAATGCTACAATAAATAAATTGTGAATCCCATATTTTGAGATAAATAAAGGGATAGTATGAGTATGTAATCCTGAAACTTGTATTATTATTACTATTCTTTATGTCAGTGAGCAATTGTTTGCTCACTCTTGCAATTAACAATGCAACTAAAGTCGAAAGAGGTGATGAACCATCTACTAGCAATGGGAAAGGGCAAGATGTTTAAGTGATGAAGAATTAGTTAAAGTTTATTTAAATGCTTGAAGTTATAAGACTTGTTTTATTTTATAATGTATTCCGCAAACTGATGTAATAATTTAAGGTTAGATTACCTGGGATTGATTATGAGATGATGTAACCCTTTAATGGGAAAGATTATTGTTTAAATTATTTAATGGTTTATCCTTTATCATGGGTAGTTAGATGTAATTATTTTAATAGTGAGCACCAAATTCGGTGGAAATGAAGTACCCGAATTTGGGGGTGTCACATCATTAGTCAACCCAAATGACATCACCAGAAACTCGTAATGACCATAACGAGTCATGAATGCCATCTTTGGTACGTCTTCATTCCTAACCTTTAGCTAATGGTACCCCGTCCTTAAATCTATTTTAGAAAAATACTTCGCCCCTTTCAACTGATCAAAAAGATCATCGATCATGGGCAATGGATACTTATTCTTTATTGTTAACTTGTTCAACTCACGATAGTCGATACAAAGTCTTAACGATCCGTCGTTCTTCTTGAAAAACAGTACCGGTGCTCCCCACGGTGAAACACTTGAATGTATATACTTCCTGTCCAACAGTTCTTCCAACTACACCATCAACTCCTTCATCTCAACTGGCGCTATACGATACGATGCCCTGGAAACTGGTGCCGCTCCTGGCACAATGTCTATCACGAACTCGGTCTCCCTATCCGGTGGAAGACCCAACAATTCACTTGGAAATACATCCATGAATTCACTCACTATAGGTATTTGTTCCATGGTCGCTCCCACTCTCTGGGTATCAACCACATGGCATAAATAACCTACACACCCCTTCCTTAACAGTTTCGTAGTTTGTGTCATGGTAAGACAACACGAACGTCCTGACGATTTATTACCGTAAAATACTTTCTGAAGTTGTTTTAACGTTCTAATATTTACACATTTCTTTTCACAATCTATAATTTCCCCATGGTTCACCAACCAATCCATTCCGAGAATTATGTCGAATTCTCCTAACTTTATCGGTATCAGGTCTACCGATAATTTACAACCCCGAATGTTTACGCAAAAACTCCTATGAATATCTTCAACATGAATTATTTCTTTGTTTGCTACCTTAATATTTAAAGGTATAGGCAACTTTTCTAGGAAGTAATCTTAATCGTCTAGCAAAATCACGTGCGATAAACGAACAAGTAGCACCCGAATCAAACAGCACGTATGCATTTAGATCGTATATCGGAATAATACATGCAACTACGTCCCCTGAGGCCATCGCATCTTGACAGTCAAGTTAAACGTACGGGCCATCGGTCTACCCAGCTGTGCTGGACCCCCAATAGTTAACTTACCACTATTAGCGCCCTTATTCCCATCCGTCCCCTTCTTCGGGCAGTTCTTTGCCATGTTGTTAGTTGACCCACACACAAATCATCCGTGGTTCTTCTTCGGACTCAGACAGTTAGGCGCAATATGCCCCTCCTGTTCACAATTGTAACACACGGCCTTACCCTTGAGACAGACTCCTAAATGAGTCTTCCCACAGGTCTTGCAAGCCTCTATCCTCCTCTTCAGGTCCCCTAGTTTCACTCTGGTATTCCCAGAGCTAATCACCTTCCACTTGTAGCCTTCGCCACTCCCACTGGCTCCCTCGATCTTCACTCCCCCATCTACTTTCCCCTTATTCTTCTTGTCTTTGTGGTACTGGCTCAACGCCTCGCTACCACCTTCGGCGATTATCGCCTTCTCTAATTTGATTCTAGAGGAAGTACTTTGGAACACCGATATGCGATTATAGAGCCAGGGTTTCAAGCCCTATTCAAACTGTCGTGCCTTCCTAACCTCGGTGTCCACTTGGTGTGGAGCGAACCTCGCCAGTTCATTAAACTTGGTGGCGTATTGGGGAACTATCATGTCCCCTTGTTTTAATTCAAGAAACCGCATCTCCATCCTTCCTTGCATGCTTGTGGGAAAGTAGTTCTCGAAGAATATCTCCTTGAACCCCACCCACGTTAGAACCTCTATCTCGGCCCTAGCTTGATTAGCCTCCCACCAAAAGTTGGCCTCTCCCTTCATCATGTAGGTTGCAAAGGCAACCTTCTTGGCCTTGTCGACATTTGCTATCACAAATGCCTTCTCGATTTCCTTCACCCATGTTTGGGCTTCGATAGGGGCCGTAGTTCCTTTGAACTCCGACGGACCCACGCTTTTAAAATCCTTAAACGTAGTAGCTCGTACTACACCAGGATTTATAGGGATGTAAGCCCCAGTTCTATTAAACGTTGCAGTTAAAAGATTTACAAACTCCTACATGGGGTTAACCGGACCTCCCTCCGGTTGATTTGTGTTAGCGCCTTGATTACGTGGTACTCTTCTTGGCGACATTTTGCTGTTATAATAAACAACACATTTCGTTATTATTTTTTTTTTCATTTCTTGTTAGTTAGTTATTATTCAATTTTAAAGAATAACTCAAACATTCATTACTCAACATGTTCCGAAAAAGAAATCTTATATTGATTCATTGTAGTATAACACTACATCAGTTACATTACACAGCCTAAGCTGATTACATTACTTTCCCACAATTGCTTTCCAAAAATTGGGATTTACAAAAGACTACCCTTTGTTATACAAAAGAGGGTTTTATGTCACTACTAGATACAAAATATTTACATATCTAAACTACTCTAGCCACTACTAGATCACATCTACCTTAAGGCATTCTCAAAATTCTCCTTGGCAAGACC
This sequence comes from Panax ginseng, assembly GCA_020205605.1. Lineage (NCBI taxonomy): Eukaryota > Viridiplantae > Streptophyta > Magnoliopsida > Apiales > Araliaceae > Panax > Panax ginseng. Next base: position 65,054,084 of record CM035136.1, read on the forward strand.
ATCGATAATATCACGGCTGATAGTATGTCGTGTCTGTCCTGATTCTACTGGATAACCAGCTACCTACAGCTGGAAGTCTGCATGAGAACTTCTATGAATATAGGACATTCTCCCTATCTTCTGTTTCTTGGTCTTTAGCTCCCCTCTGAGCTCAAAGACCTCCTATTTCAGCTCATGGACCTTGTCCTTGGCCAAAATCCTCTCATCATGCTCCTGCTCCCACATGGGCTCCACGTCCGTCTTATCTCCTATTACCACCTGGAGCTCTTCTTTTAGCTCCTTAACCTCCTGATAGTAGTGGATGTTTCTATCCTATACTGACATTAAAAGTGACATCATTGACTCCCCGGAGACATCTCTAATGCTATAGCTACTGGGTTGAAGGACACCACCTCCACCTCTTCTTCTAGCATGTCGTCGAACACGGACATGAGGTCTAAGCTCTCTGAGTCTCTAGACTCAACCACTACTACCTCGGGATCTACTGCTAGGGGGTTCAGTATGATCTCTATCTGATTAACCGACCTTCGCTGACTACATGTAAGTCTCTATTTTCTATTGACATCTACAACAACAACAAAAATTTTGATTAGTACACGTCAGTAGAATAATAAAAACACATAACATATATAATGCATTTTTATAATGTTAATTTACATCTTTTATTCTTTGACTTTTCTTAAGGTTATGACTTAAGGTTTAAATCCCCCATAAAGTTTTATAACATAATGATTTGATACCAACCCGTGACGCCCCCAAATCCAGGTATCTTCCAACCCAACTAATGGTGCTACACGGTGCTACAGTTCACACAAACATTCAATTGAAATACCTCAAAAGAACAAATATGTCTTCTATATATTCAAAATAATATTAACATTTCCCAGGTTCTTTATAACCGTTACATTTGTCCTTGTCATAATATCAAATATTATTCTTACAAAACTATACTATTACATAAGTAATCTACGGGTTTGCCTTCGCCTTCCCTTTAACCTTGCCGGATCCATCGGTTCGTTCGATCTTAGCTGCATTCATATGGTTCAAGCAAGAGTGAGCCTAACTAGCTCAGCAGGTACAATAATTCTAGTAAAATAGCATGCTTTAGACATAGGAATAGTATATCTTCAATAAATGAACAATAGTTACGAAGTACTATCGATAATTCAAAATAGCACTTCTTTTCATTCAAAACATTTTACAACAACAATATTCAGTAAAACATCAATTCCGGTCCAAGACCATGAGCATTTCATAAGTACTTTGAAAAGGACATCTCGGCACGAAGTCCTTAAGTCCGGCATAGCTTACGAGCACGTCTAGGTGATCAGCCCATAGTGCTCTATGTTTATCAACACTACATTTATTAAACGTGTATACGTTTAAGTTGTGGCAACCTCACGTGCATGTTGTTTAATGACAAAACAATTTGGCATACTCAGTCTCCTTTTGAAAACCACAACAATATTAGTTTAGTAAATCATTGCCCATACTTGAAAGATTAAAAGAAATCCAACATATCGCAAGTCTAGCCGAAGGAATTGGCGTGGACTTCATCAGACATTAACTCATGCGAAGAATACATGAATCACAAAGCTTGTCCAGATCGAACTGGAACAAGGGTTAGAGTACTTACCTTCAGCGTCTGCTTATAGATATAACACGTGCACTTTAAGTCTTTAAGTCTCTAAAGTATATGATAACATCACATAGCACATTAGGTCATAAATAATCATAGACGTTTCCTAAAGAATCTTACCCTTCTTCTAATCTAATTACGTATTAGATTTGTTATTATTGGTTTCGGCTTTCCTTTATGTCATTCTTACGTTCACATGCAATTGACTTTCTTTAACTCTAAGTGATCATACTTGAGGTTTAATTACGACTTGATAATGTTTTATTAAGTCCTTTAGTTAAGTGTTAATCATTTACTATTCATGCTCAACATGTAAACATTCTTTACTATCTAAGTTTTAAGGCTGGCACTGCGGCGCCAGCTATTCCTTTCTGTGCTGCGATGCGACGTCACATATTTGGCTAGAAGACCGGACTCGGCGCTGCGGCTCGAGTCCCTTCAGTACGGGTCACGCTATGGCGTGAGCTTCTAGGGGCTGATGGCCATTTTCGCGCTACGACTATTTGGCTTGGAGTCGCGCCGTGGCGCGGACTCTGTGCCACAGATAATTTTCACAGATTTTTCAAACTTGTGAGATTTCCGGACTCGTAACTTCTTCATTATAAGTCTGAATTGGCTCGTTCAAGAGCCTACGGTTCACAAATCATATACTCTGCATGTTCATGCAAGAATTTTATTTATTCGACTTCGTTTACTAAAAATTCACCTATTAGTTCATTTTTAACAAAAACGATAAACGTTCGTGAACGTTCAACGCTCGTTTCTTCGTGCTAAGTCAGAATCTGGTCATTTTTGAGTCTGCAACTCTATAATGCCAAATACGACTTGTCTCCATCAAAAACCAACGTTTCCAAGTTCAAACACAAAATCCGACTTCAATTCCAAGAATTTCACGATTCGACGATTCTCGTCCAATCATGTGAATTCCGGTAAAACTTAATTACTAACGATTTGTTCATTATTCCAAATACATTCAGTTCATTAACTGGACATCTCAAGCTATATGTTATAATAACTTATATTCAAATTAGGTTATGACTTATTTCTTATAAGTTCATAACCTAACAATTTCTTTAATACAATATTTTCATTTCCTGATTACTTATTATTAATTAGGTCATTTAAGTTACATCCTTACATCCTATCAATCATACAAACTTCTTAAGTTCATCATATAACAAGTCCATATATGTACTCCATAAGTTCATAACTTATTTAGGTTTAAGTTACTTATTCCTTACTTATTCGACTTAAGTCCATTGATTAAACAATTTTATGAGTTCTTAACATATATAATCATCACTTCTCTATCAAACTATCATGGTAGAGATAGAAGAATATAGAACAAGAGTCTTACCCTTGATGAACTAGTTCTTCTTCTTCTTGGAAAAAATCTAATTAATGGAAGTTAGCTTAAAAGTGCTTATTCTCTCAAACCAATAAGTTGTTTGACTTGGATGAAATAACAAACAACTAATGACTTCATATGCTTGCTATTTATAGAAGGGCTAAGGTTAGGGAATTCTAGTCATTAGGACATCCCACCTCCTTAACTCACCTCCTTACTATTCCTAACTTAAGCTCTAAGTAAACATGATCCCTACATAATTTACTTGGCCACCACATAATGTTTTTGGTCTCCAATTCACCCATAGGTTGCACCATGGATCTTACTTTACCCATTGAATCATCCATTGGGCTTAGGCTAAATTAATTATATTATTTCTTATGGGCTTCCATTAATTTAGTTTGGGCTTCATATTATTAACCACTTGGCTTAACATTAATCCCACACAGGTTTACACCTTTATTCATATTGGAATTGTTCTTCATACAAAATCCACCCTTCCATTTCATTAGACTTTAATACCTAACATTCTAAAATTAAGTCCACATGCGAAATATTATGTTTTCCATACTTAGATTATTATTACATAATCCATCTTGCCTCGATATTATAACGTTACGTATTTCTCAAAAGTTCAAAAATAATTCTCGAGCGATAAACGATGAATAGTTTTTTTCGTAAAATTTCTTGGAAAGCTTTTATTTTCGTCTTGGAAATTCAAACACTTTAATTCCCTCACGTAGTTAAAATACTACGATGTTCTGACGTTTCTAGGTTATAGAACGACATATGTCTTATTAACACATAATAATAACAAATTATATTATTTTATTCATTATTTAATTCTTTCAAGTATTTTACAAAGGATCCGAATTTCTCGATCGTTACGGAGGAGGACAATAACTATCCCTTCATCACAGTTGTCCACAAAGACTTGACCCTAGACAACTGGAGCATTGTTCTTTGCATCTGCCGAAAAGGGTAAAAAGGGCAGAAAGTCCATCTGCCCTGAAATGTAGATATTATTGACTGTTTACTTTTGTTGCACAGTATTAGCAGTTACTTTTGTCATGTTTTTCTAACGCTTTGTATGATCAAACAATCTCATATATTAAGTGAAAGCATTTTGTTTTCAAGAATCTAGAGTTGGATCTGTCTAGCCTTGCCGATGAAATGCCAAATCTCCACAATGACTACAACTTTGATGTAGAGTTAGACTTTGACTTGATGGGGATTGAGCAAGAAGAGATAGATGACTATTAGGTGCCTGAGGAGATCAAAAGAATGTGTCGAAGACAAACCCAAACCAAACCTCGATCAAACCTCCTCTATCAATATCGGAACCTAAGAAAACCCTAAAGAAATCCAGATAGGCATAGACCTTACATCAAACCAAAGAAAAGACCTGATTGTTACACTAACCCAGTTCCAGGATGTGTTTGCATGGTCACATGAGGACATGATTGGTTTGCCTAATGACATTGTCATCCACCAACTGCCCATTAAAGAAGGATTCAAGCCAGTCAAATAGAAGCGTAAACGACTAAAACCTGAGTGGAGTCTGAAAGTCAAAGAAGAAATTGTTAAATAATTCAAAGTCGTCATCATCATGGTATCAACCTAACCTGAGTGGTTGTCCAATATAGGTTATTTGTGTGACGAACTAGATTTTTGTAATTAAATTTTTAATATTTATTGAATTAAATAAATATTTGCGATGATTTAATTATTAGATTAAGTAATTAATTGATGCAATTGTGATAGATTAATTTAATTATATGTGTTATATTTATTAAATTAATGTGGAGAATTTTATTATTCAAGGTATGTAATTATGTGAACTTATTGAATTAAATGAAATATTTAATAAGCATAATGTTATTTTAATTAATGTATTAATTAATTAGAGATTTAATAATTTGACATAATTAATAAATAAGAAATTAATTGTGAGACTACGTGAATTAATGATAAATTATCATATTTTATTTAAATTAAAGTAAATAAGATATTTGATTTATTTTATAATTGGGTGTGACACTATTGAACTATAGGATAAAAGACTTATTAAATTAAAGGGTTTTGAGCCAATTAAGGTTAACAAACAAAGCCTTATGGGGAATTAATAGCAGTTAACCCATGATTGGGTTAACTGACCACATAGTGCGTCAATTTCTTTCATTATATACGTATTCTTACTCCATTTTCTAAGTCTAGCAAAGAAATACAGAGATAAATTATTAGATAAAAATTTAGAGATTGTGAAGGAGATTGAGAGTGAGGAATTGAAAAGCATCTAAGCCTACTAATCTATACTCTACGCTCTGGGTAATTCCTTTAACCCAATTTTTATTAGGTTGAGTTTTTAAGAAAAAATGACTTTTATGTTTTATAAAAGCTCTGTAGTGGAAAAAAGAGTAAAGATTATATGTTAATTACGTGATAAATGTTATCATATCGTATTTGATTATATATATTTTTAAAACCATATCATCAGTTTCATAAAACATGTCATATATACTTTCTACAAAATTATAGAGTATAGAAATATGGCCATATGGCCCTTACTCGTAATTTTAATACGTCAAACATATATTGTGTTATAAATTTTACACCTGTATATAATTATAAATGTTAAAACGAAGAGACCAAACTTTAAATGAACGAATTCGGTCTTATAACGAATTCGTAGTGTTGATTTTCATGTTTTGTTTTCAAAACCTTCAAGAACATCAAGAACAGTAAATTACATGTGTAGATTTTTGTTAATCATGTGTTTTAACATGTTAAAATCATGCTAGAAGGGTTAAGTAGTTATTATATGTGTATTATAATGTTTGGGTATGGCTAAAGTCGTATAAAATAATTTAATTAGAGGTTTTGGCCATGTTTTATAATTTTTCGCGAATTGTGAACAAGCATTATTACTTCACATTGCATGCACATGCCATCTCCGTGTTTTAATACTCATACATGAAGACCAAGAGTCAGTCAGAAGGCATACCGTGTCACCGCAACACGAGAATAGTATAACAAAGAGCCAGCAAATACCACTCTCAAGAATGTTCAGAAACAAAAATTTTAAAATGTTCAAGTCCATGAATGTGATGTTAACTTAATCAAATTAACATAAAAATATGTTAGAAGTATAGTGAGATGTTAAAACAGATTCTTAACATGTCAATAACATAAGTGCATGTGGATTTAATTATGGATTTCATAATTAGCTTATTATTCGTCAAGTGTAAATTGTGTGACAATAAGTATGATAAATTGACTAAGTATAGTCATAATTCGAATTAGACAAAAAGAATGAACCTATGATGACTAGTTACATTATAATTAACTAGAGTTGTGAATGGAAATAATATGTAGGATTAATTCAAGGAACGTGTTTAATTAACGTGTAATCTACGCACGAGACAAGTTTCCTAACCCTACTTGTTGTCATTATTCAAATTTATAATTCAATTTCAGTTTGTTATATTAAAGATTATCTATCATTTCAAAATATGATTCTGTTATACAATACTTGTTCTATTGTATACCTCTTAAGATTTTTATTCAATTTAATTATCATTTATTGTTGAACTTTATTAGACTAGCGAACCCTTATTTGATTCGACTAGTCCATAGTTGATGAACGTTCTAAATTTCAGAACTCTTATTGATTTATCCAAACCAAACTTCCTTTGGTGTGGACTCTAATGTCAAACCTAGATGAACAACCCTGTATAGGGATTTCTTATGCGTTAGCGTTAAGATATTGTGCACAGTATGGTACTAAGGGCTGATCCCCCTAAGTACGAGTAGAAGAGTCCATACTCTTATGACTGTTAAAGGTTTCAAGTATAACCTTTGATAACCTAGGACATAGTTCAAGGTCTTATGACCCTCAGAAATCTTTTGAATTCTTGTTATTCATTCTTAATTCAAAAGTTGAGCTTTATTTCAGAAGTCTTTGATTCACTCGCATGTTATTATATATTATTATTTCATTTTCATACTTATGGGCAATCATGCTCACTCTTGCATAATAATAACATTGCAGTTAAGAATGAAAGGTATGATGAGCCTTCTAGCAGTAAAGGTAAGGGCAAAGCTAATAAGTGATGAAGACTTGTTATTTAATTTTAAGAATGTTATTTTAAAGACTTGATGTTGTTTAAGACTTATTTGTTTATGTTTCCGCACAGATGTTTAAGGTTAGTTGACCTGGGATTGTATTTATTATTCAGATGTTGTAACCACAAAAGGGGAGGATTTATGAGGATTTATTTCTATCTATTGCATAGTTTGCATTTATTATGGGTAGATAGATAGATGATATTTGTACAGTGAACACCAAATCCCGTGGAATTTAAGTACCCGGATTTGGGAGTGTCACAGGTTGGTATCAAAGCTGTAGGTTATGAACCTTAGGTGGGGGAACAACCTTAGGTAGTAGCCTTATAGGAAGAACATAGTGATGAAAAACTCTTATCGAGTTATAAGAAATGAATTTCTTAATTCATTAAAGATAATAAAAGACTTTATGTGCTTATGTGTTTAATTATGTGTTAGATGATACGACTTAGTAACTAAAACTTACAACTATGTTGTCAGGATGTCGGATGTTGGAGAAGCTAGTCGATCTGGGGAGGAGGAACCCCGAGTACCTATAGAGGAGGAACCCCAAGTACCTACTGAGGAGGAGCCCCGAGACATTCATGTTGTCATGGAGCAGTTGTTACAGAGAGAGCCATCTCTATTGATCACTGTTCTTGGTCAGGAGCATGAGCCGGAGACTGATCCAGAGGAGGATCCCAAAGAGGAGGAGGAAGAAGAGGAGTTCCCACCGCACTCCATTGATGCTGAGATGTACGACGAGTTATATGATCGTAACGTAGAGTTACGTAACACTGTCCATGATTTGACTGAGCGGGCGATTATTCAGCAGATTACCCTCAAGCAGAAGGAGAGGGAGGTTGTGACTCTTCACACACGACTGGGAAACATGGAATGGGATTTGGTCCACGAGAAGGGTCAAACTGTTGGGTAAATTTTAGTTACGCACAACACGCAAGTATACGTGGTCAACAAGTAATAAAGAGTAAGTAAAGTATCGTTCCCACAGAGAATTAACTAATAAAATTCACCAAGCATTAAGCCATAACCATCTCAGTCTTATTTAAACGAATGGTATTATATTTTATATTTAAACTATTAATTAAATAAACCTAACTATTCCTAGAGTGAGACTAGATAATAAAGACCTGAGATTACAATTTCATCTATTGACTCATTCAAATCCATACACTTCATGTTAGGCCAAACTAATTGTACCGGTTTGTTAGTCGAGAACACAAAAGTAAAGTACAACCATCTTTAATGTACCATACACATATCACATATAATCCACAATTGATAGAATACACATGAACACCCACATTACCGAAACCACTATATGTTTATATAATTTACAAATAATTAGGGTTTAAGCCCAAATTCTCAATTGACTACGAGCGATGCCTCAGTATATGTCTATCCTAAGCACAAATCATACATTATATCACAATGTAGAACATACAAACACAAGCTATCAAGATCAAATCTATACCCATACTCCGTCTTTCAAGTTCATAGAGTTATCATAGTAATTGATGGCCAATCAACTAAGCAAATAAGCATAAATCTTAATAGACAATCCCATAGCAATCAATAAGGTTAACAACGAAGTATATCAGATTAAACTAATCAATAGCATCCATTGTAATCTAAAAATAGAGTTTAGTTCATCATAGAATCAAAACGCACAATCCACAATTGATTATACATTGAGAAATAAAGATAGAAGTATAGAGAAGTTAGGGATTTGGGAATGCAAATCTGATATCTCTTGCTCCAATTCTAAATTTCATATGCTCTCCAATTGCTTCAATCTTCAACTCTAATCTAATCTAGGGTTCTAATCTAATCTAAAAAGAAAGAGAAGAAAAGAGCATATGTAATCTTCATTCAGCCCCCAAGGGGTGGTGTGTCTTACAAAATGGAAATACATCTAATAAATAAGCCCTAATTGAATCCCCCTCTCCGTTACGCTTCAATTACACTGTTTAATGAAAAGTCAGCTTTGGTCAACTTCCAAAGTCGCGCGGCCACGTAAGAATTGGCCTAAGGTGGACGCGGCCACGCGCAAGTGTTAAATAGCATCTTTTTGCTATCAGTCGGTGTGGCATGCTCGAAATTCATGCGTCGTCGAGAGGTTTTTTTTTCTCTCGTCAGTGCTGCTCTGGTAAAATGGCCACAACGTTTGATCCGGGAAGAGTTACGGGGCCTGTCACCTATCAAATCGATGATATCGACGAGCTCTATAACAGTCATTCTTTGATGATTGAGAAATTCTGGCCGGATGAAGGTTGAAATTGGGCTAGAAGGGACTGCTATGAAAATGGCTAACGAAAACAGCAAAGTTTGACGTCCGTTGGTACAAAGATCATAACTCTTGCATCCAAACTCTGATTAGAACGATTCAAGATATTTCGGAAAGCTACGAAGACGCTCTAAAATGTAAGCTAAGTTCCAAACCAAGAACATGAAGTAAACATGAAAGCCCAAATGATGTCCGGATTGCTTTTCTTTGCATTTTCCTTGCTTTTCCTTACCAATAGTCGCTCACACCGCTCCCAGACATATAACCTACAAAATGAACACAAAATGCATGAAAAGTAACTAAGACACATAAATATAAGCAACTAATTCAAGTAAAAGATATCAGATAAGTGTATATAAAATCCAATTATCACAAACCGAGGAAAAGACCGAGGAGATAGAGAAGTTAAAGAAGGAACTGAAGGAAAGCTCAGAAAGGATGATCATAGCAGAGGAGGGCTGTAAGACCTCGAATTTTATGAAATAAAAGTATTCAATTTTTCTTATAATTACAATTTAGTAAATGGTTAAATTGATAAAAGTTAAAGTTAAGGGTGATATATGAAAATTTTTTTCAAAATATTCAAGTTGTTATAAAATATTCTTTCCGTCGGGGAATATTCGTTTGGTCGTGGAATATTCTTTCTGTTGGGGAATATTCGTACGACGGCGCAACCATTTGTGGGCCCCATAACGGATAACCTCGCTTTCTATGAAGAAAACGACAAATTTGAGTTTTTATAAATAACTACGTAGTTATTCACCAATTAACGCCGTTGGAATACCCGTGGTTAAAACAAGAATACACGTTGTTGCATAAGCAGCATTACCAGTATTGCACCAATTATTGATTCTTACGTAAGAAGGCACTACTCAATAATTGTTACAGTAATTAATGTTCAGTATTTTATTGATTCAATAATTGCTGCGTTGATATTTTATATTACTGTTGTTTTAATAATTGTCACTACACAGTATTTTCCATTATCGGATAAATAATTCATATTATCTGAATAATATTATTAGATAACATTATTGGCAATGTCTAAAAAGTTCTGTCTAAGGAGAGGTTTGGTCACCTAATTGCGCCCCAGTAAGGAGAAATCCTTATTGGAAAGCCCCCTCTTTCCTGGGAACTGCCTGGTTGTCAATATTGTGATTCTGTAATATTATTTATGAATAATTAATTATTGATTTATATGATGAGGAAAATATTTATTTTATGTGGACATAGATGGAGAAAATTTTTAAAGTGACAATTGTTGAAAATTGATATTTTATCTTTTCTGATAAAATAATATTTTATTATATTATTATAATATAATAATGGTGATATTTTTTCAATGAATGTGGGATATATGAGTATATAAGGATGAGGAGTATTTTTTTTGCAAAAGTTGTTTAAAACATGTTAAACAAGTCTGTGGGCCCATTTCTTAACTGAAATTTAATTATAGCCTATAAAATCGTCCGTTTATAGATTTCGGTCAATTTCTGTTTGAAATTTAGAAAACCTTTCTTCTGCAAAGTTGTAGATAATGGAATTTCCAATAAAAAGTTGCGAGATTCGAATTTTTTGACAAAAAGGCTATTTATTATGAATTATTGAAGTTCCGAAGTTCTGAAATAATTTATTTTTGGAAGTTTTAATTAATTTTTTAAAAGAAAAACGTTTTTTTGTCATTTGGTGGGCTCCAATAGTGTTGCAAAACATGCTGAATTTAGTTGTCAAAGAGGTTGGCGTGAAAATTTAATATAAATAATATTATTTTAATAAATTTTCTGCTTTGATGTTCTAAGCAATTTCCTATAAATAGGTGCTGAGGTTAAAATTAAAAATCACACCAGAAACTGAAGTTTTCTCTCTATTTCTCTCTCTATATTATCGAGTGTATTATTGTGAGTATTTTGATATCTTAAGTGTTACTATACGGTGCAAGTTCGTTCAGCGTTATTCCAGTCAGAAGTACTGCTCTTTTGAGGTAGGGGATAGTAAGGGATATTATTTTGTTTAAAAATGATATTATTTCTTCAATATCATTATGCCGAAATATTGGTTGAAACTTTTTATCAAATTTTGAACTTTTTCATGTCGGGGTTACTATTCATGAGTTACTATTCACGAGTTACTATTCACGATGAGTTACTATTCATAAGTTACTATTCACGAGTTACTATTCACGGGTACTATTCACTACAAAATTGGTTTCTTTTTTCTAACCAAATTATAGTTGACTTATGAATATTACTCTGGAGATTAAAACTATATATTGATTATATTGATTTTATTATCATATATAACATTTTTATAACCCGTATGTTGAAATTCTCTTTCACTGGAGTGTAAAGATGGGTAGATTATTGGTATGATCATGACTAGGGTTTTCTTTGGCCAGTAGTGAAAAATTGAATTGTGACTGGTATGATCATGACCATTGAATTTATAATTGAATATCTTTAGCTTAAGTGCAAAGGTGAATTGATCAACGTGGTTATAATTATTGTTTATATAAATTTTGAAATGATTATATATTTCTTTGAGATAAGAATATCTTTGGCCCATAGTACAAAGATGACTTATTGATGAATATCGTTGGCCCGTAGTGAAAAGATGAATTATTGATGAATATCTTTGGCATGTAGTGCAAAGATGGTCTGTTGATGAATATCTTTGGCCCGTAGTGTAAAGATGAATTTATTAGTATGATTATGAACATGAACTGTGATTTGGTATAACCATGATCTTTGATGTTTCAGGTGATGAAAATTAACTTTGTCCTGGAAAAGGAAAGAAATTTTGAACTACAATTACGATTATGAGTTATACATGTGATTGTGGACAGGAATTGCTGATTGATGTTACAGGGATAAAATATTGTTGGTGGACTTTTAACATGGAGAAGATAATAGACTTTATGGTCTATTTGACTCTTCTAATGGATTGCTCGTTCCGCTGCAACTATGGTTGAAAAGTTTTATCATCTACCATATATTCTAAATCTTTGATTTATTACTGTTGAAGGTTATTGATAATTTATTTATCTTTAGTCATGATATTCTTTACTGAGCTAGTTGTGCTCACCCTTAGTTGGGACAAGCGGGGAATAACATGGGAATAGAACGGTGGTCTATAGATGTTGAGGGTGAGGTGAATTTAACTTGGAAGGGTGATTTTCCACTATCATACAAGATGTCTAATGACATACAACCTAGTGTCGTCATAAGACAGGGTTGTGCTCATCCACTTGCTGAGTATATTTACAAGCACTACCTATATAATCTTGGTGTTTGTTTGGAGTATAATACCCAATTAGAGACAGTGGAGATAATGATATGTCAAGAGAAGACTCACCATTGTGAAGAATATGATAGTAATCTTCTCGTTTTTCTTTGGGGTCTATTGGGTCAACCAAGGATAATTCTGTGGCCATATGATATCTATCATAACCTGCACGCATGGCCTCCCATGTACGAAGGTTTCTTGAGCACTTCCCAAAAATTTTAATTTCTAAAATGCTTTTGACTATACCTTTATATAAGGTGTCATTATGAGGTGTCACAAAGGTTGGGACATGAGTCACAGATTGGTATATATTTGTATTTAAACTCACAGCTTTAAGTGTTGTCGATCTTGCACGATAATTGTATTAATAAAGTTGTAGTTGTTTTCTCATACCATGTATTTGGCGACTCGTAAATGGGTTGGATGGAATGGACCTATTTTGGGGTTGTCACAATTGGTATCGAGCTTAGGGATATGATCTCCAAGTGAGATCGGGATTAGAACTAGGAGGGGGAGATGAGTAAAATCGTTCGCTAGTGTGTCCTACCTAAGCTTATTTGTTGGTCAGTCATAATATCGGGATATTATGTGATATGTTAATTTGTTAAATTAACCGTTGTTTTTGAAGAAGTATTCTAGAATAATTTCTGAAATACAGGAGATGAGCAATGGACAAATCATGAGGACAGGGAAGATGGAATCTGAAATGAAAGCAAGGTATTCTCAACTCTTTGAAATACTGTGCACGTAAATTTCGAGGACTAAATTTCATAAGGAGGGGAGATTGTAAGACCCCAAATTTTATGAAATAAAAGTATTCAATTTTTCTTATAATTACAATTCAAAGAAATGGTTAAATTGATAAAAGTTAAAGTTAAGGGTGATATATGAAATTTTTTTTTCAAAATATGCAAGTGGTTATAAAATATTCTTTCCGTAGGGAATATTCGTTTGGTCGTGGAATATTCTTTTACATTGGGGAATATTCGCATGCGACTACAAGCAACCATTTGTGGGCCCCATAACGGATAACTATCTGATGAAGAAAACGACAAATTTGAGTTTTATAAATAATCTACAGTAGTTCTTACCGCTAACACTATTGGAATACCGGTGGTTAAAACACAATAATACGCTATTGTTGCACAAAGAGATATTACCAGTATTGCACCAATTATTGATTCTTACGTAAGAAGGCACTACTCAATAATTGTTACAATAATTACTGTTCAGTATTTTATTGATTCAATAATTGCTGCATTGATATTTTATATTACTGTTGTTTTAATAATTGTCACTAAAAACTTTGCATAAACCTTAACCATATCCAAAGACCAGTTCCAAGACACCAAAAACTGGTACGCCAGAAAACCCTAACGATCAACGACCCATTCTGAGAGATCCTAGGACATCTCAAGGTCAATCCATCAAGGGGAAGTTCGAACACATCAAGATAACAAGTCATAAAGAAAATGACAACTATCAAGCGAGTGACAAGACATATCTAAAAGGGAAGTGAATCAAAATATATTTCCTTGCCATATAATATTGTTTGATATATACAATGTATCATGTGCATGACAAAAATGGCTAACCTAGTCTATGTAGGAAAATAAAATATAGTCTATAAACCTGTAGATAAATGGGCCAACAAGTCCAACATGGCATCCCTCTAAGAAGATGGAGGCAAATCTATAAGCTCTTGCCCTAAAGTCTCCATGCGAGCCAGAAGATCCACATCCATCTGCATAGTGCTAACATGATCATCTATGAATGCATTCATATATGCGACAATGCTAGTCGTGTAGGATCTAAGTGCAGTACTATCAGTAGTGGAAGCATCTCGAGTAGCTCGAGCCTCATCCTGCTCAACAAAAGTAGTATCTCGAGCCGCTCGAGCCTCATCTCGCTCAACAAAAACTGCATCCCGAGTTGCTTGAGCATCATCTCGCTCAATAAAAGTAGCATCTCAACCAGAAAGGGTTGTCAACACCAAGGCCCTAGCCCGATCCCTCTAAAAATTCATAAGATGTAGCCTTTGCTCTCAATACTCTACAGGAGGTACAACAGGAAGGCTAGGGGTGTAACTGACTAGAGCTTCTGTAAAACCAGCAAATAACTTATCTTTGGTAGGAGAATCAGGGTCCTCCATAAGCTTCTCATCATAAAAAACAATACTCGGCTATGAGTGAACAGCCCTAGCCGATGCAATATATGTCTCCAACCATGTAGAATACTCCAAAGATCGACTCGTATGACTAGTCGAAAAATTAGCCCCCTCTCGACTAGTTCAACAATCATAAATCCTGATCAAGTCATCTGCTGACAAAAATGGAGTTGATAGTCACTGACCCAAGGCCCCGTCAAAGGGGTGAATATCCTAAAATTGATCCAACTATCCCATGACAGCAAGTGGATGATACGTGGTCACCCCTCTTGATGAGTGGATTTCATACATACGAATTAGGTTCCTATTCAGACTTAAACGGTGTTTAATCTAGTTATTTCTGTACAATTTTACGTGTTTTTGTTTTATTTTGTGTGTAGGTTGCAATACGTGTTAGTTGTGGTATAATGGTGGCAATGTGGCGAGAAAATAGCATTGACAGCAAGAAAACAGTAACTGCAGAAGAATACCCCCGCAGGGGCGAGCCCAATAACAAAGAAAAACACACATCGGGGTTGTGACAGCCCAAGAATTCATAAGATTAATAAAAATGTTAATTTACTAAATAAAGGTTGAATAATAAGACCTAGATTGGAAAATAGAATATTGAATAAGGATTCTTTGAAGGATTTGTATAAATTAAAAACTGTAAGTGAATATCTGATAGCGAGGTATAAGGTTTTGTGTATTGTGAATATGTGTGTATAGTATGTGGTTAAGGGTCAAGTATGAATCAGATAAGCTATAACATTGGCAAACCCTAATGTTATGTTAAGAACTTTAATGTTCAGTTAAGAAACCCTAACGATTGGTTAGAAACCCTAATTCCAGCTTTGAAAACCCTAATTTAATTTTGGAAATCCTAAACCCTAACTGAGAATTTCTAAACCCTAATTTGGGAACCATAATGCTAAGTATAAAATCCTAAGGATTAAGAATTATGTGATATATATGAAATGACCAAATTACCCTTCGAATTGTAGGGAAATGACCAAAATACCCTTAGTGAGTGCAAAATTACCAAAATGCCCTTTTACTTAACTTTGAAGTAAAAGATATTTACAAAGTGTGGTGAATCACCACTTGATATCATCCATGTGTTACAAGCCACTTGGATCAACCAAAATTGAACACATAACATCATTTGTGTCCATGAAATCAAAAGATTAAGAATTAAAGTTAAGAAATATCTTACTTTTGTTCATAACTTAGCCAACCCTTTCTCTCTCTCTAACTCCCGAAATGTGGAGAGCAAATAAGTCATAAGGAAAGCCAAAAACAACCCTTAGCTCTCCAAGATTAGTTTCAAGGAGCATAAATCAATGATTGAACATTAAAGGTATAAACCTTAATTCTATCTAGATCATTATGATTTCTGTAAATTATGTGGTTTGTTGTTTAGATATATATTATATGATGTTATTTAGTGATCTATGATGATACAACATGGATCTATAACATCTAAGTGCATGAAAATAAGAATTTTTTAAAACAGTCAAGAACCCTAATTTGAGGTCTGAGAGCCATATGTTAGAGTCTCTAGATCTTAATCTATTAGATGTTAGGATGGCTAAGTATATCATTGATAAAGAGAGTACACTGGAAGTGGAATCAAGTTCATATCAGTTCTAGATCACAAGTTATTCATGGTCAAACATGGTTGACCAGTCACATGAAATGGTTTCTGGAAAACCCAGAATCTGCCCAGATATGTCTGACAGCAAGTTTAGGGGTTTAGATCTTTCAACTGTTATGTTGTTAGCTTGTATAAGTGTATCATTGATATACTCTAATATATGAAATATAGAACCATGACACTAGAACACCTAAATCATCAACGGGATCAAAGATATTCATGGTCAAAACTGGGTTGACCAACTGACTATTGAACTTTCTGGAAAATCCAGAAAGCTTCAAGAACAGTTTCTGGTTGGTACTTTGACCAAGCCAGATCTTGCTTCTATGATGTTGTTAAGCTACATAAGTGTATTACTTTTGTACCTTGGCATACATACTACATAAGTGTGACACTTAAGCACAAAATCAAAACCCAGAATCCAAGTTATTAAGATCCAAAATAAGACCCTCACACTGTTCTTATTTTCTGGAAATTCCAAAAAATGAAGAACAGCTCTGACAGCTAGTTTGATCCTTTATATCTTCATGATGTGATAAAGTTTGACTATGACGCCCCCAAAATAGGTATACATCACCTATTCTGAGTCACCAAATACATGGTACAGAATACAAATACAACCTTAAATATACAACATGAGATATGAGTTTTAATACAAATATTGTCTTCTGGCGATTCAAACTCAAAATAAGTCCTCAATACATTTATTATCACACTATTTCATAGAATAGTGAGGACTACTAATGCTTTCATCTGGACCGTCACTCCGTTCCCCGACTAGTCCCTGCTACGTTCTCATTTCCTGAAGAGAACAATGAAAGCAAAAGGGTGAGCACAACTAGCCCAGTAAGAAATATTATGACTAAGATAATGCATAATAAATTATCATTAGCCTTCAACAATGTTAAACTGATAAAATATAATAAACATCAAGTTTAACTGCAGGGAAACAAGCAATCCATTAAAAGAGTCAAGTAGAGAATAAAATCTACTATCTTCTATGATTAAAAAAGTTTTTCATTACTTTTATCGCAGAGACTCAGCTTAATAAATAATCCACATTATCCATGCACTACGACCAAGGATATTCATTAGTATCACGAGCATAAATTATCCATGCACTACAGGCCAATGATATTCGTGTATTCATCAATTGTCATGATCATGCCAACAACTGTCCATCAATGAACTATAGCCAATGAGGATTTTTACCACATCATTTGTAACATTACGGTCATGATTACACCCAATAATCCCTGGTCATAATCATACCAAGTCCATCTATGCACTACAGGCCACATATGACTTTCAACATATTATAAACATGACGATGATGACAATGATATAAGAATTCAATAAAACAAGTTCAAGGATAAATTTTTAAAGATTTATAATTTAATTTATCCAGAAATCACTAACATCCAAATTGTCAACATGATACTATTTTGTGGAGTAAAATTCAAGAACGCTCAGAAGAATATTTCCATGAAAAGATACTAGATTAAGCGCAAATATCAAGGATATTCCACTAATTCATGGAGTATAGAAGCCAAAATTTTAACCAACTGAGTATAATAGAATATATGAAACAGCAAATAGATTTTTGCCCACCATGCGGTAATCCACGTAGACAGATCATTTCAACAGATTAATACAGAATGGAACCAGGTCATGCGTAATCCGCACAGATAGGATATTCCAACAGAATAATAAAGAATGGAACCAGGTCATGCGTAATCTGCACAGACAGGATGTTCCAACAGAATAATAAGGAATGGAACTAGGTCATGCGTAATCTACACAGACAAGATGTTCCAACAGAATAATAAAGAATGGAATAACAATAGAATTCACCAGGCATTCGATAGACCGCACAGACATGTTATTCCAATATAATAATAAAGAATAGAATAACAACACTTACGAGTATTGAAAGAAAATAACTCTCTTCATGAATACGAAAGAATAATACCCCTTACCTCTTCTTCTTTCTCTCTTATTCTCTCTATACTTTCTCTCTCTCTCTCTCTATAGCTTGAATGAATTGGTGAAAAATAATGAAGAAATGAGCTTCTATTTATAGTCTTGGCAGAGTAAGGGTAAAATAGTCTTTTTGCCATATTTTATGACATCATTGCTGACGTCATCAATCATAATACATCATTGCATACCTAATCGTCCAATGACATCATCGCTTACCTCATCGTCCGATGACATCATCACTTGCATCATAGGAATTCAAATTTAATTTGTTCTATTCCACCTCCATTTACTTTTATACGCATCAGTTCCAGGGTCTGTAGCTTGAGCAGCTTTAACTTTATCGATTAAAGTCGGTTCTACTCGTATATTCGTCATCATCACGTTGGTCCCTGAAGTCTTTAACTCTATCTCTATCCTTTGCAAGTCATATAAAATGGGCCTTTACGTTGACAATATCGCACTCGTACCCGCATATGATCTTCTACTCAATGCGTCAGCTACTACATTCGCTTTACCAGGATGGTATTGAATGGTATGATCATAATCTTTTAACAGTTCAAGCCAACGTCATTGCCGCATGTTGAGTTCCTTTTGGGTAAAGAAATATTTTAGGCTTTTATGATCCGTAAGGATCTCCACTTTCTCCCTATACAAGTAATGCCTCCAAATTAAAAGTGCGAAGACAATAGCTGCCAACTCTAGATCATGAGTAGGATAATTCCTCTCATATTCTTTGAGTTGCCGAGAGGCATAGGTTATGACTTTCCCATGTTGCATGAGAACACATCTTAACCCTTTGCCCAATGCATCATTATAGATGATAAATCCCTCCGAGCCATATGGTATTATCAAAACAGGTGTTGAAATGAGTCTCCTCTTGAGTTCTTGAAAACTCTTCTCACATTCCACTCTCCAACCGAATTTTATATCTTTTCGAGTCAGCTGAATTAATGGAGTAGCGATTCGAGAATACCCTTCCACGAATCTCCGATAATAACATCTAATTCGAGAAATCTACGTACATCGGTCACTGATTTAGGTTGCTCCCAGCTTTGAATAGCTTCAATCTTTGTTGGGTCAACAGATATTCCATGACTTGATACTACGTGCCCAAGAAATGTTACTTCCTCAAGCCAGAACTCACATTTCTTCAACTTGGCATAAAGCTTGTTTTCACGAAGCTTTAGGAGTATCAGCCTCAAGTGTTGCTCATGATCTTCATTGCTTTTGGAATATATGAGGATGTCATCAATAAAGACGACCACAAAGTGATCCAAATATTCCTTGAATACTCGGTTCATCATATCCATGAAGGCAGCAAGAGCATTAGTCAATCCAAAAGACATGACTAAGAATTCATAATGCTCGTACTGAGTTCGGAAGGCAGTCTTTGGAATATCCTCAGTTTTAACCTTCAGCTGATGATATCCAGAATGAAGATCTATCTTTGAAAAGAATTGTGCTCCTTTTAACTGGTCAAACAGTTCATCAATGCAAGGTAACAGATACCTATTCTTGATGGTGACATGGTTCAATTCTCGATAGTTAATACAAAGTCGCATACTCCCATCTTTCTTCTTCACGAATAGAACAGGAGCACCCCAAGGAGATGTACTAGGACGAATGAAACCAATGTCTAACAATTCATGCAATTGGGTCTTTAACTCCTGAAGTTCAATAGGAGCCATTCAATATGGGGCTTTGGAAATGGGTTTTGTACTGGGTTCAAGGTCGATACAAAATTCAATTTCACGCTCTGGGGGTAGGCCAGGAAGTTCTTAAGGGAATACGTCTGGAAATTTATTAACAATAGAAATATCATTCAAATCTGACGTATTTTTGTTTAAATCTGTGATATGAGCTAAGAAAGCTTGACATTCATTTTTCAATAAATGAACAGCTTTATAGCTTGAAATGACAGTGATTGATTTTAATGGTTTGGTTGCTTGAATTCGCATAATAGGTTGGTTAGGAATATGAAAGCTAACAACCTTAAGAAAACAATAAAATTTTTCATGATGAGTAGTTAACCAATCAATCCCTAAAATCACATCAAATGCAAGTATTTTCAATGAAATAAGATCGACAGGTAATGTGAGGGTACCGATTTGAACCAAACAAGACTTATAAACAGTGGATGTAATGAAGGTTTCTCCCAATGGAGTTTCCACAGATAAGTCAAAGTCTAATTTTTCCGGAGTCAAATATAATCGTTGAGCGCAAGTATGAGAAATAAAAGAATGGGTAGAACCGGTATCAAATAAGGTATAGACTTCTCTAGAGTTTATGATAAGCTTACCTGTGATGACCTCGTTCGGGTTCCTTGCTTTCTGGGAGGTCACAACAAAAGCTCTCCCTTGAACTACTATTTTTGACTTGTCTGGGATGATATTTTGTGTCACCGTTCCAACTGGACTTGTCTTCGGTGCACGACAAAATCGGGCTAGGTGACCTTCTCTTCCACATTTATAACACGCTTTGGATGGCATCGCGCAGTTTGGACTGATATGTCCCTCCCCTCCGCATTTGAACCATATGATAGGTGGTCGTTCTCCTTCCTTAACAACAGGTGTTAGTGCTGACGTCTTTCCATTATTGTTGGATCTCCTCTTCTTGAAATGTCAATTCTTATTGTCTTGGCCATGATTACCACCGAAGTGGTTACCATTTCTGGCATGTTGATTCCCTCCACGTTTGTTGTCACGACTTGATGATCGCTACCATTTGGGTATTATCATTTTGTCGTCTGCTTTCTCTTGGTTGTGTTGACTCGTTATCGCGCTCCAATTACTGAGCCCTATTTACAACATCCACGTCATTCTCTCCTCATTATCAACCAAGTGAGACGCAAACCGGGACAACTCAGTAAACTTAGCTTCGTACTGCGACACGGACATATTGTTCTGCTCCAACTTGATGAACTCTACCTCTTTCATGTGACGAATACTTTTGGGAAAGTACTTGTTGTTGAATAGTTCTTGGAACTTCTACCAAGACATCTTCAGTGCGGCAGGTTGAGTACGCTTTACCAATTCCCACCAGTAATCTGCCTCTCCTCGCAACATAAAGGTGGCAAAGGGAACCTTTTGCTCCTCGGAGCATCCCAAGACATCAAATATCTTGGTGATATGCTTTATCCATGTTTCCGCCTTAAGTTGTTTTGGCTCTCCAATAAACTCCGGTGATCCCAGCTCCTTGAACTGTTTAGCGTTGACCGTCCGAGAGTTTCCAGTGTTTCCACCTACATTTTGGACAGGAGCCATTCTCGCCTGATGTTGCATGGATTGCATAAAGCCTCTGAACATTCCATCATTCATCATTTGGTTAGTGTTGTTGTTTGCATGAGGATTGTTGCCTTCCTGATGCACATTATCCTGATTATTGATATGTGGAGACTCAACGGTCTCCTGTGCTCCATTGTTATTCTCAACATTCTCAGATGTCATTTTCAGATACTGCCACAAAACAAGGGTTAATTGACATGTAACATATTATCCATATACTCTGACCGACCAATTAAATACCAAATAAACTTAGGTAGGTCATAATAGTGAAGGAATTCCCCGTCTCTCTCCTCCTAGTTCTAATCTCACATCTTAGCCAGGGATCATATCCCCAAGCTTTGATACCAACTGTGACGCCCCCAAAATAGGTATACATCACCTATTCTGAGTTGTCAAATACATGGTACAGAATACAAATACAACCTTAAATATACAACATGAGCTGTGAGTTTTAATACAAATATTGTCTTCTAGACAGTATTCAAACTCAAAATAAGTCCTCAATACATTTATTCTCACACTATTTCATAGAATAGTGAGGACTACTAATGCTTTCATATGGACCGTCACTCCGTTCCCCGACAAGTCTCTGTTACGTTCTCATTTCCTGAAGAGAACAATGAAAGCAAAAGGGTGAGCTCAACTAGCCCAATAAGAAATATTATGACTAACATAATGTAGAATAAATTATCATTAGCCTTCAACAGTGTTAAACTGATAAAATATAATAAACATCAAGTTTAACTGCAGCGGAACAAGCAATCCATTAGAAGAGTCAATTAGAGAATAAAATCTACTATCTTCTAAGATTTAAAAGGTTTTTCTTTACTTTTATCGTTAAGACTCAGCTTAATAAATAATCCACATCATCCCTGCACTACGGCCAAGGATATTCATTAGTATCACGACCACAAATTATCCATGCACTATGGGCCAAGGATATTCGTGTATTCATCAATGGTCATGATCATGCCAACAACTGTCCATCAATGCACTACGGCCAATGAGGATTTTTACCACATCATGTGTAACATTACGGTCATGATTATACCAAATAATCCCTGGTCATAATCATACCAAGTCCATCTATGCACTACAGGCCACAGATGACGTTCAACATATTATAAACATGACGATGATGACAATGATATAAGAATTCAATAAAACAAGTTCAAGGATAAATTTTTAAAGATTTATAATTTAATTTATCCGGAAATCAATAACGTTCAAATTGTCAACATGATACTGTTTTGTGGAGTAAAATTCAAGAATGCTCAGAAGAATATTTCCATGAAAAGATACTTGATGAAGCGCAAATATCAAGGATATTCCACTAATGTCATGGAGTATAGAAGCCAGAACTTTAACCAACTGAGTATAATAGAATATATGAAACCGCAAAAGGATTTTTGCCCGCCATGCGGTAATCCACGTAGACAGGTCATTTCAACAGAGTGATAAAGAATGGAACCAGGTCATGCGTAATCCACATAGACATGATATTCCAACAGAATAATAAAGAATGGAACCAGATCATGCGTAATCCGTACAAACATGATGTTCCAACATAATAATAAAGAATGGAACCAGGTCATGCGTAATCCGTACAGACAGGATGTTCCAACATAATAATAAAGAATGGAATAACAACAGAATTCACCAGGCATGCGATAGATCACATGACGGAAAGTTATTCCAATGTAATAATAAAGAATGGAATAACAACCCTTACGAGTATTGAAAGAAAATAACTCTCTTCATGAATACGAAAGAATAATACCCCTTATCTTAGTAGGAGATTGGATACTGCAATAGTGTAGTAACAGAATACTCTTCTTCTTTCTCTCTTATTTTCTCAATACTTTCTCTCTCTATAGCTTGAATGAATTGATGAAAAATAATGAAGAAATGAGCTTCTATTTATAGGCTTGGCAGAGTAAGCGTAAAATAGTCTTTTCGCCATAATTTATGACATCACCGCTGACGTCATCGATCATAATACATCATTGCATAACCCCATCGTCCAATCACATCATCGCTTACCTCATCGTTCGATGACATCATCGCTTGCATCACAGGAATTCAAATTCAATTTGTTCTCTTCCACCTCCTTTTACTTTTATACCATGAATTTACTATAATAATGCTACCATTCAAATTATAAAAAACGTACTATTATATAATCACATCATACTACTATAATGTAATATTATAATAATATATTTGAATGAATTATTTTATCGGAAAAAGATAAAATACCAACTTTCAACAAATGTCACATGCTAAAAATTCTCGCTTTAAATCCACTTCGAATAAATATTTTCTTACCTATCATTTGTGTCCACATAAAATAAATATTTTCTTATCATATAAATCAATAATTAATTATTCACAAATAATATTACAGAATCACAATAATGACAACCAGGCCGTTCCCAGGAAAGAAGGGGCTTTCCAATAAGGATTTCTCCTCACTAGCGCGCAATTAGGTGACCAAACCTCTCCTTGATAGAACTTTCTAGACATTGCCAATAATGCTATCTAATAATATTATTCAAATAATATGAATTATTGATCTGATAATGGAAAATACTGTGCAGTGACAATTATTGAAACAACAATAATATAAAATATTAACGCAACAATTATTGAACCAATAAAATAAAATATTGAACAGTAATTACTGTACCAATTATTGAGTAGTGCCTTCTTACGTAACAACCAATAATTTAAAAATACTTTGCAATATCGTGTGCTCTTTGTGCAACAACGCCATTCATCAGTATTTTAACCACCGTATTCCAACAATGTTAATTCGTGAAAACTTTCATTTGTTATTTTATAAAAGATATTTTTGTCGTTTCCTCAATCCGACAATAATTCCGTTGTAGGGGTCCACTAATGATTGTCTTGCCGTCATTACGAATATTCCCTGTTAAAACGAATATTCCTCGACCAATCGAATATTATATAACAACTTCGTGCTTTTTGCGTAATTTATAAATATTAACCACAACTATAATATTATAACAAATTCATTTCATAATAATCAAAAATGATATTTATAGAAAATTCATCTTTATTCATAAAAGTTGGGGTCTTATATTGACCCTGAAACTTGTTAGTACATGTAGTATTACATCAGTACTCCATAGCTAATACACTTACATGCCTAGAAACATCAAGATCAAAGAATTACAAATTGTCAAACTAGGCACCTAGACTCTAACTATGAATGTTCTTGAAGGCTCAAGAACACCTATAACAATAGTTTTCGTCGCGATAGGCCCCTTAGCGAAAGATTCGATAAAAATTACTTACTTAATTTAAATAATTAGAATAAAATGGAAAATAATTATGAAAAATCATAATTAATTTGTACATTATTTTAAGGTATAAAAATTATCTTTTAATAATTTGAGATATATTTCATTAATATTTTTATTTATTTAAATATTAATGATATTAAATTTATTTAATAATTATATTAAATAAATTACTTAAAATTATTTTAATATTTTAAAACTCATTTGAAAATATATTAAAGTGTTAGAAAATATTTGATGTTATATTGAATGACCTTAATATTTTGGTATGAATTTCATTAATAATCAATATTAATAATAAAAAGTTTATTTAATAATTATATTAAATAAATTATGTAAAATGGTTTTAATGTTTTAATAATCATATAAAAATGATTTAAAGGTTTTAAAAATATTTTAAGTTATGAAATATAACTTTTAATATTTTGACATGAAATACATTAATATTTTAATATTAATTGGCAATTATTTAATAATAATTTTAAATGTTTTAAAATCATTTAAAGGTGATATTAAGGTATTAAAAATATTTTGATTTATTATAAATAACTTTTAATATTGTGACATGTATTTCATTAATATTTGAAATTAATTAAATATTAATGATAATGGAATTATGTGGTATTTAAATAATTTAAAAATGATATTAATGATTAAAAAAATCAGTATAAATGAAAATTATTATGAGCTTTCAAAAAATGTTATTACTGATAATTGAATTATCTAAAATAATATCGAAGCAGTTAAGTAGAGTTTTATTTACAATAAACTCGGTAATTATCCGATAAGGCAATCGAGACGTCGACATAGTACCGAACTCAAATCAGACTGAAATAGTTTGACTTGATATCAGGTCTTATGTGTTTTAGTGACTGTTAGGGATTTATGATAAGTGTTTAAGTTGTATAGTTGTTGTAATTAACAGTAGTATATGTGATGATATTATTCTAATTGAGAGATCGATATTATCAATAATAGGTCTTTCAACTGAAGCTAAAATTAGATTACGTAACAGTAATCGACGGTTCAGGCAAGTTCTCTAACTCAAACCTGAGTTATGATTTTCAAGCATGCTAGTAGTTAATCATAATTGATTACACCACATCTATGAATTTTTGATTCGCACGTTATGCATGTTGTATATGTTCATCATGTATGAAAGGCTGATCACCTTCATTACCATTTGGTTCAGTTAAATTTGTTCATGTTTATTGTTTGCCATTCATCATTATTGACTCGGTCATTCAGTTATGGAAATTGATTCATATTCTTTCACAATGATTATATTGTTGAAAGTTTTTTAGCTTATTATTCATTCTTTTAATCATGATATATTTTTCTTGTATTTAAAACTTGTTGGACAAACTTGTTGCTCACCCTTGCTATATCATGATAAATATTTCAGATTAAGACGAAAACTTCGGATACAGGAAAAGGCAAACACAAGTTCTAGGAATGGATTATTGTATAGTTAAAATTGTAATAGTATTGAAGACAAATAACATTGTAAGTCATGTATTATCTAAATATGTGCATTAAGTTAAGGTTATCGACATTGGGAGTTGTGTAAAGGTTATTGTATAAATAATTTATGTTTATATCTTCCGCAATAGTTATAGAGATTGTCGATGTCGAGATTTTTGGATGTCCCTTTCCGTTACTTGTTCTTCGGTGTTCTCATTTTAGGTGAGATTTGTTTGAAAAAACAAGTGAAAAAGGTCTGACATGTATAATGTCGACGATGGACTGTTAAGAGTCGCCAGTTGATTTTTTAAATGGTTGTAGCAGCACAACCGAGAAAAGGTTTGCACATTGACCCATTGATGTGACACTGCTATATGGGTCGGTGAAACCGAGATTCATTAGGGTCCGGGGACTTGGTTATACGGAGGGAAGGTGTTAGGCACCCCCCTGCCCCGACATCCGTGTTACCACAGTGACTGCCTATTTTTAAGAAACTATTATCTAAATGTGTGTGTGTGTGGGTCAATGTGTTGTTATTTGGAAGTAGTGCAAGGCCTCGTTCGAACCTATATACACAGGGTTTGAATTTATGTAAAAATTTAGTTTTTAGCAAGATATAGCAATGATGTTTTATAAAAAGGTTCTTCAAACCCTGATGCTCAATAGTAATTGAGACCTTTTACACTCCCATTTTATTAAGTGTTCGACTTGATTTATTTTATTTAACAGATGCGAGGCATCCGTACGAAAATAATGCCGACTTCCTCGTGGGTATGGAAACCATCTGAGGAAATTCAGACACCGCAGAATAATTTACAAGCTGTTTATAGCTAAAAATGTCCATCACGGGAACTGAATCTATATCCAATGGGCTGAATCTGTGATCACATGATTCCTAGGCGCACATGATACCGCAATTTGTATGAAAGCAGTAAGCAGGTATATATATGTATATATAAGCTATAAATATATATATATATATATATATATATAGACAGGATCACCAACCACGAAGCACCTCTATGGGGGATCAGAAATGCAAATAAAGCTGTTAAAAGCTATCAACCGCCATAGAGAAAACTCCAGGCGCGAAAAAATGTAAATGAAGCTGTAAATACGGTCAACCGCCACGAAGGAAACTCCAGGCGGGACGAAATATAAATAAAACTGTAAAACCGATCAACTACCACGAAAGAAACTCCAGGCAGGATGAATATATATATATATATATATATATATATATATATATATAAGCAATAAACGCACTGGATGTAAAATCAAGGCTCATCGAATAGAGTTCGACAACAGTTCATATATATAAATATATATATACAAAACCAGAGTAAATGCACCGGATGTAAAATCTAGGCTCATCGAACAGAGTCCAACCACAGTTCATATATATAAATATATATATACAAAAGCAGAGTAAACGCACTAGATGTACAATCCAGGCTCATCGAACAGAGTCCGACCATAGTTCATATATATAACTATATATATATATATATATACAAAAGCAGAGTAAACGCACCGGATGTAAAAATCCAGATCCAGGCTCATCGAGCAGAGTCCGACCACAGGTTCATATATATATATATATATATATATATATATATATATATATATATATATATATATATATATATTAAAGCAAATAAACGCTCTGCATCAAGTTCAGGCTCAATCGAGGCATAACTCGATATTGTTAGTCAATATATATATATATATATATATATGTATATATATATATATGTATATATACTGATCGAATGAAACCACTTACCGAAGTCCGGCAAAAACAAGCAACACGACTCTCAACGTGTAGAAGGGTGTGTGCAGAGATGAAGAGAAAGACTCTAAAGTGTGTGAGAAGGCTTACAGCTGATTGCCAAAGAAGACTTCTATATCTCTAGAGTGGGTAAACACTGACTTTTGTAGGTACAAAAGGGCTATATATGAGCTCACAGGTGTTTAAAAGGGGAAAGTACACTGCATGGGGTGAGTGCAGAGAAAATTGGGTAGTGCTTCCTCGCCTTTTTCTCTTGCAAAATGGGCAGCCCAAGCCCTCTATTTATAGGCAATTTAGCCGCAGGTGTACCAGAGGCAACCTGGGTGGGCCCGAGTTTTTCGGGTCGGGTTGTCTCGAAGTACGTGCACTCAGGCACTATAACGTCCACTCGAACTTTAATTAGTGCAATCCGGGCATCCGTTTGAGGTATATAGGACCTATTTTGGACCGTCGTTGTCGAGAGTTGTACGATGGCATGGGATTAGAGTTTGTACGAAGTCATTGAAGATGGGACGATGCCCTCCGGTCTTCAAGCTTCAACTTTCATCCGTTACCCCAGACAATAGTCACTCGGGATTGATTAGTCTTATGGGACATCGTTGCGTAGAGATGTTGAGATGACGTGGCGTGACATCATGTTAGCGAGATGACGATGTTACCCCTCAACGGTGTTACCACCGGTTTGGGCTGATAAAGCAGACGTTGCTCAGGCTTCGCTGAGATTGGACTGCTGCAATTTGTTGAAGATCCTCATTGTCATCTTTGAAGTGTGCCTATCTTCCCGATGTTATTACCGGGTTGGTTCAGTGTATCTCGTTGTGAGGCCGAGATTGAAGTTGATCGCATTTGAAACAAGCATTTCCGGGGTTATCGCCGAAACTACATTCCTTGGGGTTATCACCAAGGTTGGTGGCTATTCCCATGGTTGGGACTGAGACTAGATACCTCGGGGTTATCTCCGAGATTAATCAATCTTCTCCGGTGTGTGTTTCGGTATTGGATATGCATACCTCGGGGTTACATCCGAGGTTGGAATTGTTACTCCCAAAGTGTGATCCGGGGTTGATGCTGAACTTCCGATAGTATCCGGTATGGATTTGGATTGTCTTTCAGGGTTCCCTCTTAAAAGACGAATCTGTCCTCCTACAATGTTAGTGACAGGTGTACAGAAAATTTTGAGTGTATACAGATGCCCCTCTTTATCATACTCATGCATGGCGATGCATGGGTAGGATAAAGAATCCTAGACACTTGAAACGCAACAAGACAAACGTGGTACTATGGGTAGCAAAAATGATGCAAATGTATGATGCATGTGTATGGGGTTGTAGCCCAACATGCTGGGGATGATTGCTGGATCCCTGTTGTTTCAACTGGGGATTGACAATGCTAACCAAATTTAATGTGTAAGCCGAATCTGTTAGGATGTTGATGTTGGAGTTATCACCAAATTCCCGTGTTCTTGATAACGACTTGATCCTGAAGATGTACCTCCTATGTGTAAGAGATCTGAGGGGATAAAGCTTGGTCTATTTAAGGATGTCTATAACATATTCCATCATCTATCCTTTTTGATAACATTGACCTCTCCTGCTTGGTATTGCCAGGACATGTCAAGATTTTGCGAGATTTACTGCCAATCAACAAATGCTGTCAGGGATGCTTGACCTTCGTTGACGTGTATTTCACCAACATATGAATCAACGGCTGAGAAAAATCCTGTAGGATATACTGTCAAGGTTGCTTGACCTTCGCTGTCGTGTGAATCAACGGAACATGGCGTTGTGACCCCCGCCGGGGATCCGCTGGGGAAAAATGAGTAACCGAGCGTGAAATCTTCGAATAGCTCTAGAGCTCTGATAGGTTTAATCACTATCGGCTGAGATAATGTCAAGGCTTCTTGACCCTCGCTGATATGTGTGTCAACGGCTTCAATGTACGTTTGTAATCATCGCTGATGTGTGTAGCAGCGGCTGGTCATTGGATGGCTTCTGATGCTCTGTTGGGTTTTCTTCCAACGGTTATCATGATGTAAAGGCTGCTTGACCTTCGCTGATTTGTGTGTCAACGGATGAGCAAGCGTTGTAACCCCCGCTAGGGCTTCACGTCTTAACCCCCGTCAGGGATTTACGTTGTAACCCCCGTCGGGGATTTTTCAAGTTTTTATCCGTTGGATTGTGAGTTATCGCATGAAATGCATCTAAACACATAGTAGTGATTATGTATGCACAAATGACTTGATAAAAAATATTCAACATAGTAAATGTTAGTATTAAACCATGCTGAACATAATGATGTGAAATTTTTTTTACTTTTGAGATAGTCAATTTGGCACCTTTTTCTGCATTTTTTTGTCCTATTTGAGGTCCAATGAGCAAAAGGTAGCAAGGCAAAGTACTCCTAGTTTTGTGGTTGACCTTATGCATGATGATTTTGATTTTTAATGCATATATTATGTATATGACTTTGGGGCAGGTGTGCTACTGAATGGCCACCTAGACATGCCTATGTGCATGTGGATAGTCCTATTTTCAAAGGGGACTACGGCCAAAAAAAATTCAAAATGTAAGCATTGGGTAGTCATGCATTTTAACTCTATTGTATGTTAAAGTAAATGCATGCATGCATATAGTCATAAATGCATTTTATAAAGCTCCAGGTAAGGAAATACCACACCCCTTCTGAGGTGATTTGGAGACTTGTTGTCCAGATATTATGGATCCAGATCACCGTAAAGCGGTTCCTGCTGTGACCACTTCAGCGTAAGGTGGAGGGCTTCAAGTGCCTCTTCCCCGCTCACGAACTGACCTCGCTCGGTTGGTGGAGGCCGTAATTCGTCCTGTCCGGGAAGATATGCCAGACGTCGAGGATGAGGAGGCGGATATTCTAATTGAGGATCCCGCTCCTGCTGCACATGTCCCTCGTAGGGAGCTCTCGAGTATTCAGGTGGCAAACCCAAAGCTGCTTGGTGATTTGAGCAGACATCCCTCGATGTATTTACATGGTAACGAGGTATGGCGTTAGACTTTGATCTTCCTTCTTTCCTATTGATGAGGAGCACAGGGTTTTGATGTTGATCTGCATTTTATGCAGGTTCCGGGTTTTACACAGCCTCAAGGGAACTGGTTCAGTATTCACTCCATATACCAGGCGCTTCATCCTGACTATAGAGCGGTAGTGCACGAGTGGGGATTCGGAGCATTCTTCTCCATCCTTCCCCGTCGTTGTCCCTGGTGTTACCTCAGGGAATTGTTTGAGCGATGGTTTCATCAGACTCAGTCACTCCATCTGTTGGATTGCGAGGTGATGATGACGCCTATGGATTGGCGATTTATCATAGGTATGGAGTTTAGAGGGGAGCCAGTGCCTAGCCTGGGGAATATTACCCCTATTGCCGTCAGATCCTTGGTAGGAGTTTCGGCGGAGGAGCTCAAAGGCAGGACTGTCCGTTCAGGTCCTTTGAGCGTATATGCTATGAGTGGGCTTTTGAGCGAGCCCTTGCCTGATGATGTCAAAATCAGGGATCGCGCTCTGCGGCGATTGTTCCTGATGATCATTCAGGGCTGCTTCATAGCAGATAACTCTTCTACGGTATCTTTCGCTTTGATCAACACCACACGTGATGTGGACCGTATTGGAGAGTATGACTGAGTCTCTTACACCTTTGCCTATTTCCTCCGGGGCATGCGTATGCGCTCACAGGGTTTGACCGAGGCTTTGCTAGGGTTTTACCCATTTCTACTGGTGAGTATTTCTCTTGTCTTTTCCCATTTATAGGTTAAGAGTGTTTACTGATAGCAGATGTTTTTCCATTGTGTTGGCAGTTTTGGGCTTATGAGAGGCTCCCATGCTTGCGTCTTGTGAGTGTGTTAGGTTTAGATACCTATCCACGAGGACGACGATGGCACCATTCTATTTTACCAAAGGTCCATGTAGTTGAGGGATTCACTCACTACCGCATGCTGCTGGAGTTGCTGACAGCTGATACCATTATATGGATTCCCTATTCAGGGGAACACTTGACCATCGGCTTTGAGAATGGACACCCAATTGGAGTCGAGTACTTGATTTCCACCAGGAGAGTTCCTCTTTTCATAGATGGAGGCTGGGAGCTCTATTTAGGAGAGCGTGCTATTAGGAGAACCACAAGGGAGATCCGTATACCGATCTTGCCTCCTGCCAGGCGTCATTGGTTTGTATCACAGTCACCCATCACTGATATCCCATTGTTGGGGGTTGATGGTTTTGCATTATCAGAGGGTCCATGTACTCAGGAGATGTTCCAGCGGTGGTGGTCCCCTTGCACTATTGGAGCCCAGTCCCGCGCCACTCAGTTTATAAGGGATATGGTTCCAGGATCCTTGATAATGATGGATTGGATAGCTTATGTCCGAGATCCGACTCATATGACCGAGATTGATAGCTTGACCAGGTAGTTGGATCAGGCACATAAATTTATCTGGCATTTAGGCAGAGATCCAGCAGAGGAGGAGTCATTTGTTCCTTCCAGCTCAGGCGCTGGCCCCTCAGATAACCCATTTGGTTTTGCCGGTGTAGATCCTCCTCTTTATAGGCCTGACATCCCTGTTGATAGAGATCCAGTAACTCAGGAGGAGTTACATCAGGTGGATATGATTGATGATGTGGACATCGGCACCTTGGTCTTCTTCTGATGTGTATTCTCGTTATATCTTTTGATAGGCCTCTGTTAGATATTGGGTGGTTGTACCCCATTCTCGCTATATCTTTTGATAGGCCTCTGTTAGTACTAGGGCATCTGTGCCCCATTTCCCTGTATTTGTAGCTGTATAGAGATGATGTAATAGATGATGATATACTTAGGAATGTATGCCCAGTTTTTCCATTCCCTATATCATATTGCCATCCATTATCTGTAATGCATGTATCATGTTATGCATATGTATGTATGTCCAGAGATATTTGGCATTGACCCCTGGATGGTCTTATGACATGGCCCGCACAGATGTCTTCTTCGACAGTTAGCTGTATAGATCATACCACACCATCATTAGTGGCATTGGGTATGCGATCGTGGTATGATAACATGTCACCACCAGACAGGGTGACTGTAGATCAGTTGCTGCAGCATACCATGACTTTATTGTTGTTTTAGGTTCCCGCAGGGTTTGTAGATGGGATGCTAGAGCATTGGCTAACGGATAGGCAGGTATTTCGATTTGGTATCCATGAGTTGACTCCTACTCTGGAGGAGTATGCACGATTGACGATGCTGCCTTTAGACATACCTTGCGTGCATCTGGCTTTGGGAGACATGTGTAGGAGGTTCATGACTCTCACAGGATTGCGGCGCAGAGTAGTGCAGGATGAGCTGACATCTAGCCACGTGATATCCCAGCATTTTTTGTATGTTAGATTTGGCTTGGAGGTCAGCTATTCACGATATTCCGGGGATTTCACCGCACTGGAGGATCACTGGCGTTTGGCCTGGGTTGATGTAATGTTGCTATGCGTAATGTCGTATGTGTATATGCCACGATATATGGACGAGATAGACATTGGTGTCATCATGGCTGTGAGAGCTCTTAGAGAGGGTCGTACCATTGTACCTATAATTGTAGCAGAGACCCTGCGGTCAGTATCCTACTGCTGCACTTATCCGACAAGAGTGTTCACCGGGAGTTCGGTCATGCTGTATGTGTGGTTTATGTCACACTTGACGGCATGGGTACTGGTTCTATATAGATTGGCACCCATGATGTAACCATGTCATACTTCTTTCAGCCATCGGAGTGTATAGATGCTCTATCTTGGTCCGCATTTTTGGCAGATATCAGAGATCCATTCAGCATATTGTCGTGCTCGGGGCTTTGCTCACCCTACAGCTTCATTACTCATGCTCTGGGCATGGACTTCCTCCCTCTGGATGGCTTGAGGGGCGTGACTACTTATCACCCACTGGCCGTGATGTCGCAGATTCGACCCGGCCTCGAGATTTTCATCCTTCGAGGGGCGATAGGTCGGCGCTCACCGCTTCGATATCTCTCAAAGAGAGGATCGATCCGTGTGTGCTTGTTGTTGGGATCGGTGTGAGATAGCCGCTTTTTCATCGATCATCCCAAGTTGTTTCTGCAGAGTATTCTACATGGATGGAGACAAAGATTTTATCGAATGTAGCAAAGATTCTACAATCTTCGGATAGTGAGTCAGATGATGTAGAGCCCATGGAGGACATCGATTCCTACGTCGAGGAGGATCCCGCTGCTGGGTTGCCAGCATTTATTCTGGATTTTTCTAGTACTAGTACTGTTGTGATTCAGCACTCATCACAGTATTTTGAGCAGAGTCTTCATCTGATGACCTTTGAGAGAGATCAGGCTCGATCTATGATGTTGAATGCCCTTGATGGGAGGGACACAGCTCTATTAGAGAGAGATGAGGCATTAGCTCGCAGAGATATTGCTGTTATTGAGCGGGTTGAGGCCAGATCAGCCAGAGATGCAGCGATAGTTGAGCGGGATAGTGTTATATCTGCTCGGGATGTAGCCGTTACAGATAGTACTACCGTGAGATCCCTAACCACTGGCATGATTGCAGAGATGAGCGCATATATTGATGATCATATGGTCACCATGCAGATGGCTGCAGATCTATTGGGTCGTGTGGATATTCTCATACAGGAGACCACAGCTTCACCTCCTTCTTCTGAGAGGAACGCCATGTTGGGCTTGTTAGGTCGCACATACCCTGACTTGCAGATGAGCTTGTATTTTCCTGCACAGACTAGCTTAGCCATTTTGTCATGTACAATTTACATTGTATAGATCAAACAACATTATATATGATAGGGAAATATATTTTTGGATCACTTCCCTTTTAGATATGCCTTTCTATTTGCTTGATATTTTGCCTGCTTCTTCATGGCTTGTGGTCTTGATGTATTCTGAATTCCTCCTGGGGGGATGGACATTGACTTGTTTCTGGATAGTTCAAAATGAATCATCGATCTATGTGTATCCCTACCATCTTTGGTGTCTTGGGACTGGTTTCTGAATGAAAATGTGGAGAGGAGTGTGGCTTTCCTCTCTGAGATTGACCGCACCATAGATGATCGCCAATACTTCTATTTAGGAGAAGCCTAGTTAATTCCACCTCTTATGGATTGGTGTTGCTCTTCAAGGTATGACCGTAGCTTAGATGGTCGCCGAATCTCCTATTTAGGAGGAGTTCAGGTAATTCCATCCCTTTGGTCTGAAGCCGAATGAAATGTAGTGGATTAAAGTTTGATCCCAGTACCAGTTGACAAGGGTTTGTGTTTTGGTAGGGGGTGAGACCGAACCATGAATGACTGCCTACGTACTCCTATTGAAGAGGAGATCATATCTGCGTAGTTCTAACCTGGTGTAAGAGGTTCAACGCTGTATATGGCAGAAATGGTGTAGGAATGTTTTTGGTTGTTTTTGTTTTTGTAAGGGTAGAAATGTTTTTGTTGTTTTTGTTTTATTGCGACCGAGCCATGTAACATGGTTGCCTACGTACTCCTATTGAAGATGAGATCAGGTCGACGTAGTTTTCCCCTCAGGGCGAGATGAAAAGTGTGATCCCATGTACAGGTCAGAGTGCGGGGAGGAGAAAGTTTAATCCTAGGTTGAGGATAAACTGTAAGTATGAGAAGTTTGATCCCATGTATGGGTAGCCAAACTACAAGTGCGAGAGGTTCAATCCTCGGTTGGATGACCTAAGTCGTAGGAAGGCAAAGGAGCTAGGCTGTTGGCATGAAAAGTATGTTTCCCTGAGGGGCAAAGTGTAGGAAAGTAGTAGGTGGTAAAGGGTTAAAGAACCGGAATGACTGGTGACCTGATGATTACGCACTGTGGTGTTTACGAATTACTTCGCATATAGTACCGCTTCTGGCGGCTCGAGTTGATGAGTTATGGAAATTCATTGCCGTCTATTTCTTGAAATCTGAGAGCACCTCCTGTCAATACTTCTTTGACAACAAACGGGCCTTCCCAGTTAGGAGAGAGTTTTCCCTTAGATTGATCTTGGTTGTCAAGGATTTTCTTCAAAACCAAGTCATGTTGTTTAAACTGTCGTAGCCGGACTTTTTTGTTGTAGGATCTGGCAATCCTTTGTTGATATAACTGACCATGGAAGATAGCCGCGGTTCGCCTTTCATCTATTAGAGACAATTGGTGATACTTGTCTTGTACCCATTAGTCTTCATCCAGTTGAGCATCTATCAACACTCTGAGGGATTCTATTTCAACTTCTATGGGGAGTACTGCTTCCATCCCATAGGCTAATGCGTAGGGGGTTGCCCCAGTGGAAGTGCGCATTGAGGTTCTGTAGGCTAACAGAGTAAGAGGCAATAGGTTAGGCCAATCTTTGTGGTTGGAGGACATCTTTTGCATAATCTTCTTGATGTTTTTGTTAGCCGCTTCAACAGCACCGTTCATCTTCGGACGATAGATAACAGAGTTAAGATGTTTGATGTGGAATTTACTGCATAATTCCTCCATCATTTTGTTGATGAGGTTCTTCGCATTGTCTAACACAATCACCTCTTGTTGTCCGTATCGACAAACGACATTGTTTCTGATGAAAGCAATGATGACTTCTTTGGTAACCCTGGGGAAGGAGGCTGCTTCTACCCACTTGGTAAAGTAGTCGATCATGGTGATGATAAATCGGTGACCATTACTGGCTTTGGGCTCGATGTGCCCGATAACGTGCATTCCCCACATTGAGAAGGGCCAAGGTGAACTCATATTGTGGAGTTCCCGTGGAGGGGCGTGTATAGCATTCCCATGAATTTGGCACTGATAGTGTCTCCTGGCGTGGTCATTGCAATCAGCTTTGAGAGATAGTCAATAATGTCCCGTCTTGAGGACTTTTTTGACAAGGAGGGAGCCACTAATGTGGGGGCCACAGACTCCACCATGGATTTCATCCATAAGCCTTTGGGCTTGATCTTTGTCTAAACATCTGAGGAGACCTAGTCCTACATCTCTTTTGTAGAGCGCATCTCCACTCGTAGTAGAATTTCATAAGCAAGTCGATGGATCCGCCTTTTTCACGGGGCTCGCCTCGGTGTAGATCCATCTCGCAGATATTCCTTGATATGCTGATACCAAGGATGTTGGATGGGAGGTAGCTCATCCGATACTTCTCCAACGTAATTTCCACAGGCTGGGGCCTTGTGCAGGGAAATTGTGACGCTTGGCAAATGTTCCTTGTATGATATTTGAATCATGGAGGCCAAAGTTGCTAATGCGTCCGCAAAGTCATTCCTATTATGAGGAACATGTAGAAAGGAGATCTCTTCGAACTCCAAAGCCATCTTCAAAACCTGCCGATGGTAAGGCAGCAAATGTAGTTCCTTGGTTTGATAGATTTCGGTGGATTGTCTGATTACCAACTCTGAATCTCCAAAGACAGTTAACCACCTAATGCCCATGGAACGGGCAAGTTTTAGCCCCATGAGACAGCCTTCATACTCAGTCGTATTGTTGGTGCTGACAAACTATAATTTAACGGCGACGGGATACTGCTCCCCCATATCAGATATTAGAATTGCTCCAGCTCCAAAACCTTCCAGATTAACAACTCCATCAAAATACATCTTCCATGCTTGGCGTGTATTGTACTGATGATGTTGTTGAACTGTCATTACTCCTTCATTGGGGAAATATGTTTCCAAGGGTTTGAAATCCCCTGAAGGTGTGACGCCCAGTTGGTTCGCAATTCCTTGACCTTCGATGGACTTTTGAGTCAAATATACGATGTCAAATTGTTGTAGGATCAACTACCATCTGGACAGCTGGCAATTTAACATGGGCTTGTTGAACACGTATTTGAGAGGATCCACGCGGGATATGAGATGGGTTGTGTGACCATGAAGGTAATGTTGTAACCTCATGGAAGCCCATGCAAAAGCACAACACGTCTTTTCGATCAGAGTGTACTTACGTTCACTGCAGCTGAACCTTTTGTTGAGGTCATAGATAGCTCGTTCTTGGCCTCTATCGTCCTTCTTTCCTAGCATGCAACCCATGGCATTGTCACTTATGGACAGGTACATAAATAGGGGAACATCATCCCTAGGTGGTACCAACACGGGAGCTTTGACTAATTGTTCCTTGATTGTAAGGAAGGCCTTTTGACACTCCTCATTCCATTTCATGGAGGAGTTCTTCCTTAATAACTTGAATATTGGCTCACAGGTTGTTGTGAGTTGGGAGATAAACCTGCTAATTAAGTTGATTCTTCCCAAAAATCCCCGTATTTCCTTCTCTGTCTGAGGAATGGGCATTTCTGTGATGGCTTGGATTTTGGCAGGATCCAGCTCAATCCCTTTGTGGCTGACTAGAAATCCTAGCAACTTGCCTGATTTAATGCCAAAGGCGTACTTGGCTGGATTCAACTTCAAGTTGTACTTACGCAACCTGTTGAATAGCTTCTTGAGATGGTCTATATGATTATCCTGCTTCCGGGATTTGACAATGATGTCATCCACGTAGATCTCGATCTCTTTGTGCATTAAGTCGTGGAAAAGAGCCATCATAGCTCATTGATAGGTGGCTCCGGCATTGACGAGGCCGAATGACAACCGTCTATAGCAAAAGGTTCCCCAAGGCGTGCTGAAACCGGTTTTCTCACAATCTTCCTCAAAGAACCATGATCCGATGGTACCTCGAAGCAATCAAAGAAAGGAGTACATGTCGTGTTACATGTAATATTGTCAATGAGAATGTGGATAAATGGCACGGAAAGTCGTCTTTTAAGCAAGCTTTGTTCAAGTCCCGGTAATCCACGCAAACTTGTACCTTCCCTCCAGGTTTAGGTACGGGCATGATGTTGGATATCCACTCAGGATATGTAGACACCATGATGATGCGACTTGAAATTGTTTCACAATTTCTTCTTTCACCTTTAAACTCCACTCGTGTTTCAATCGCTTTGAGCTTTTAATCGCGGCTTAAATCCCTCTTTAATGGGAAGGCGATGAAGAACAATATCAGTGGACAAACCCACCATGTCTTCATAAGACCATGCAAACACATCCTGGATTTGGGTTAATAGAATAACCATGTCATTCCGCTGGTTTGGGGTAAGGTCTGAACCAATCTGGATTAACTTAGGGCTTTCTAAGGTTCCGAAATTGAAAGAAGTGGTTTGATCAAGGTTGAGTTTAGGTTTGTCTTTGACACATTCTTGAATTTCTGGAGGCACCTCAATGTCATCCTGTATGTCCACCAAGGCTGAATTCATCTCTACATCAAAGGTACAATCCTTATGAAGAAGAGGCACCGTATCAACAAGTACGGGCACATCTAAATTCAGAGTCCTGAAACAAAATATACTTTCACTTAGTATATATGAAATGTGTTGATCATACATAGTGTTAGCATATACTGACAAAATAAACTGCTAATATTGTACAGAAAAGTAAGGCGGTTATTATATCTCTGAAGCGTAAAGAGTTACGCTTGCTTTTACCCTTGCCGACCAATGCAAGGAATATTGTTCCAATTGGCAAGGGCAAAGTCTGGGTGGACCGCAGTGATGGAGGGATTGTCATCATCCTCCCTATCCCGATTAATGGCCATTACGTCTGGGCAATCATCGTCTGGGGTGTATCTGTTGGTATGTTCATCATAAATGATGATGCGTATGCCTGACATCATTCGGATGCCGTCTTGCTTGATTCTTCATTCCTCTTCTTCCACCGCGGGATTTGGAACAAAGACTTCTTTCTCCTTTACCGGCACCAGCTTGGGAAATAACAGAGCCATTACATTGGCTGGCACCTTTACAAGAAGTTGTGCAGGCTCAGAGTTTGAAGGCGAAGATGAACGCCAAATAGTTGAAGTTGAAGGAATCTGCCGATGCTTATGAGGATTCCTATGACTAGAACTGGCAGAATAGCCTAGTCCAGCGGTTCTAGTCTGCCTGGCTAATTGAATTGGGTACATGATACCCTGGTGATCTTTACACAGCCCTTGTCCCGACTTATGACCCAATGACATCATTTCTTGAGTAGCCGACATTACCTCGGCAGAAATCTTGGGTTCGGGCAATGGCGTTCCAATAGCATGGTATTGGGTATTGCTTACTTCCAAAGCATGAAAACTGACTGGTTCCACATCTGCATTGGCATTGATAAATGGTATGTCTCATCTTTGAGGAATCTCGGGTTCGCCGGCTGATCGTGACTGAAGCTATTATTGATAATGTATTTCAACCGTTGGTGAAGAGTGGAGGGATCGCCCATAATGTGAATCCATGGTCGCCCCAAGAGCATGTTGTATCCCGAATCTGCTCTTGAGCACATGGAAGATATACGAGAATGTATGAGGACCAATTTCTATTGGCATTTCAATTACTCCGAATAGATTTACGGGGGCTCCATCAAAAGCTTTGATGATAGTATGGTCAGAACGCCCGAAATCCGGTCTATCTTCACACCCGGATTCCGTACGTCACTAGTACATCATTCATTCTGCATACATCATTATATACTGAAATATAACAACATACACTCTCAAATCCCATGTTCTAAAACCTTATAGCTTTTCTTATTACAAATAATGATAATTTTATATTCTTTACATCTTGCTCGAGTGACTTTTATCCGCCACCAAGGATACATAATCATTCATTAAACTATTTTATTGTTTAATTATCATCTTTCTACATTACAAGTCTTCACTTGATCTTCTTGCTCATTCATATTCTGAATGAAACTTCATCTGGATACCGTCAGCTTGATCTATACGGGATCCTTAAGTTCTTCTAACATCGTTCGCTGAAAATGTTTTTCATTTAAAGCAAGTGTGAGCATTCAATTTCCCAGCAAGTCTTAACAGTTGAACAAACAACTTCAAGAATTTAAACATTCTTTTCAGACTTCAATAACCGAACAAAGGTTACGAAGCAGCTTGAATAATAGGAATAGTCTTGATTCCTATCATCTTAAAACATTAGGTACATACACTTTGAAATACTTTCATTCTCTACTCGCTTTCATGCACATTTTGTCTGGCTAGAATCAATAGCACAGACTTAACAATAACGGTTCATGTATAAACAGAACATTCTTTTATTGAACAGTTCAAACATAGAACAATTCATCTCATAGAAACACCGAAGTGTTCCCATTGTGGCACAAGGCCTCATACATTCTACCACCTTGTACAAATATCGGACATTCACACATAGACAGAACTTCTCAAGTTCAACATCTGAGAAGTTTAAGAAACTAGCATTCATTTAAAATATGAATGAAGTTAGAAAACTTGCCTTTACATAGCATACATCTACGACTTCTATTTAATAAAACTTCATTCCAATCCCTATAACACATAAGAAATAAAAAATACACCAATTAGTCATATACTTGACTTACGCATTGGTTTACTTAACTTTACTTCTTAAGGTTCGCGTTCTTGCAATATAATTTTCTGCGACTAACTTTCATTACCGGTTTACGGTTTCATGACATCTGAGATGTCTTTTTCACACGTTCATCATCTTTGATGATTCACATTCTTATCTTCTTCGTATACTTCTCTAGGACTCAGTACACATCGCTTCTCTGCTAGTAGTCCATATGGTACTCTGAGTGGATTCCCACAAATAACCAACAAACAAGTTCCCGTCTCATCTACACTGCCATCACAGTGAGTTAGATCGGTTGCCAGTTTCGTATATAGCTTCTCTCTCTGAAGGAATTGTTTTTCCCAGCTCCCATATGTCAACCATCAAAGGTTACGATTGTACCACAACCTAACTTTCTCTTAACTTATACGAACTATTAAATTATAATGTTCGTTAAGTTAATTTATTATTCCTTATGGCTTTCTGGCAACTAATTGCCATACCTCAGGATTCATTCTTTATCGTCTAAGTTATACAATCTTTTGTATACTCGGCTTCTTAACGTTATACGTTATTATCTTCAATTTAGTTTCTTCACCGTTCATAGGTTTAATCAACATTCTTCATTCCCTTACGGTCAAACCCTACACGGAGTGTAGGTTCTACCCGTTTAATATTCACGTACACTCAAACTTTACTCAAGGTTTCAATTGCATTCATCGTTATCCATCCCATGAACCCCATGTTCATTATTCTTTCTTAATGTCAAAGCCATACAATCCGTTTGTAAGCTAAAACCGATCGCTCATCGCAAATAACGTTATGCTTCACGCGTCTAAACGCTTTACATTCATCTCTCAATGCCATGTCATAACATCAAAATGTTATACATTAACATCGCAACCAACGTCTAAGGAATCACAACCATAGCAATCCTCACGCTTCGCTTATCGAGACTATGGTCCCTTTACATCG
Organism: Panax ginseng; assembly: GCA_020205605.1. NCBI lineage: Eukaryota > Viridiplantae > Streptophyta > Magnoliopsida > Apiales > Araliaceae > Panax > Panax ginseng. Next base: position 65,096,754 of record CM035136.1, read on the forward strand.
GTTAGTAACCCGCATCTACATTCTTTGTCTTTTATTCTCGCTTTAATATTTTCGCTTCAACCTTTATTATCGGTTTAAAACACTTGATTAAGTGTTACATTAGTTGAACATTATGTTCATATTTCTTTCTTGCACATCCTCCAGTAACTGAGAACTAAAAATCTCATTTCTGGTCATTATTCTGCACCGTGCAAGCACTGTGCCTTCTTCTTCCTCTCTCGTTGTGCATGCACGACCTACTTCTCTCTCCTCTCTTCCAGAAATGGCTAAGGGCGCCAAGTCCTTTGTTATCTCTCATCTTTTCACCACTCTCCGAAGATTATGGTTTTGATTTCATGGCAGCTACGGGCCTCCACTACGACGACTTCGACTGTCATTGCCGAGCATGAAACCTAGAAAATTTTTCTAATTTTTTTACAAGCTTGAGATGCTGATTTCGAAATCTCATAACTTCTTCATTATAACTCAGAACGAGGTCGTTCCAAAGCCATTTTCTTCCTTATCTTATGTACTTCGATTCCTCTAGGACAGAACTTCGTTCTGAATCTGTTAACATGCCATTCAATTGGCTTAATCTTCACTCTTCGTTCATTTTTACGTTATTAACGTTCTTCATTCGTTCGTCCGTAATTCGGTCATCCGAACTTGGAATTCGTTCGTTCTTGAGTCCACGACTCACATTTTATACGTTCTCTTAGATTCTTATGAAACCCTACACGTTCGGATTCATTTACTAACTTTCAAATTTTCGTTCTTCTTTTATTAAAATTTTCACCATAACTTCGTTATAGCTTAGTTTTAATCCGTTTCTCTATGAACGTTTCTACCGTTCCTAACCAAGCAATAAGCATCTAACTTATACGCGATGGTTTTAAACTTGTCCATCAACAACAATTCTACTACGATGGTTTTAAATTTGTCCATCAACAACGTTCTTCGTGTTCTTCGCGTTCTTCGTTCGTTCTTCATTTTTAATCGATATTTTTGATTATGATTTCACTTTTTCTTGGAATTTGATGTTATAGAACATCATTCCTTACTTAATTCACCTACTCGTTCATAATATTCATTCGAATCGCTCAAAATCCTCACGAATCTTATACTTGCTTAAGAAATTTATAAACTAAATTTCTTATTTTTATTTCTTCATTTTCTTACGATTTAAACCATATGAAATCAATTCTAACTTAATCTACTTCTTATCTTCATTAAGTTATGTTTTTGAACATAAAAACTTAAAGAAAATTTAGAAGAACTAGTGTTTGGATTACCGTTCTTCTTTATTTCTCTTCCGTTATACAAAGCCGGCGATTTGCGAGCTTTTCTATTTCTCGATCACTTTTGATCCGAGCATTCATGCTCATTCTCTTCATTCTCCTCTCCCAACCGAGCTCTCTCTCTCTCTCTCTCTCAAGTTACAGGATTTTCAAAATCCTAGAAAATAAAAAATTAGCTTTCTATTTATAGAAAACCAAAGCTAAGGGCAAAATAGTCATTTCGCCCCTAAAATCACTATTCCCACCTCCTTAACAACTTTGCCACCAAGTTAACTTGGCCACCACCCTTACTTGGTGGCCAAGTGGCCGCCCCTTATGCCCATGGGTTGCCCCATGGGTTTTACCCATCTGGTGACTCATCGGTTCGATCCGCGGTTAATTTCTTTGGATCGGGCTTAATCCTAATTCTTCTTGGGCCTAACTTGGGCTTAACTTCACAAATCATTGGGCTTTACATAATCCAAGTCCAATTGGATTCTACAAAAGTCTATGAACACAAAGTCCATTAAGACTAATCGTATTCTACGCATTCCTTTCTCGTAATCTCGTCTTCTCTTCATTATATTGTTAAATGCGATATTAGATTATTATCGTCGTACTAATCTTCGTAATATACTGTTATAATAACTCGTATCATACTCATTTCTCACGCATAATAACCCTAGTTATTATAATGTACTCATTACATTCTCGTAACTCACTTTCCTAACCCTTAGGTTTTTGAGTCACCGGCGAAAACTTCGTTTTTCCATAACTGAAATATTATTGAATATTCCATCACGTCCTCGAGATTTCATGCAATCAATAACTTCTCGGAAAATTTCAAAAAAAATCTCCAAGCAGAAACGGGTGAATAGTACCTATTTTGTCTTTTTCCCCGAAAATATTTTTGTTCCCGGAAATATTTTATTTTCGTCTTGAAAAATCATACTCGTTCAGTCTAGCTCGTAGCCAGAATCCTCCCGATTAATAATCATTCTAGGTTATAAAACGATTAATAAACACATAGCACAAAATAGTATTAATAAAAAAAATTTATTTTATTAATAACTAATTCTTTAAACCTAAATTTTGGATAATCCAAAATTCTGGGTTGTTACAATGGCTACTACGAATTCTATTGAGATTGATATTCATCTTCACCAAGGTAGTGTATGGACAGATATTCAGAGAGGAACCTTCATCTATTAAGACTCCAGCCACCATATATCCGGAGGACAAGATCGCAATGTGCAACGGCTTGCAATGACCGGTTCCTTCGGGCTGTATGTCATCATCAGTGAAGGATATCACATTGTTGTTGAAAATATGATCAACCAGATGTTGAAATTTTTCCGTATCACTTGATGTCGGTAGATAGGCTTCTTCTAAAACCTTCAACAAGACCTTTCAGTGATCCTCAGAAGTTAGGACCAAGTCCCAAATTGATATGTGTTGTGGAGCTTCTTTCAAGCTTAAAACCATTGTTGCTTCATTATGACCCATAGTGCGGAGGAACTTTTCAATTTTCTCCATGGGTATTTTCTCCTTTGATTTGATGGTAGGCTTCATCACCCATTGGGGAAGATACAATGGATTTTCCTTCGACACTGTAGCAGTTGTATGTGAGGTGGATCCTTCACCTTCTCCATAATTCAACAGAACTGTGCGCAAGCTGACAATAGGATATTGTGCTCTGCACGGCAAGTTGATTGGCTTAGGAGCGGCCACTTTTAAAGGATTGTTGCTCCCCTTGAGTTGAATTATTGGTGTTGTGAGTAATGTGTTAATCCAATCGGTTTCAGTGGATATGACTGCTACCATACTTTTCCACTTAGTAAGGCATGCATTCTCACTAGCACGTAATATAGTATCGTCGTCTGCTAAGTGCAGGACACCACTGTCAATTAGATTTTGGATATGGTGGCGGAGTGCCCAGCATTCTTCTGAGCTGTGACCGCGAGACTGGGAGTGATATTGACATACTCCATCAGAGTTGTATCGCCCTGAACGGGGATTGATTGGAGGTAGAAGGGAACTGATCCTTCCTTCATTGATTAACATATGAAGAATTTCCTCCATAGGTTGGCCCAGATAGGTGAATTCCCTTTTGTTGGCGAAATCCCGACGGGCATTGGCATTTGCTCTCTTTGTCACTTTGTCTTCCATAATTTCATTTTCTGAAAGTGACGAAGGAATATTCATGACAAGAGGTAGGAGACTTGCATGCTCCTGGCTGATTAATTGACGTGTAACTTGATGCTGATAAGTCACCACTTCTGCCATTTGTTCATTTTGTTTGCATAGAGCTTTCATCTTTCGTTCCATTGTGAATTGGAACTTGGCATAATCCCATTTGTCATCACCGTCTTTGAGGGTTTGGGATGATTCACAGCTGAAATTGGAACTCTGTCCGTTGCTCCAATTTATCATGTTAACCTCTTCTTCTTTGTGTTGAGGAGAGGGTTGTCTTGAACGTGAGGCTGATCTAGTTTGGTGACCACGATATCTCCGTTGTCTATCAGGTCCTGGATCTTGTGTTTCAAGGCCCAACAATCCTGAGTATCATGTCCAGGTTCCCCGCATGATAAAAACATTTTCGAGCAGCATTGAAACCCCGTCCATTAGGGCTGGCTGGTGGAAGAATATTCGTAATATTCTTCTGTGTTGTCAGAAGATTAAGAATGTTCTCGAGGGTATCCCCTAAGGGTGTATACCCTCGAGGGAATTTGACTTCTCCACCTTTTGGTATTGGAGGGTTTACAGACTGTGCTTGAAAGGGAGTGTAGTTTCTCCTTTGAATAGGCACATTCTGATTGCCTTTTTGCCCTTGTAGTATCACGGAAACATCTTCCTCTTTCTTTTTATGGACCCTCTGGGGGTTGTTCCCATAATTTTTGGACTAGATGTGATCAGCAACAGCTTTGAGTGCAGCTAGGTCTTGAATCTTCCCGGACTTCAATCCCATCTCAACCATCTCCCAATGTTTGACCATTTCAGAAAACGGTTGACCAATGCCGGCTAAAACTCTTTCATAGAAAGGCGCTTCTTGTATGTCTATGAAAGTCATGACCATCTCTGATTCTGTCATGGAAGGACTAACTTGGGCAGTCAGGCGTCTCCACCTTTGAGCATACTCTCTGAAAGACTCATTAGACTGTTTCTTGATCTTGGTAATTTGATAACGATCAGGAGCCATCTGAGTTTAAAAGCTGTATTGAGTGAGGAAATCATGTGCTAGCTCTTCCTAGCTATCGATCTCTGAATTGTCTAATCTTGTGTACCACGACCGGGCTTCTCCAGTTAGACTTTTCTGGAACAATTGCATTCTAAGCTTTTCGCCCTCTGCATACGATCCAAGTTCTCCAATAAACACCTTTAAATGTGTGTAAGGATCTCTTAACCCGTCATATTTTTCAAAGTCAGGAGTTTTAAACTTTTTGGATAATGAACACCAGGAAAAATACACAGATCAGCATATGAAACACTCCCGTGCGTTCCAGTCCTCTTACTGGAGTCCCTAGAAGAGTCGCCACCTGTCGACGTCGGGATTTTTGGATGTCCCTTTCCGTTACTTGTTCTTTGGTGTTCTCATTTTAGGTGAGATTTGTTTGAAAAAACAAGTGAAAAAGGTCTGACATGTATAATGTCGACGATGGACTATTAAGAATCGCCAGTTGGTTTTTTAAATGGTTGTACCAACACAACCGAGAAAAGGTTTGCACATTGACCCAGTGATGTGAAAATGCTATACGGGTCGGTGAAACCGAGATTCGTTAGGGTCCGGGGACTTGGTTATGTAGAGGGAAGGTGTTAGGCACCCCCCGACATCTGTGTTACCACGGTGACCGCCTCTTTTCAAGAAACTATTATCTGAATGTGTGTGTGTGTGGGTCAATGTGCTGTTATTTGGAAGTAGTGCAAGGCCTCGTTCGAACCTATATACACAAGGTTTGAATTAATGTAAAAATTCAGTTTTTAGCAAGATATAGCAATGATGTTTTAGAAAAAGGTTCTTCAAACCCTGATGCTCAATAGTAATTGAGACCTTTTACAGTCCCATTTTATTAAGTGTTCGGCTTGATTGATTTTATTTAACAGATGCGAGGCATCCGTACGAAAATAATGTACAAAATAATGCCGACTTCCTCGTGAGTATGGAAACCATCTGAGAAAATTCAGACACCGCATAATAATTTACAAAAGTCGCTTCACAATGAAAATGTCCATCACGGAACCGAATCTAGATCCAATGGGTGAATCAGTGATCACATGATTCCTAAAGGCGCACATGATACCGCAATTTGTATGAAAGCAGTAAGCAGGTATATATATATAAGCTATAAATATATATATACAGACAGGATCACCAACCACGAAGCACCTCCATGGGGGATCAGAAATGAAAATAAAGCTGTTAAAAGCTATCCACCACCACGGAGGAAACTCGAGGCGGGACAAAATGTAAATGAAGTCAGAATATCCAACCGCCACGAAGGAAACTCCAAAGGGACGAAATATAAATAAAGTCAGAAAGCGATCAACTCGCCACGAAGGAAACTCAGGCGGGAATTTAAAAAATAATATATATATATATATATATATATATATATATATATATATATATATATAAGCAATAAACTCACTAGGATGTAAAATACAAATGCTCATCGAATAGAAATTCTCACCACAGTTCATATATAAATAAATATATATATATATATATATATATATATATATATATATATATATATATATATATATATATATACAAAGCGAGAGTAAACGAACCCTGATGTAAAATCCGGGCTCATCGAATGAGTCCCACCACAGTTCATATTTATAAATATATATATATATATATATATATATATATATATATATATATATATATATATATATATATATATATACGTAGAAATAAATGCACTTGGATGTAAAATCGAGGCTCATCGAGCAGTCCCGACTACGCAGTTCATATATATATAAATATATATATATATATAAAAAAAAGCGCTCGCCTGCATCAAGTCTAGGCTCAAATCGAACAAAGTTCGACACACGATTAATATATATTAATGTATATATATATATATATATATATATATATATACATTAATATATATTAAAAGCAAATAAATGCTCCAGCATCGAATCTAGGATCAATCGAGGCATAACTCGATAATGTTGGTCAATATATATATATATATATATATATATATATATATATATATATAATATATATATATATACAGACTGAAATGAAATCACGGACCGAAGTCTGGGCAAAAGCAAGCAACACGACTCTCAACGTGTAGAAGGGTGTGTGCAGAGATGAAAAGAAAGACTCTAAAGTGTGTGAGAAGGCTTACAGCTGACTGCCAAAAAATACTTCTATATCTTTAGAGTGGGTAAACACTGACTTTTTTTATGTACAAAAGGGCTATATATGAGCTCACAGGTGTTTAAAAGGGGAAAGTACACTGCATGGGGTGACTGCAGAGCAAATTGGGCAGGGCTTCCTCGCCTTTTTCTCTTGCAAAATGTGTAGCCCAAGCCCTCTATTTATAGGAAATTTAGCAGCAGGTGTACCTACGGCTGAGCCGCAGGTGCTGAGCCGTAGGTGTACCAGAGCCAACCCGGGTGGGCCCGAGTTTTTCGGGTCGGGTCGTCTCGAAGTACGTGCACTCAGGTACTGTAATGTCCACTCGAACTTTAAGTAGTGCAATCCGGGCATTCGTTTGAGGTATACAGGACCTATTAAGACTAATCGTATTCTACGCATTCCTTTCTCGTAATCTCGTCTTCTCTTCTTATATTGTTCGTACGATATTCGTATTATACGTCGTACTAATCTTCGTAATATACTCGTATAATAACTCGTATCATACTCGAGTTTCTCACGCATAATTAACCTAGTTATTATACGTACTCATTACATTCTCAGAACTCACTTTCCCTAACCCTTAGGTTTTGAGTCCGCTGGCAAAAACTTCGTTTTTTCCATAACTGAAATATTATTGAATATTCCATCACGTCTCAGGATTTCATGCAATCAATAACTTCTCGAAAAATTTCAAAAAAAATCTCCAAGCAGAAACGGGTGAATAGTACCTATTTTGTCTTTTTCCCCGAAAATATTTTTGTTCCCGGAAATATTTTATTTTCGTCTTGAAAAATCATACTCGTTCAGTCTAGCTCGTAGCCAGAATCCTCCCGATTAATAATCATTCTAGGTTATAAAACGATTAATAAACACATAGCACAAAATAGTATTAATAAAAAAAAATTATTTTATTAATAACTAATTATTTAAACCTAAATTTTGGATAATCCAAAATTCTGGGTTGTTACAATGGCTACTCCGAATTCTATTGAGATTGATATTCATCTTCACCAAGGTACTGTATGGACAGATATTCAGAGAGGAACCTTCATCTATTAAGACTCCAGCCACCATATATCCGGAGGACAAGATCGCAATGTGCAGCGGCTTGCAATGACCAAGTTCCTTGGGTCAGATGTCATCATCGATGAAGGATATCACATTGTTGTTGAAAATATGATCAACCAGATGTTGAAATTTTTCCGTATCACTTGATGCTCAGTAGATAGGCTTCTTCTAAAACCTTCAACAAGACCTTCCAAAGATCCTCGAAGTTAGGACCAAGTCCCAAATTGATATGTGTTGTGGAGCTTCTTTCAAGCTTAAAACCACTTTGTTGCTTCATTATGACCCATAGTGCGGAGGAACTTTTCAATTTTCTCCATGGGTATTTTCTCCTTTGATTTGATGGTAGGCTTCATCACCCATTGGGGAAGATACAATGGATTTTCCTTCACACCTTTAGCAGTTGTATGTGAGGTGGATCCTTCACCTTCTCCATAATTCAATGTAACTGTCGCTGTAAGTCGACAATAGGATATTGTGCTCTGCACGGCAAGTAGATTGGCTCAGGAGCGACCACTTTCAAAGGATTGTTGCTCCCCTTGAGTTGAATTATTGGTGTTGTGAGTAATGTGTTAATCCAATCGGTTTCAGTGGATATGACTGCTACCACACTTTTCCACTTAGTAAGGCATGCATTCTCACTAGCACGTAATATAGTATCGTAAATCGCTAAGTCACGGAGACACCACTTGCAATTAGATTTTGGATAAGGTGGCGGAGTGCCCAGCATTCTTCAAAGCTGTGACCGCGAGACTGGGAGTGATATTGACATACTCCATCAGAGTTGTATCGCCCTGAACGGGGATTGATTGGAGGTAGAAGGGAACTGATCCTTCCTTCATTGATTAACATATGAAGAATTTCCTCCATAGGTTGGCACAGATAGGTGAATTCCCTTTTGTTGGCGAAATCCCGACGGGCATTGGCATTTGCTCTCTTTGTCACTTTGTCTTCCATAATTTCATTTTCTGAAAGTGATGAAGGAATATTCATGACAAGAGGTAGGAGACTTGCATGCTCCTGGCTGATTAATTGACGTGTAACTTGATGCTGATAAGTCACCACTTCTGCCAATTGTTCATTTTGTTTGCATAGAGCTTTCATCTTTCGTTCCATTGTGAATTGGAACTTGGCATAATCCCATTTGTCATCACCATCTTTGAGGGTTTGGGATGATTCACAGCTGAAATTGGAACTCTGTTCGTTGCTCCAATTTATCATGTTAACCTCTTCTTCTTTGTGTTGAGGAGAGGGTTGTCTTGAACGTGAGGCTGATCTAGTTTGGTGACCACGATATCTCCGTTGTCTATCAGGTCCTGGATCTTGTGTTTCAAGGCCCAACAATCCTGAGTATCATGTCTAGGTTCCCCGCATGATAAGAACATTTTCGAGCAGCATTGAAACCCCGTCCATTAGGGCTGGCTGGTGGAAGAAGATGCGTAATATTCTTCTGTGTTGTTAGAAGATTAAGAATGTTCTCGAGGGTATCCCCTAAGTGTGTAAACCCTCGAGGGCATTTGACTTCCCCACCTTTTGGTATTGGAGGGTTTACAAACTGTGCTTGAAAGGGAGTGTAGTTTCTCCTTTGAATAGGCACATTCTGATTGCCTTTTTGCCCTTGTAGTATCACGGAAACATCTTCCTCTTTCTTTTTATGGACCCTCTGGGGGTTGTTCCCATAATTTCCGGACTGGATGTGATCAGCAACAGCTTTGAGTGCAGCTAGGTCTTGAATCTTCCCGGACTTCAATCCCATCTCAACCATCTCCCAATGTTTGACCATTTCAGAAAACGGTTTACCGATGCCGGCTAAAACTCTTTCATAGAAAGGCGCTTCTTGTATGTCTAAGAAAGTCATGACCATCTCTGATTTTGTCATGGAAGGACTAACTTGGGCAGTCAGGCGTCTGCACCTTTGAGCATACTCTCTGAAAGACTCATTAGACTGTTTCTTGATCTTGGTAATTTGATAACGATCAGGAGCCATCTGAGTTTAAAAGCTGTATTGAGTGAGGAAATCATGTGCTAGCTCTTCCTAGCTATCGATCTCTGAATTGTCTAATCTTGTGTACCACGACCGGGCTTCTCCAGTTAGACTTTTCTGGAACAATTGCATTCTAAGCTTTTCGCCCTCTGCATACGATCCAAGTTCTCCAATAAACACCTTTAAATGTGTGTAAGGATCTCTTAACCCGTCATATTTTTCAAAGTCAGGAGTTTTAAACTTTTTGGATAATGAACACCGGAAAAATACACGGATCGAAGATATGAAACACTCCGTGCGTTCCAGGTCCTCTTCTTCGAGTCCCTAGAAGAGTCGCCACCGTCGGCGTCGGGATTTTTGGATGTCCCTTTCCGTTACTTGTTCTTTGGTGTTCTCATTTTAGGTGAGATTTGTTTGAAAAAACAAGTGAAAAAGGTCTGACATGTATAATGTCGACGATGGAATATTAAGAGTCCCCAGTTGGATTTTTAAATGGTTGTACTAACACAACCGAGAAAAGGTTTGCACATTGACCCAGTGATGTGACAATGCTATACGGGTCGGTGAAACCGAGATTCATTAGGGTCCGGGGACTTGGTTATACAGAGGGAAGGTGTTAGGCAACCCCCGACATCCGTGTTACCACGGTGACCGCCTCTTTTCAAGAAACTATTATCTGAATGTGTGTGTGTGTGGGTCAATGTGCTGTTATTTGGAAGTAGTGCAAGGCCTCGTTCGAACCTATATACACAGGGTTTGAATTAATGTAAAAATTCAGTTTTTAGCAAGATATAGCAACGATGTTTTAGAAAAAGGTTCTTCAAACCCTGATGCTCAATAGTAATTGAGACCTTTTACACTCCCATTTTATTAAGTGTTCGGCTTGATTTATTTTATTTAACAGATGAGAGGCATCCGTACGAAAATAATGTACAAAATAATGCCGACTTCCTCGTGGGTATGGAAACCATCTGAGAAAATTCAGACACCGCATAATAATTTACAAGCTGCTTACAGCTGAAAATGTCCATCACGGGAACCGAATCTAGATCCAATGGGCTGAATCTGTGATCACATGATTCCTAAACGCACATGATACCGCAATTTGTATGAAAGCATTAAGCAGGTATATATATATAAGCTATAAATATATATATACAGACAGGATCACCAACCACGAAGCACCTCCATGGGGGATCAGAAATGCAAATAAAGTTGTTAAAAGCTATCCACCACCACGGAGGAAACTCCAGGCGGGATAAAACGTAAATGAAGCTGTAAATACGGTCAACCGCCACGAAGGAAACTCCAGGCGGGACGAAATATAAATAAAGTCAGTAAGCGATTAAGCTCGCCACGAAGGAAACTCCGAGCGGGGCGAAAAAAAATAATATATATTTATATATATATATATAGGCAATAAACTCACCAGATGTAAAATACAGGCTCATCGAACAGAGTTCGACAACAGTTCATATATATAAATATATATATACAAAAGTAGAGTAAACGACTGGATGTAAAATCCGAGCTCATCGAATAAGTCTCACCACCACGGTTCATATATATATATATATATATATATATATATATATATATATATATATATATATATATACAAAGCAGAGTAAACGAACCGGATGTAAAATCCGGGCTCATCGAATGTAGTCCCACCACGATTCATATTTATATATATACAAACGTAGAAATAAACGCACTGATGAAAAATCCGTGCTCATCGAGCGAGTCCCACCACGGTTCATATATATATATAAATATATATATATATATATATATATATATATATAAAAGCTTAGTAAACGCTCTGCATCAAGTCTAGGCTCATTGAACAAAGTTCACACACAGTTAATATATATTAATGTGTATATATATATATATATATATATATATATATATATATATATTAAAAGCAAATAAATGCTCGGGCAAGTTCAGGATCAATCGAGGCATAACTCGATAATGTTAGTCAATATATATATATATATATATATATATATATATATATATATATATATAATATGTATATATACAGTTGATCGAATGAAATCACGGAATAGAAGTCCGGCAAAAGCAAGCAACATGACTCTCAACGTGTAGAAGGGTGTGTGCGAGAGATGAAGAGAAAGACTCTAAAGTGTGTGAGAAGGCTTACAAATTGTCACAAAAAATACTTCTATATCTTTAGAGTGGGTAAACACTGACTTTTTTAGGTACAAAAGGGCTATATATGAGCTCACAGGTGTTTAAAAGGGGAAAGTACACTGTATGGGGTGAGTGCAGAGCAAATTTGGCAGGGCTTCCTCGCCTTTTTCTCTTGCAAAATGTGTAGCCCAAGCCCTCTATTTATAGGAAATTTAGCCTCAGGTGTACTGTAATTGGCCATGAGTCTTTGGCCGTAGGTGTGCAGAGCCAACCCGGGTGGGCCCGGGTTTTTCGGGTCGGGTCGTCTCGAAGTACATGCACTCAGGTACTGTAATGTCCACTCGAACTTTAAGTAGTGCAATCCGGGCATCTGTTTGAGGTATACAGGACCTATTTTGGACCGCTGTTGTCGAGAGTTGTACGATGGCATGGGATTAGAGTTTGTACGAAGTCATTGAAGATGGGACGATGCCCTCCGGTCTTCAAGTTTCAACTTTCATCCGTTACCCCACATAATAGTTACTCGGGATTGATTAGTCTTGTGGGACATCGTTGCGTAGAGATGTTGAGACGACATGGCGTGACATCGTGTTGGCGAGATGACGATGTTGCCCCTCACCGGTGTTATCGCAGGATTGGGCTGATAAAGCAGACGTTGCTCAGACTTCGCTAAGATTGGACTGCTGCAATTTGTTGAAGATCCTCATTGTCATCTTTGAGGTGTTCTTGTCTTCCCGATGTTATTGTCAGGTTGGTGTAGTGTATCTCGTAGTGAGTGCCGAGATTGAAGCTGGTCGCATTTGAAACAAGCATTTCCGGGGTTATAGCCAAAATTTCATTCCTCGGGGTTATCACCAAGGTTGGTGGCTATTCCCATGGTTGGGACTGAGACTGGATACCATGGGGTTATCTCCGAGATTAATCAGTCTTCTCCGGTGTGTGTTTCGGTATTGGATCTGCATGCCTCGGTGTTACCTCCGAGGTTGGAATTGTTACTCCAAGAGTGTGATCCGGGGTTGATGCTGAACTTCCGGTAGTATCCGGTATGGATTTGGATTGTCTTTCAGGGTTCCATCTTAAAAGACGAATATGTCCTTCTACAATGTTAGTGACAGGTGTATAGAAAATTTTGAGTGTCTACAGAGATGATGCACTAGGTTTGAGCTTAATGATACCCGAATTTGGGGACGTCACAAGGGCAGGAGTGCACGTGTAAGAAAAGTCAGACCCCGCCGAGGTGGGCATCATCAAAGCATAAAACACTGCTGGGGTGGGGGTACGCGGACAGAATGGAAGAGTTGTGATACGATTCTAACACTATAGAGGCTTGGACTGATGAACTTTGACTTGGATTGGGACTGTGTATGGACATCTTTATCAGCTATTACATGACTTATGCCTGAAAAACACAAAATCGAATTATAGACATTCAATCAACAACTTTAGAACCCTAATTTCTTGAAGACCATTGTAGGAGTTGAGTAGAAGATCAAGATCATGAAGATTGCAGATTTGAAGGCAAAGAAGGGTGGTTTTGTACTATTCTATTTCTTTTATTCAATTTCTATAATTGGGATGATGAATTCTTTACTTTATTCAATTTTTAATTCATTCATGATGAACAAAATTACTTGTTAAGCTGCAATGGATCTTTAATGTGAAATAATGATTATCATACTTTAATTTTAGTTTAATTAATCTATCTTTTCAGTTCATCTATTATGATTTGTGCTTAATTTATGGATTGCTTGATCACAAATTCTGTGTGGAGTTGTATGGACTCGAGAGATGATATATGAATCTAGACCTAAACGTAATAGCATGTGTTCATGGTTTATGCGTTTAGATGGAATTCTTGATTTATGTTTAGGATAGAGATATACCTAGCATCGCATGTAATCATAAAAGAACTTGGAATTTAAACCTTCTTTGATTTTAATTCACATAGAGATATAGTAAATTAGTTAATTAGGGTGTTTGGCTTAATTATATCAATTGTGGGTTTAAGTTAATATGGTGTTAGTGCATTGAGAGATGGCTAATTCTACTGATGTGTTCTTGATTAATGAACTGAGATAGTTAATTGAATTGAATAGAATATGATAATATGAGTGAAACTTAAAGTGAAATTGTAAGCTTAATTCTCCATCATTTGATTAAAATTTGCGTTACTTAGTTGTGTAGATTTGTTTTGATTTATAGTTTATTAGTTTTTCCTTACTTGCAATCATTAATTCGATTAGTTTAAAAAAATTGAAATAATATAAAGCTGGTAATTGATTGATTAAAATACATACTTGTCTTTGTGGGAACGATACTCTACTCATTATTATATTACTTGTTGATCATGTATACTTGTGTGTTGTGCATTAATTAGATTTCACCCAACACCTCTCAAACTAGCCAGGGGTAGATAGTCCATACCAGCTGCATAAGTAATAAAGCTATAAGGAGAACTGAGTCCTGAGCAAGGCAAGACCGCAAATGGATCATCGATCCTTATCAGAAAAGCCAATCAGGATGTTTCATCTGTACACTTAGCCGGCCGAAAAGAATAAGACATGCCTATCTCATGAGTAAAGTAGTACCTATGACGTCTAAAGGTGTTGATCGGTCTCAAATGTGTCATAAAACACATATACAACAAGACGGCACTCCCCCAAAAAAACCCCATAGGATGGGTATGGCAAAAGGTGGCCAACCTCTGCGCCAATATCATGGGCAAGATAGTAAAACCTTGCCAGATCTCTGCCTAAATCCCGAAAAAAAAATATGCCCGGTTCAACCTCTGGGTCAAGCTGTCAATCTACGCCAAATGAGTGGGCTCTCAAACACAGGCGATCCAGTTTGTCATCATAACAGACCCAAGAATCATATTCCCCATGATTGATACCCAATGGTGCGAGGGAACCACCAGTGGTAGAAAGCCTCCTAAGTAAAAGGGCCCTCTGATAAAGTGAAGTCATCCATCTGGGGAATCAAGGTGATCAGATTAGATAAAGGCCAATGTCGCCTAGCAGGAGGAAAGAATGGAATGCAAATCTCCCATTTGATGCTCCTGATAGTACGCTATCCTCAATAGAGCTCCCAGCCTCCATCGGTCAAGAGAGAAATTCGACGAGTGGAAAATACATACTCTACCCCAATCTGAAAGCCACCCTCAAAGCCTACTGTCAAATATTCCTGGTATAGGGAACCCTCGTAATAACATCAACAATCAACAACTCCAACTATAAATGAGAATGGGTAAACCCCTTTGCTATAGGAACCTCTACAAGAGTAGAGTGATGTCATCGCCATCCCCGTGGATAGGTCTCCAGACCCAATGTAGTAACGGGACAGTGACGCTCCCAAATTTAGACACTCATATCTTGAATTCGGTGCATCGCGTGTTATCTCGAATATACTACTAAAATCACCAATAACGGAATAATAGAATAATTTATATTAATTTAATAAAATTATTTTCATCCCAAGGTCTCGCAACCGTTACTACAACTTTACATAGATAAGTCTAAAACATCACTTAAACATAAATTAGTCAATTCTTAATACATAACAATAACAATATTTCTAACTTAAAGGACTAAAGTTGTTATGTAGTCTTGCCCTTACTCTTGTCATTCTCGGAAATACTACCTTACTCTGCCTTGACTAAAAAGTTTTTAGGGAAGCAAGAATGAGCAACAAATTTGCCCAGCAAGTAATATAGCAATATGGGTGAAAAGTTATAAAATTTCAAGGGTATAACAATAATTGATAATTCAAGAATAATAAGAAGTATCAATAGTTTTAAATAAAAGTCGCTATGGACTGAAAGATATCATCTAGATTTAAAAATTTAATCATTTCAAAGTTCAAGAATAATGAACACTGAGTAGTCACTATAGACTAAGAACTCCTACTAGAATTACCAATATTATACTGAAAATCAAATATAAACAAGTACAACAGGTGATCAGCATTAAGTACCCTACGTTATGCATAACATTTAAATATGCTAGTATGTGCGCACGTTGGTTCCCTGACAGTTATATAATTTCCCCTTCAATGAGGGTTCTTTATCTCAGTAGATTTATAAAAGTCCACACCAAGTCAATTGGTTTTGATAGCTTTTTAACACATAATATTGGTCTAGCCGAATCAAATGGCTTAGACAACTTTTGTAATGCATTTAGGAACGGTAAGTTCAATACTTGCAACAACATCAAGATATAAAATCGATTTCTGAATAGTAATAGATAATTGCTCGATGTAGATACGGTCGATATAGCAACAATTCGAATTTTACACAATAGGTAAAGTTAATAGAGTTAGGGAACTTGCCTTTAACGTAGATTACCACATAAAGCTTATATCGCTTCAATGAACTATTTTCTCATATATATATATATATATATATATATATATATACTATTATTAGTTATACAAGCTTGAAACATACATTAACTCATACACATAATCAATATATATGTTAAGCACATACAGAAGTATTATCCTTGTTATACAATCATACCACGTATAACATCATATCAAATTATGAACTCTTAATCAATATTATTTATACTACATTTAGAAACCTTTTACAAGTTTAAAATCTCCATGTTATATTATCACTGCATATAGGAATACTTAAAACATCATTAAGTATCTGTTTTATAGATTAAAATAGCAATGTAAGCAAGCTGTCAAATTCAGATCATAGATAAAATAGTGCAGTAGAAGCGCCATAAAGACAAATTTTACTGTAGATTAGCCTTTGAATAAATAGCTTGATTACCCCCTTCCCAACCATCCGAGTTGGCTTTTGATTTCTGGTTCTTAGCTTCCTTTCTAGCATGCATGGGAGATATCACATAATAATTACACACGTTACGAGGTCTTGTGTTCTTCTAAGATCAAATCAAGTTTACTTTTATGCGTTATATCTTTAGGTGGAATTTTCCAATAAAATAATGGCAAACGATTTCATGAATTATCAAAGTCCACTATTTTAAACATATATTCACATTCTTAGATAGCTTAAAAACTAAAATGTTCCCAATTATTGGATTACTAGAAAGGGGATTAATGAATCCGGATAGATTGGTACATACGTTGCTTGCTCATTGGATGAGGATGATTGATCTCACGATCATTTGTGTAGAGACACTAAAGCAAGTATGTAGGTGCCTATTGGATAATAAGTTCAATGAACGTGGCTCACTAAGGAATACCTAATTGAGTTTTACTTGCATGTCAATACGAATTCATGTAGTGATAGTAGTACAAGTGGTCGTTGGACTTGAGATCATCATAGTATCTTGTGTATGATGAGTTATACTTTGACTTATTCCTTAAGACGCTTAGGGTATATCGAAGGGTATGCTTTGGTATAATAAGTTGTACATGAATATAATGTATGATCAACAAAGAATCTACCGCTTTTCGTAAAAGAAGAAAAATGCCTATGTGATTCAATATATGACAACCCAGTAGTTCTTGGCCATGGCAGAATTAAATTAGAAAGAAGTTTCTAATTTGCATTATTTAGAGTTGTGCATTTGAGAATCGTAATACATAGAATTAAATAAAATAAGACTTGACAGTAATTTCATGTCTTATATTTAATTGGAACAATGTATGGTGGAAGGATTGAATTGTATGGTAACTATTTACTCAAAGATTCTTTTATGATTAATGTTAAAATTTATATTATCTGGAAAGTCGTTGATCGCTAGGGAGGCTTATCCCTATTGTAGAATAAATGTTATTTATTTAAATGAATTAATAGTGTAACTTATTTATTTAAATAAGATTAGAATTGTTCTAATGGATTTATTCACAACCGGTTTAATATGGAAGGAAGAATGCGTATTTAAGAAATAAATGGCATAATCGTAATAATAAGTTAATTGTATTTAATTTAATCTATGGTGATAGAATAAATTAAATAGCTTAATATTTTGGAAAATTGAAATATAAATTAATAAGAGAAATCTTATTATTATTACTATTATTTAGACCTGGAAACATGGCTCAAGCCCCAAGTAAAGTCGGCACTTGCTTATGGTAGTAGGGCTAATGGCTGCAATTTTCTAGCCCAGACAAATGCGGGCCATTTTGGCCCGGCTCGTTTTTGGCCCATCCCGTGAAGGCCCGACCCGTGGCTCGTGACTTTTTTTAAAAAAAATAAATAAAATGTTATTACTTGTGGGTTGTGAGGCTTGAACAAAAAACTTGTAAGTAAATAAATAAGAGTTCAAACCAGCTAAACTACAACAACTATTGATATTGCTTTTAATTTTATTAGTAGAAATGTTAATTCCCTCAATATATCCTCTATATATCTTTACTCACGCTCACAAACAATTACAATTGCATGAACTTTCGAAATAGTTCTTCAATTTCAAAGTATAAAACTAATAATTATTAGTTTAAGTTAGATAATATAATTATAAAAATTTAAAATTATCTATATATTAGTATTAATTATAGTATTTATTATTTTTAAAAGTTAAATAAATTATATTAATTTTAAAGTATAATTTTAAAAATTAAATTTGATTATATACTTTGAATTACTAGTAATCAATGAGAAAGAAGGGAGAAGACAACTATTATTTATAGTGACATTACGATGTACAGTGTAGTACATTTGGAAAGTAAATCAATCATTATCCCTTAATTATGCAATCCCCCTACTTATTTAATCCCCAAATCATGCCTTTAGAATAATATCTAAAATCCTCTAGAATATCTACTAACACCCCCCCCCCCTTAAACTGGAGCGTGTTTGAAAGTATTTTATAATACTATTAAAATTTAAATTGATTGAGATATGTCGTTAATGTAAGTAATTAGAATTATTGTTTATTATAAATTATTTTATTATTTTAATATTTATTATTATTACTATTTTTGGTGTATCAAGATTTTGCAACATAAAAAAAATTAAAGGAAGAAGCCAGTCGTAAGTGGCTCATTAACTTGACCCACGGGGCCTCATAAATCAAACACTTGAAAACCACGGACATTTTGGCTGACCATGAATTAGCTTTACCACTTTCGGCCAGGCTACCACCACTTGGTTACTGGTCTATTATTTTTATTTAATTCCTAAAGTAGTTTTGGAATTAATTAATATAAGTACTCTCATTTATTCTTAATAAGATTAGGAGGAAAATTAATTAAAAGAGTTTAATTATCCTAATAAGATTAAGGAGCTTAATTAATTAAAAATATTTAATTAATTAAATATAACCCTACTTATAATTAGATTAGAAGGGTTGACTAATATCAATATAAAATGAGTCTTATATCAGATATTATGATAGACGTGATTCCAAATACCATTCTTCTTGAATATTTGTTCTTCTTTGGTGGATCACCTCTAGAGGCCAAACACTTGGGTGGCTAACGTTGATCAAAGGAAGGAATCAAACCTAGTGGATTCGAGTTAAACGTGAAAAAGGAATTGGAGATGAACTCGTACCTGAGGAAGCTAGTTTCTACAAGGGTATGAATCTGTTCTTCATCTCTTTTCTATTGATTGATAATTATGCGCAACGTATGATCATGTTATTGTAACAATCGAGAAATTTGTAATTTAATTTAAATATTTATTGAGTTAAATAAAATTTTAAATATTTTAATTATTGAGGAAAATAAATAATTAATGAATTGTGGTGAGTTAATAACTAAATTGATTAATGTTAATTAAATTGAGTATTGATAATTTATTTGAAGGATTTAATTTAAGGAAATAATTAAATTAAATCAATTTCTTAATATTTAAGAAAATAATTAAATTAAATAATTTTTTAATTTAAAGGAAATAAATAAATTAAATAAAGTGATGTTTCTAATTTATTAATTGAATTAGATATATATAATTATTTATTAATTATAAGTATAATGATGATAATGTTTTTATTATTATTATTAGTTATTTAAATTAGTTAAAATAAAATTATTTAAATAGCGTGTGACACAAAGTAACTATATAATATAAATATATAAAAATAATTTAGTGTTGGGGAATTGTTGGTTAGCTAAACATGGCCTTGTGGCCTTTGGCTTATTCAACTGACGCCTTTTCATTATTTAACTGATATTACAATCACTATGCCTATTAAGGTTATCAGTTTATTTTTACGCTTGGCCATTTTCTTTATGCATACTTGGCTAAGTCTTAGAGTTCAGAGAGTTGAGAATTGAGATAGATTAAGAGGAAACCTAAGAAATTCACAGCAATTTCAGTTGGTTAGCAAGGATTGTCTAAGCATAAGAAGGTAATTCTCTATAATTTGATATTGTATACATACATATATATATATATATATATATATATATATATATATATATATATATATATATAGGTTTTACTGGCAAAATTGTGAAGCTTTCAAACTACATGAATTCTAGTTTACATAAATTATTGTTATGTAACTTTGTGTATGATGATTATATATAGTTATGATGTTTGAGTTTGTATGAAAAGCAAGAATTACAGTATGCTAATTACAGGTTTAAAAAGAAGAAAAGTATGGCATGTATATTTTTCCATATGGCTTGTGAATAGTACTAATTTTAGTGGCCAATTCGTATGCTAAACTGTAAATTGAGTCTTATTTATACTAGCTTGTTAAGAAACGAGCATAACGTAATTTGAATTAAGTGTTTTGGCCAAGTTTTGAGATGTCAATGATGATTTTTGTGGAAGAAGTTCAAAAATAGAGTTTTATATGAAAATATGGAATTTTGAGAAATTAAACTAGTTTTAGTTGATGATAAATTGTGTTAATTGGTTGTAAATGTTAGCAAACATGTTTGTAATAGTCTGTACCAATTGTAGATGTTAATTTCACTGTTTGATGGGTGAAATTCGTGTTGGTTTTAGCTAAAACGGCTCTTTTCGTTCATGCCGAGTCTGCGTCATCATACATTACCAGTAGCAATTTACAACTGATGCCGAGGCAAAAAAAATTCATGCAATTGCTGCTAATCCCAAGCAATTGCGCCATTGGGTTTTCTGTGATCGAGCACCGGTAGCAATTTGCTGTGGAATTATAAGGCAAGGACAGGGGTGGTAGTGCTGCTGCAGCCTGCGAGCCCAGTGTTGACTTACACTTTATTTGCGAGTTATGTGTATCGGACTTATATTAGTCTAGCATGCACGTTAATGATGGCGAGATATAATATAGACTACAATAATGGGTTGTCATGTGTTGTAATGCAAAGTGTAGAGATTTGAAATAACTATTTAAATAAATTATATAATGAAACCAAATGTGGTGTTTACAAAGGTTAGAGATGAACGATTAAGCGATGTTGGCTAAAATTCTAGAAACACTGATAAGCTAGTTCCAAACTAAACTTTCTTTAGTGCGGAAATTCTAAATTCAAACTGAGACGAACAACCCTAACATAGGGGATTTTATACGTGTAACGTTTAGATGTTTGTGCACAATACATGGTACAAAGGGCTGATCCCCCTAAGTATGTTAAGAAGAGTCTGTATAGTCTAAATGACTGTTAAGGTTAAGGTAATAACACCTAAACACTGTGGACATAGTTCGTGGTCTTAAGACCCTCCGATAATTAAAGTTCAAATTTGTTTTCTATTTTGATTCGTAGAACAAGTTCCTTATCGTTCAGTATTCTTTGTTCACTCTCATGTTGTTATTATACTATCTCTATGTCAGTGAGAAATTGTTTGCTCACTCTTGTAATTAAACAATGCAGCTAAAGTGGAAAGAGGTGATGAGCCATCTACTTGCAAAGGAAAGGGCAAGATGTCTAAGTGATGAAGAATGAGTTAACGTTTATTTAAATGCTTGAAGTTATAAGACTTGTTTTATTTTATAATGTATTCCGCAAACTGATGTAATAATTTTAAGGTTAGATTACCTGGGATTTATTTTGAGATTATGATGTAACCCTTTAATAGGAGAGATTATTGTTTAAGGTATTTATTTAATGTTTTATCCTTTATTATGGGTAGTTAGATGTAATTATTTTGATAGTGAGCACCAAATTCGGTGGAAATGAAGTACCCGAATTTGGGGTGTCACAGGTTGGTATCAAAGCCTTAGGTTATGAACCTTAGGTGGGGAAACCTTAGAAAGTAGCCTTTAAGAAGTTAGAAAATATAGAGGTGATTAACTCTTATCGGGTTTTAAGGAATGGATTAAGGCATCCATTGAAACTAAACAATAAAAGACATTATGTGCTATGTGTTAATAACTTATGTGCTTGCGAGTATCGATAATGTTAAGTAAAATTTAAAATATTTTGTTGACGGGATGTCTAACGAAGGAGGATCCATCCGATTAGGGAGGTGATACCTCGGTATCTAGAGATGATGAAACCCCGGGATATTCACGTAGTCTAAGAAATAGATTGATCCAGGAGGATGATCCCATGACCTATCCCGGAGGAGGATCCTGAGTCCCGAGAGGAGGATGATGATGATGAGGATCTGAGGAGTTTCCACCAAACTCCATATCGGCTGAGATGTATGACGCTCTGTATGACCGTAACATAGAGTTACAGGATAATGTTGAGGAGCTGAAGGAGATGGTTGAGATGCATCACATTGCATTGGAGCAGAAGGATGTAGAGATTCAGGAACTTGATTCAAAACTTGGAAACACAGAATGGGATCTAGTTCATACCAAGGGTCAGCATGAAGACTTGTTAGCAGTGAACAAGAAGATGAATACTAACATGGAAAAGCTGAAAGATGATTTCAAAGAGGAATCAGGTAAGTGTGTAAGAGCAGAGGATGCTTGGATGAAGGTGACTCAACGTGTAGACCATGTTGAGGGTAAAGTTCAAGTGAAGAAAGCCAAGATGAATGAGATGGATTATACTTTTAATTATGCGATTGATAGGGCCCAGGATCGAGTCCATTATTACCCACCTCAGTTTGAAGACTCGACGTGGTTCGTGATGGATCGTAGAATGGCTTACCGTATCATAGAGGAGGAACGTCGAGAAGCCTTACGACGTCTTAATAAGCCTAGATAGAATAAGAGTGATAATAATATGAGGTTAATTATGTGAATAAATAAGTTGTGAATCCCTTATTTTGAGATAAATAAAGGGATAGTATGAGTCTATAATCCTGAAACTGGTTTAGTTCAGGAAAGTGGATGTTTATAGCAGATATACTATCTTTAGTATGTTTAAAACTTTATGAATGAATAAACTATTAGAGTTTATTTGAAATGATGTGTTAAAGATTCAATCTTGGAATGTTTAAGTTAAACTTAAAATACCCAAGAAGTTGAGTAATGAATTGATAAACGTATATTTTAACAGAAAATGCTTCCTAAAAGAAGACAACCACGTTAACAAGCACCTCTTGAGGGGTCTACTAACAATAACAATGAGATACAAGCTAATCCAGTTCAGCAGTTGGTAGCTTTGTTGACGGGAGCACTTGCAAATCAACCGCAAGCTCAAGTTACGACTTTCAAGGAATTCAAAGAGGTTGGACCGCCAGAGTTTCAAGGGTCTATGAATCCAGTGGAAGCCCAAACCTGGATCATGGAAATGGAGAAGGTGTTTGACGTTGCTAGAGTTAACGAAGATTAGAAGAATGCATTCGCGACGTTTATGCTTAAGTCCAAAACTAGCTACTGGTGGAAAGCAAATAAAGTTCGTGTAGGACAAGGAGTGGTAGCGTGGGATAGATTTAAGGAGATGTTCTTTGAAATGTACTTTCCAGAGAGTTCTCGGAACCAGTTGGAGGTGCAATTTCTTGAGCTTAAGCAAGGAACTATGATGGTGCCAGAATATGCTGCAAAGTTTAAAGAGTTTGAAAGGTTTGCCACTTATCAAGTCAACACGGATGAGCGTAAGGCGAGAAGGTTCGAACAAGGATTGAAACCCTGGCTATATAGCAAGGTTTCAATGTTCTAGTTAAATACATTTGCGACTGTACTGGAAAAGGAAATTATCGCGGAAGGTGGAAGCGATGCCTTGACCAAGTATAACCAAGATTAGAAGAAGAGGAAGAATGATAACGAGAAAAAGGCTGGTGGGAGAAATGTTGGAATTACAATCAGAAGAGGAAGTGGAATGAGAATTCGACTACGGGAGGACAACAAGGATGTCCGCAGAAGAAAAAGTTTGAAGCTTGTAATACTTGTGGGAAAAACCATAAAGGGGTATGTTTGAAGGGAAATCGAGTGTGTTTCAACTGTGGTCAGGAGGGACACATTGCACCAAACTATTTTAGTCCGAAGAAAGGAGCATGTTTTACCTGCGGTTCGAAAGATCACATGGCTCGTGATTGTCCCAAGAAGCCAGCAGGAAGTGCAAGTGGTGGAAAAGGAAACAACAATGGTGGTGGTGCATTGACTATCACTGGACCAGCTCAGTCAAGCCGACCTACTGCGAGAACTTTCAATATGACCGTGCAGGATGCGGTTCAGTCTAAGGATGTGGTGTCAGGTATCATTCCGATTAATGGTATTAATGCTTATGTATTATTTGATTTGGGTGCTACTTTCTCATTTATATAAGATGAATTTTCTCAGAACTTAGATTTGCCTAAGGAAGAATTAGAATTTCCCTTAAGCATAGAGATTGCAAATAAGGAAGTGATTCCTGTTAGATTAGTATATAAGAATTATAAAGTGGTTATAAAGGGTCAAGAGATGAGGGTAGACTTAATACCAATTAGACTGGGGGAGTTTGATGTTATACTAGGAATGGATTGGTTATTCAATCACGGAGCAGTGATTGATTTCCAAAGAAAGTGTGTTAACCTTATGACTCTGCCAAAGGTTGTGTTCTATGGCAGCAAATCACCTCGACAAGCGAGTTGTCTGATGGTGATGCAAGCCAAAAAGTTGTTAAGATAAGGATGTGTAGGATACTTAGCCTACATAGTTGATACATAGAAGAAAAGTGCGAAGTTAGAAGAGATGTCGATCATAAGAGATTTTGTAGACGTATTTCCAGAGGATTTGTTGGGTTTTCTGCCAGATTGACAAATTGAGTTCGTGATTGATTTAGTACCAAGAACATGCCCGATATCTAAGGCACCATACAAAATGGCCCCAGTAGAGATGAAAGAGTTGATGGTGCAATTACAAGAATTTGCTCGACAAAAAGTATATCCAGCCGAGTGTATCGCCATGGGGAGCGCCAATGTTATTTGTTAAGAAGAAAGATGGATCGATGCGGCTCTGCATTGATTACAGAGAATTGAATAAGGTCACGATTAAAAATAAGTATCCATTACCAAGAATCGATGACCTGTTTGATCAACTGAAGGGTGCGAGGTATTTTTCGAAGATAGACTTGAGGAGTGGTTATCATCAATTGAAGGTGAGCCTGGAAGACATACCGAAGACAACATTCAGAACTCGGTATGGTCATTACAAGTTTCTAGTTATGTAATTTGGTATAACCAACGCAACTGCAGCGTTCATGGACTTGATGAACAAGGTGTTTAAACCATTCTTAGACAAATTTGTGGTGGTATTTATTGATGATATATTGGTATATTCTAAGACCAAGGAAGAACATGTTGAACACTTAAAAGTGACGTTGGAGACATTGAGAAAGGAGAAGTTGTATGCAAAATTTTCAAAATGTGAGTTTTGGATGGAATGTGTACAGTTTCTCGGGCATGTTATTGATAAAGATGGAATTTCGGTAGATCCATCAAAAGTTGAAGTTGTAGTAAACTTGGATCAGCCGAAGACACCGTCAGAGATAAGGAGTTTCTTAGGGTTGGCAGGTTACTATAGGCATTTTATTCAGGACTTTTCCAAGATCGCGACCCCGTTGACGAATTTAACCAGTAAGGCAGTTAAGTTTGTTTGGACAGAGAAGTGTGAGGAAAGTTTTCACGAATTGAAGAAGAGGATAAGTACAACACATGTGTTGTCATTGCCTGATGATACATGGAATTTTGTAGTGTATAGTGACGCATCACATAAAGGACTAGGCTGTGTGCTTATGCAGAACGGTAAAGTTATTACGTATGCATCACGTCAATTAAAAGATTATGAGAAGGGGTACCCGACTCATGACTTAGAGTTGGCTGCGGTAGTGTTTGCCCTGAAGATTTGGAGACATTATCTTTACGGAGAGAGGTGTGAGATATATATTGACCATAAAAGTCTGAAGTATATCTTTACACAAAAAGACTTAAACATGCGACAAAGAAGATGGTTGGAACTAATCAAAGACTATGACTGCGAGATTTTCTATCATCCCGGAAAAGTGAATGTTGTTGCTGATGCCTTAAGTAGGAAGGGATGTGAGAAGTTAATGATGTTAACTGCTCAAGAGAAGCTAGTGTAGGAAATGGCTAAGATGGAGTTGGAAATTAAATATCCGACAAAATCCGATGAAAAGTTATTCCAGATAGGAAATAATTCAACATTGGTAGATAAAGTTAAGAATGCACAACTTTAGGATGAGAAATGCGAAAAGATAAAATAGAAGATATCTGAAGGTGTGGAAAACAAATTCAAAATCGATTCGAAATGGATTCGAAGGGAGAATTTGGGTTCCGCTAGTACCAAAAATTAAAGAGGAAATTTTGAGTGAAGCTCACAACTCACGATATTCGATTCACCCTGGAAGTACGAAAATGTACCAGGATCTTAGACATCATTTTTGGTGGCCGAATATAAAGAGGGATGTGGCTGAGTGTGTGGCGAAATGCTTAACGTGTCAGAAAGTTAAAGCTGAGCATCAAAGGCCAAGTGGATTGTTACAACCATTGGAGATACCAGAATGGAAATGGGAGCATATCACCATGGATTTTGTGGTAGGTCTTCCAACGACCCAATAAGGTTACGATGCTTTTTGGGTGATTGTCGATCGATTGACGAAGTCGGCACACTTTTTACCAATCAAGATTAGATTTACCCTAGATCGGCTAGCAAAACTGTACGTGAAGGAAATTGTGTCAAGACACGGGGTACCTGTGTCCATTGTATCAGACAGAGATCCACGTTTCACATCTAATTTCTGGAAACGACTACAAGAATGTTTGGGAACACAGCTGAAAATGAGCACAACGTACCATCCTCAAACCGATGACAAAGCGAGAGAACCATCCAAACATTAGAAGATATGCTCAGAGCATGTATCATGGATTTCAAGGGAAATTGGGATGACCATCTGCCATTGGTGGAATTTGCCTATAATAATAGTTATCACGCGAGTATTGGCATGCTGCCTTACGAAGCGTTATACGGTACAAAATGTAGAACTTCGTTATGCTGGGATGAGGTAGGTGAACGTCAGCTATTAGGGTCCAGAGTTGGTGCAACAAACCGTCGAAATCATCAAGGTGATTCGAGCAAGATTGATAGCTGCACAGGATAGACAGAAGAAATATGCCGATCAACATCGACAAAATTGGGAATTCGATGTTGGTAGTTATGTTTTCTTGAAAGTATCTCCCTGGAAGGGGAAAATTCGATTTGGCAAGAAAGAGAAATCAAGCCCTAGGTTTATAGGTACTTTTGAAGTGCTTCGACGTGTGGGTGAAGTGGCATACAAGGTAGCTTTACCTTTATAATTAATGCATATCCATAATGTTTTCCACATCTCGGTGTTGAGACCATATAAGCCTGACTATAAACATGTTATAAAATATGAGCCCTTTCAGTTTGAGAAAGACTTAACATATGAAGAAGTCCATGTTCAAATTATTGACAGAAAAGAGCAAGTACTAAAGAATAAGATGATACCTTCTGTTTCGGTAATCTGGAGGAACCACGATGCTGAGGAAGCTACATGGGAACTTGAAAGCATTATGATGAAGAATTATCCTCAATTGTTTGCTTGATTTTGTGTAGCGATTCTGGGGACATAATCTAGTTAAGGAGAGAAGAATGTAATGAATGAATTTTTCGAGTTGTGATTCTGGGGACAGAATCCTTTTAAGGAGGGAATGATGTAATGATCGAGAAATTTGTAATTTAATTTAAATATTTATTGAGTTAAATAAATATTTTAAATAATTTATTTATTGAGGAAAATAAATAATTAATGAATTATGGTGAGTTAATAACTAAATTGATTAATGTTAATTAAATTGAGTATTGATAATTTATCTAAAGGATTTAATTTTAGAAAATAATTAAATTAAATCAATTTCTTAATATTTAAGAAAATAATTAAATTAAATGAATTGTTTAATTTATAGGAAATATATAAATTAAATAAAGTGATGTTTCTAATTTATTAATTCAATTAGATATATATAATTATTTATTAATTATAAGTATAATGATGATAAGGTTTTTTTTATTATTATTAGTTATTTAAATTAGTTAAACTAAAATTATTTAAATAGCGTGTGACACAAAGTAACTATATAATATAAATAATATAAAAATAATTTAGTGTTGGGGAATTGTTGGTTAGCCAAACATGGCCTTGTGGCCTTTGGTTTATTCAACTGACGCCTTTTCATTATTTAACTGATATTACAATCACTATGCCATATTAAGGTTATCAGTTTATTTTTACGCTTGGCCATTTTATTTACGCATACTTGGCTAACTCTTAGAGTTCAGAGAGTTGAGAGTTGAGAATTGAGAGAGATTGAGAGGAAACCTAAGAAATTCACAGCAATTTCAGTTGGTTAGCAAGGATTGTCTAAGCATAAGAAGGTAATTCTCTATAATTTTATATTGTATATATATGTATAGGTTTTATGGCAAAATTGTGAAGCTTTCAAACTCTGTGAATTCTAGTTTCTGTAAATTGTTGTTATGTAAACTATGTATGATGATTATATATAGTTATGATGTTTGAGTTTGTATGAAAAACAAGAATTCGTATGCTAATTACAGTTTAAAAAGAAGAAAAGTATGACAATGTATATTTTTCCATATGGCTTGTGAATAGTACAGATTTTAGTGGCCTACTCGTATGCTAAACTATAAATTGAGTCTTGTTTATGCTAGCTTATTAAGAAACGAGCATAACATAATTTGAATTAAGTGTTTTGGCCAAGTTTTGAGATGCCAGTGATGATTTTTGTGGAAGAAGTTCAAAATTGGAGTTTTATACGAAAATATGGAATTTTGAGAAATTAAACTAGTTTTAGTTGATGATAAATTGTGTTAATTGGTTGTAAATGTTAGCAAACATGTTTGTAATAGTCTGTACCAATTGTAGATGTTAATTTCACTGTTTGATGGGTGAAATTCGTGTTAGTTTGGCTAAAAAGCGACTCTTCGCTCATTACGAGTCTGCGTGCATGCATGCACTTGTAGCAATTTACAATGGTTCCAAGGCAAAAAATAATACAATTTCGCCTATCCAAGCGCAGCTGCGCCATTGGGTTTTCTGTGATTGAGCACCAAATAGCAATTCATGCATGTTAAGGCAAGGGATGGCTTAGCATTGCTGCCTGTGCCACGAGCCCAAGCGATGACTTCTTACCTATTTGCGAGTTATGTGTATCAGACTTATATTAGTCTAGCATGCACGTTAATGATGGCGAGACATAATATAGACTACAATAACGGGTTGTCATGTGTTGTAATGCAAAGTGTAAAGATTTGAAATAACTATTTAAATAAATTATAAAATGAAACCAAATGAAATGTTTGCAAAGGTTAGAGATGAACGGTTAGGCGATGTTGGCTCGTAATGAGATATTCGTTAAGTATGTTAACCAACATGGTTAGATGCTAAGTTAAGGTAATGACCTAAATGATGGTTTAAATCCTTAAATCTAATGTTCATACAACTAATTGTTGTTGCGGTTTTAATGATGTTTGTAGGATAATTGGAGATTATTTTACACTTGTGTAGCTTATAAACAAGGCAAGTTCTTTAACCCTACTCTTATAATAATTGTGCAAGTTTCTAAACCTTATCTTTTTCATTGAGCAAGAATATTGATTATATTCTGATGAATGATTGAATAAGCTCATCTAACCTAATTTGTTACATCGAATGAGTTTGATATTCTCATTTCTTGTTATTAGTATTCAAAGCATATATTGTTCTAACACATTGATTCAAAGGAGATTGTTTTAATTCCTTGAATATAATACTTTGCATATATATCATGCTTATTCAGTTATATATTGTTGATATCCGATCTTTGACTTTGATAGCCTTGTTCAGATATACATTCTTGTATTAAACCTTTATTAATGGAAATTGAATAAGTGTTCTAAAATTCTAGAAACACTGATAAGCTAGTTCCAAACTAAACTTTCTTTAGTGCGGAAATTCTAAATTCAAACTGAGATGACCAACCCTAACATAGGGGATTTTGTACGTGTAACGTTTAGATGTTTGTGCACAATACATGGTACAAAGGGCTGATCCTCCTGAGTACATTAAGAAGAGTCTGTATAGTCTAAATGACTGTTAAGGTTAAGGTAATAACACCTAAACACTGTGGACATAGTTCTTGGTCTTAAGACCCTCAGATAATTAAAGTTCAAATTTGTTTTCTATTTTGATTCGTAGAACAAGTTCCTTATCGTTCAGTATTTTTTGTTCACTCTCATCTTGTTATTATACTATCTCTATGTCAGTGAGCAATTGTTTGCTCACTCTTGCAATTAAACAATGCAGCTAAAGTGGAAAGAGGTGATGAGCCATCTACTAGCAAGGGAAAGGGCAAGATGTCTAAGTGATGAAGAATGAGTTAACGTTTATTTAAATGCATGAAGTTATAAGACTTATTTTATTTTATAATGTATTCCGCAAACTGATGTAATAATTTTAAGGTTAGATTACCTGGAATTTATTTTGAGATTATGATGTAACCCTTTAATGGGAGAGATTATCGTTTAAGTTATTTATTTAATGTTTTATCCTTTATTATGGGTAGTTAGATGTAATTATTTTGATAATGAGCACCAAATTCGGTGGAAATGAAGTACGGATTTGGGGGTGTCACAAATCTTTCGGTCATCTAACCTTTAAATACAAATATCAACTGCGGAAAATTAATTAACTACATCACAATATTCAAAATAAAGTCTGCCAATATAAAAGTCAACAGGTTTAAAAGTCTTCAATACTTGTTCATCTTTCCTTTCCCTTTACTGGTGGTAGGTTCATCGACATTCTCAACCTTAGCTGTAATATTTATATAAGCAAAAGTGAGCAAACAAATGCTCACTTGAGGTGACAATGAATAATATGACATAACAACGACCAAATGAATATGCTCAATAAAACTAAATAATATTTTCTATCTGTAACGCCCCGAAATCTGGTCTATCTTCACACCCGGATTTCGTACGTCACGAGTACATCATTCATCTAACATACATCATTATATAATTCAATATAACGACATACACTCTCAAATCCTAGGTTCTGGAACCTTATGACCTCTTTTATTACAAATAATGATAATTACATTATTTATTTCATCTGCCAAGAGAGACTTTTATCCTCCACCAAGGATACATAATAGTTCATTAAACTAGTCTATAGTTCAGTTTTATCTTTCTACATTACAAGTCTTCACTTGATATTCTCGCTCATTCACCTTCTGAATGGTACTGCATCTGGATACGGTCAGCTTGATCTTTACGGGATCCTTAAGTTCTTCTAACCTTTTTCGCTAAAAATTGTTTTTCATTTAAAGCAAGTGTGAGCATTAAATTGCCCAGCAAGTCATAACAGTTGAACAAACAACTTCAGAATTAAAACATTTCTTTAGAACTTCTATAACCGAACAAAGGTTATGAAGCAGCTTGAATAATAGGAATAGTCTCGATTCCTATCTTCTTAAAACATCAATTATTTTCACTTTGAAATACTTTCATCCCTCTACCTTTTTCATACACATCCTGTCTGGCTAGAATCATTAGCACAGACTTAACAATAACGATTCATGTATAAACAGAACATACTTGTATTTAGCAGCTCAATCACATAACAATTCATATCATAGAAACACCGAAGTGTTCAAATTGTGGCTCAAGGCCTCATACATTCTAACACCTTGTACAAATATCACACGTTCTCACATAGATAGAACTTCTCAAGTACAACATCTGAGAAGTTTAAGAAACTAGCATTCATGTAATATGAATGAAGTTAAGAAACTTACGTTGAACTGCTCATTCAATTCCTATATAACACATAAAAAGAAAACATAAACACCAATTAGTCATATATTGAACTTACGCATTGGTTTACTTAACTTTACTTTTTAGAGTTCGCATTCTTGCAATATAAGTTTATGCGACTAACTTCTTTTACCAATTTACGGCTTTATGACATACAGAGATGTATTACTCAAAACGTTCATCATCTTGGATGATTTATATTTTTATCTTATTCTTATAACTTCTCTAGGACTTAGCACACATCGCGTCTCTGCTAGTAGTCCATATGGTACTCTGAGTGGTTTCCCACAAACAACCAACAAACAAGTTCCCGTCTCATCTACACTGCAATCACAGTGAGTTAGATCGGTTGCCAATTTTGTATATACCTCCGCTCTCTGAAGGAATTGTTTAGCCCAGCTCCCATATGTCAACCATCAAAGATTACGATTGTACCACAACCTAACTTCTCTTAACTTATACGAACTATTAAACTATAATGTTCGATTAAGTCAATTTCTTATTCCTTATGGCTTTCTGACAACTAAATATCATCCCTCTGGATTCATTCTTTATCGAATCACATTCGGTTTTCATTAATCTTATTATCGTTTGTTACAGCTTTCTTGATAATTCATATACTATTTAATACTTTCGTTATCCATTATATGAACCCCATGTTCATTGCTAATTCTTAGTGTCAAAGCTATACCGATCATTGTATGCTAAGACCAAGCATCCATCGCAACGAGATTGCGTTCACAGCGTCTATACGCTTCACACTTATATCTCAATATCATGATATAACATCAAAATTTTATTCATTACCCTCGTCACTCAACGTCTAAGGAAACACAACCATAGCAATTCCTCACGTTCGTTCATCCCGACTACGGTCCCCGGACATCGGTTACGTAACTCGTGATTATATTCTTTGTTATTTAATCTCGTTAAATCTTTACGTTCAACCTTTAATAAAGGTTTAAGTCATTTGCTTAAGTGTTATTTTAGTTGAACTATATGTTCATATTTCTTTCTTGCACATCCCCTAGTAATTGAGCATTAAAATCTCATTTACTGGCATTGCCACCTGCCGTGACCGCACTGCCAGCCTCTCTTCCTTTCCTCTCTCGTGACATGGCCGACCTACTTCTCTCTCCTCCTTCATTTTGTGTTGTGGTGCCAAGTCCTTTGTTATCTTTCACGCTGCGGCGTCCTCTCGAAAGATTATGGTAGAGCTTCATGCTGCGGCATTTCCACTTCCCCATCCTGATCTGTCCGTGGCTGCTTGCGCCGTGACAAAACCCTAAAATTTTTTTCTAAGTGTTAAATAAATTCTTTGAGACGCTCACTTCCCGATCTCATAGGAACGAGGTCGTTCTAAAGCCATTCTCTTCATTATCTTACGTACATAAATACCTCTCAGACAGAACTGCGTTCTTAATCCATTAACGTGCCATTAGATTGGCTTGGTCTTCACCCTTCGTTCATTTTAACGTTATTAATGCTCTTCGTTTGTTCATCTGTAATTCGGACATCCGAACTCGGAACTCGTTCGTTCTTGAGTCCACGACTCATGTTTTCTACGTTCTATTACTTTCTTATGAAACCCTACACGTTCGGGTTCATTTACTAACTTTATAATTCTCGTTCGTCTTTTACGAAATTTTGCCATAACTTCGTTATAGCTAAGTTTTAATCCGATCTTCATGAACGTTTCTACCATTCCTAACCAAACAATACACATCTAACTTATACGCGATGGTTTTAAACTTGTCCATCAACAACAATTATACTGCGATGGTTTTAAATTTGTCCATCAACAACGTTCTTCGTGTTCTTCGTTCGTTCTTCATTTTAATCGATATTTTGGATTACGATTCCACATTTTATTAGAATTTGATGTTATAGAACATTATTCCTTACTTATTTAACCTACTTATTCATATAATCCACTTGGATCGTTCAAATTCATTACGAATCTTATACTTCCTTAAGAAATTTATTTAGTAAACTTTAAATTCTTATTTCTTTGTTTTCTCATGATTTCAATCATATGAAATCATTTCTAACATCATTTATTTATTATCTTCATTAAATTATGTTTTTAAACATCGAAACTTAAAGAAAATTTATAAGAGATTAGTTTTCGGAGTACCGTTCTCCTTTAATCTTCTCCCGTCGGACAAAGTTTGTTCACGGCCTAGTTTTTCCTCTGCTTTCTCCTTTTCTTTCTCCCATCTGAACTCTCTCTCTCTCTCTCTCTCATGTTATAGGATTTTCAAAATCCCATTTAAATGATTTTAACCTTACTATTTATAGATTACCAAAGTTAGGGGTATTTTAGTCATTTTGCCCCCCTAACCTCCTTATTATTCACACCTCCTTACTACACCTCCTTACTATTAACGTAGCTTCCCTTGGAAGCTTCGTGCTTCCAAATCTTCGATTTTAGTCGGCGATTTCAAAAGCTGCGATTCCCTTTAATCCAAATATTTTTGGATATTTCGTCTTTCCATTACCGACTAATTTTTACGTATTCTTCGGATCTTCGAAAAACTGAAAAACACTTTTCAATGTTAAGCATTTTCCTTCACGTTTTACCCTAACGTAGCTAAACGAGTGAAAAGTACATAACAGTACTTTTCGTCATTTTTATTTCGTCCGATTTCTGCACGTTTTTTGAGAAAAACTTTTATCGTCGTACTTAACTTTTCCCAATATATTATCGTAAAATCCTTCGACGAAATGTCATTTCAACATACCGAACTCTCGGAATTGCTTAGGTTATTCAAATCCTAACCCTTAGGGTTTTGTCGGATGAATAGTTCTTATTTCGTCTTTTTCCCCGAAAAATATTTTGTTCCCAGAAAATTTTTATTTGTGTCTTGTAAATTCTTATTTGCTCAGACTAGCTCGTAGCCAGAATACTCCCGATTTATAATCATTCTAGGTTATAGAATGATTAATAAACACATAACACATAATAGTATTAATAAAAGTTCCTTTTATTAATAACTAATTCTTTAAACTTAAATTCTGGACAACCCGAATTTCCGGTTCGTCACACTCTTCCCCACTTATAAAAATTCCGTCCTCGGAATTTCTTAAAACCACACCCTTACCCGGGTCATCACATTCACCCCTTCTTCACAGAATTTCATCCTCGAAATTTTAGCCTACCTTTCTTCTCAACTTCTCTTTAACGGAGTTCTTATCTTTCCCTCATTCCTAACCCCCATAACCTATCAAGAATCATGAATTAGAAATAATAACGAGGAATATAAAATTTTTCTTAAAACGTTTCATACTTTTGCTGAGGGGTCAAATCGACCATGAACTCTTACTAGGTTAAACAACATTTCGCCGTAAGCCCTTCTTTATCGGTTAGTTTACAATCACAAAGAAAGTTACTACCTCTTCCATGTTCTCCTCAGACTAAATCATTAGATTCCGCACCAAAACAATTTGGTTTGGCACAAGTTCTCAAAGAAAGCTCGATGACATACCATTTGTCTAGCTGAATCAAGTAGCTTAGACCATACCAATAAATTGGATATCAACGTGAAACATTCGTCTAGTCAACTCAATTGACATTGACTACTTATGTAAATTATTTTCGCAATACATCAAAACATTTTATGACGTCATGATACCGTACTTTTTACAGTACGTTGAGGACTTCGTCATTATACATCATACCATAGTGGGTTGTTGATCTTAAGATCACATCCAACACCATGTTCAATGGTATTAACAACTCCATCGTTTTACTACCCTTGCATCGAATGCATAGATGATATAAAATTCATTTTGAATATTTTAAATCAATTTCTGTCTAGCCGAAGCAATTAGCATAGACATACCAAGAATAGCTTTTTTAAAAAAAAATTCTATTAATTCCAAAAGTTGAACCGATTCTTTCCTTTTTAAAGTACATATCAGCACGAGTTCAATAAAGTTCAAAATCTAGCGTATCTAGATGACTTGGAATATCCTATTTCTCCATCTTCCTTCATTGTCTTATTGCGATAATACTTAATCTTCTCTAGCACCTTCAATACTAAGCCTACTGAAAACAACTCATTTTCAGTCTAACATTACTATACCTTAGTACAGTCCATCAACTTACCACACATTATGAGTTCAGGAACTTTCCACAATAATATGAGTTTAAGAACTATCCAGACAGACCATAGGCGTCCATGCGCTGAGACGTTCGAAAACATACCATATTATTATGAGTCACAAACTTACCATAAGTATGAGTTTCGAGAACTCGCACCTACCTTATCGTTCTCTACCTATCAAGTACATACATGAGAAAAGATTCACCTTCTCGTCATATACATCTTGATAGCGCGACCAATCCCAATAATTATCACTACCAAAAGCTAAGTTATTGTAGAACGAAACACAATTCCCTGCCCATACAGAAAATTGGTCAACTCAGCTTCTGACCGATATAAGGAGCTAAGCGGTTGTTACACCAAGAACAATTCTCCGCACATACAAAGAATTGTTCAACTTAACAACTATATCGCATAAGAAGCTAAGTGGTTCTAAGACCACGTACAATTTCCCCGCCCATACAACGAATCATACAACTCAGCTGCTGATATGAGTCCTCAATTAAAATTTATCAACTTCTAAATCCATCTCTACTTTTACAAATTTTTTTTAATTCATATATTATCCTTCATAACTTAATCTAAGTTCTTCTTCCCGTACTACTTCATAGTACCTTTCATTCATAACACTAGCTATAAATCATTCATCGTTTAACAACCCATCTGTTACTACGAGTCACTATGATGACATGGTGATCTTCTTATCCTTTTCTCTACGATTATAGTCTTAGGTACTCCTACCTAAGGTTTATAACCTATCGGCTCTGATACCAACTTGTAACGCCCCGAAATTCGGTCAATCTTCACACCCGAATTCCGTACGTCATGAGTACATCATTCATCCAACATACATCATAATATAATGCAATATAACAACATACACTCTCAAATCCCAGGTTCTGGAACCTTATGACCTCTTTTATTACAAATAATGATAATTACATTATTTATTTCATCTTACAAGAGTGACTTTTATCCGCCACCAAGGATACATAATAGTTCATTAAACTAGTCTATAGTTCAGTTTTATCTTTCTAGATTACAAGTCTTCACTTGATCTTCTCACTCATTCACCTTCTGAATGGTACTGCATCTGGATACCGTCAGCTTGATCTTTACGGGATCCTTAAGCTCTTCTAACCTTGTTCACTGAAAATTGTTTTTCATTTAAAGCAAGTGTGAGCATTCAATTTCCCAGCAAGTCATAACAGTTGAACAAATAACTTCAGAATTAAAACATTTCTTTAGAACTTCTATAACCGAACAAAGTTTATGAAGCAGCTTGAATAATAGGAATAGTCTCGATTCCTA
Organism: Panax ginseng; assembly: GCA_020205605.1. Taxonomy (NCBI): domain Eukaryota; kingdom Viridiplantae; phylum Streptophyta; class Magnoliopsida; order Apiales; family Araliaceae; genus Panax; species Panax ginseng. Next base: position 65,134,112 of record CM035136.1, read on the forward strand.
TCTTCTTAAGACATCAATTATTTTCACTTTGAAATACTTTCATCCCTCTACCTTTTTCATACACATATTGTCTGGCTAGAATCATTAGCACAGACTTAACAATAATGGTTCATGTATAAATAGAACATACTTGTATTGAACAGCTCAATCATAGAACAATTAATATCATAGAAACACCGAAGTGTTCAAATTATGGTTCAAGGCCTCATACATTCGAACACCTTGTACAAATATCACACATTCGTACATAAACAGAACTTCTCAAGTACAACATCTGAGAAGTTTAAGAAACTAGCATTCATATAATATGAATGAAGTTAGGAAACTTGCCTTACTCCCAGCTACAGCTTACGCTGAACTGCTCATTCAATTCCTATAAAACACATAAAGAGAAAACATAAACACCAATTAGTCATATGTTGAACTTACGCATTGGTTTACTTAACTTTAATTTTTAGAGTTCGCGTTCTTGCAATATAAGTTTACTGCGACTAACTTCTTTTTTTACCAATTCTTTTATGACATACGGAGATGTCTTACTCAAAACGTACATCATCTTGGATGATTTATATTTTTATCTTATTCTTATAACTTCTCTAGGACTCAGCACACATCGTGTCTCTGCTAGTAGTCCATATGGTACTCTGAGTGGTTTCCCACAAACAACCAACAAACAAGTTCGTCTCATCTACACTGCCATCACGATGAGTTAGATCGGTTGCCAGTTTTATATATACCTCCACTCTTTGAAGGAATTGTTTAGCCCAGCTTTAATATGTCAACCATCAAAGATTATGATTGTACCACAACCTAACTTCTCTTAACTTATACGAACTATTAAACTATAATGTTCGATTAAGTCAATTTCTTATTCCTTACGGCTTTCTGACAACTAAATGTCATCCCTCCGGATTCATTCTTTATCGAATCACATTCGACTTTCATTAATCTTATTACCATTTGTTACGGCTTTCTTGATAATTCATATACTATTTAATACTTTCGTTATCCATTATATGAACCCCATGTTCATTACTCGTTCTTAGTGTCAAAGCCATACCGATCATTGTATGCTTAGACCAAGCGTCCACCGCAACGACATTGCGTTCACAACGTCTATACGCTTCACACTTATATCTCATTATCATGATATAACATCAAAATGTTATTCATTATCCTCGTCACTTAACGTCTAAGGAATCACAACCATAGAAATTCCTCACATTCGTTCATCCCGACTACGGTCCTCGGACATCGGTTACTAACTCGTGATTATATTCTTTGTTATTTAATCTCGTTTAATCTTTACGTTCAACCTTTAATAAAGGTTTAAGTCATTTGCTTAAGTGTTATTTTAGGTGAACTATATTTTCATATTTCTTTCTTGCACATCCCCTAGTAATTGAGCATTAAAATCTCATTTCTGGGCATTGCCCTGCATCGGCATTGCGTCGCCGTGCCCCTTCCTTTCCTCTCCATTGCTGGCGACCTACTTCTCTCTCCTCTCTTCCGAAATTGGCTGACTGCGGCCAAGTCCCTTGTTATCTCTCGCGTTCGGCGCCACTCTGCGAGAAGATTATGGTAGAGAGCTGGCTCTGGCGCCACTTCCCACGATCTATCCGGGTTCTCCGTGGCAGAGACAAAACCCTAGAAATTTTTTGTAAGTGTTAAATAAATTCTTTGAGGCGCTCACTTCCCGATCTCATAACTCCTTCGTTATAACTTTCGAGCGAGGTCATTCCAAAGCCATTCTCTTCCTTATCTTACGTGCTTTCAATACCCCTCGAGCGTAAGCTGCGTTACGAATCTATTAACGTGCCATTAGATTGGCTTGATCTTCACCCTTCGTTCATTTTTATGTATTTAACGCTCTTCGTTTGTTCGTCCATAATTCGATCATCCGAACTCGGAACTCATTCGTTCTTGAGACCACTACTCATGTTTTCTACATTCTATTACATTCTTATGAAACCCTACACGTTCGGGTTCATTTATTAACTTTCTAATTCTCGTTAAGTCTTTTTACGAAATTTTGCCATAAACGCGTTTCTATCGTTTCTAACGCTCTTTATTTACTTTCTAACGCTCTTCATGAACTTTTCTATCGTTCCTAACCAAACAATACACATCTAACTTATACGCGATGGTTTTAAACTTGTCCATCAACAACAATTACACTACGATGGTTTTAAATTTGTCCATCAACAACGTTCTTCGTGTTCTTCGTTTGTTCTTTATTTTAATCGATATTTTGGATTACGATTCCACTTGTTATTGGAATTTGATGTTATAGAACATTATTCCTTACTTATTTAACCTACTTATTCATATAATCCACTCGGATCATTCAAATTCATTACGAATCTTATACTTCCTTAAGAAATTTATTTAGTAAACTTTAAATTATTATTTCTTTGTTTTCTCATGATTTCAATCATATGAAATCATTTCTAACATCATCTACTTATTATCTTCATTAAATTATGTTTTTAAACATCGAAACTTAAAGAAAATTTATAAGAGATTAGTTTTGATTTCTGCTTCTCCTTTAATCTTCTCCCGCTTGGACAAAGTTTGTACACGGCATAGTTTTTCATCTTCTTTCTCCTTTTCTTTCTCCCATCCAAACACTCTCTCTCTCTCTCTCTCATGTTATAGGATTTTCAAAATCCAATTTAAATGATTTTAAGCTTACTATTTATAGATTTCCAAAGCTAGGGGTATTTTAGTCATTTTGCCCCCCTAACCTCCTTACTATTCCCACCTCCTTACTACACCTCCTTACTATTCACGTAGCTTCCTTGGAAGCTTAGGTGCTTTCAAATCTTCGGTGTTAGTCTCAAGCGATTCAAAAATTGCGATTCCGGAATCCAAATATTTTTGGATATTTAATCTTTCCTTCTGAGACTAATTTTTACATATTCTTTGGATCTTGAAAAAGCGAAAAACACTTTTCGACGTTAAGCGTTTTCCTTCACGTTTTACCCTAACGTAGCTAAGCAGTGAAAAGTACATAATAGTACTTTTCGTCATTTTTATTTCGTCCAGATTTACGCGTTTTTCGAGAAAACTTTTATCGAACTTACTTAACTTTTCACAATATATTATCGTCAAATCCTTGACGAATGTCATTTCGACGAATCGAACTCTCGGAATCGGCCTAGGTTATTCAAACCCTAACCCTTAGGATTTAAATCGAATTGAATAGTGCCTATTTCGTCTTTTTCCCCAAAAAATATTTTGTTCCCAGAGAAATTTTATTTGTGTCTTGTAAATTCTTATTCGCTTAGACTAGCTCGTGGCGAGAATACTCTGATTTATAATCATCCTATGTTATAGAACAATTAATAAACACATAACACATAATAGTATTAATAAAACTTCCTTTTATTAATAACTAATTCTTTAAACTTAAATTACGGACAACCCGAATTTTCGAATTCGTCACACTATCAATGATAATCGGGAATAAAATTTGATATATATATTTGAGGGTCATAAGACCACGAACTATGTCCAAAGTTATAAGTATTCTTTTAACTTAAACCTAAACAATCATAATACCGTAGGGACTTCTTGTACTTAGGGGATCATTATTCATACAATGTATTGTGCACAAACATCTAAACGCTTTACGTAAATTATCCCCTTTAATAGGGTTGTTCATCTCAGTATTTTGAATACAAGTCCGCACCAAAGTAAGTTTGGTTTGGATAAGTTTCAAGGTAATTTAGAGGTTAACGAACATCGACTAAGGATTAGTTGAATAAAATGTAATAATAATATGCTATGGAATAAGTCATAAGTGAATCAACATTGTATATATAGGTCATGCTTTACAAATGAACTAAAAGTGTAAGCATTGAATAACGTAACATACCTTTCTTGAACAATATGAAGCTAAGGCTAGAATTTTTGTTTAGTAATAGAATTGAATTATCGAACATACATAACCAATAGCAAGTTAAAAAATAGAAACTTGCTCAATATAAGGTAAATTGATCAAACTCAAGTCTGGAGTTCGAGTTCGGAAACTTGCTCAATTGTAAACAAGATAGGGTAAAGAAAACTTGCACAATATAAAATTAGAGTTAAGAAACTTGCCTTGTGTGTGAGCTAAACCGTAATAATTCGATTCACAATATCCTATACACATGCCATCATGACATAATTAGTTACTACATATACTCCGTATATAATTAAGTATCCACATCATGTATGGCTTGGTTTTTAATCATATAGTCAAGTTATACTATACACATAACTCATTAATTGTTAATAATATTCTTACTTTTGGTCATATATCACCATGATATAAAATTCACATTTTAACATTCCCAACATTGCACCTGATCAACAATTACAGAGACTTTTGTATAATAAAACAAACTTCACAGCTACATCGCTAACTAACTTGTATTGCGGCTCCCGATTTACACTAGGAGCGGTCTTTGCAAGGGCGCAGTTCTCATTCATTTCTTCTTGCAAGGCATGATAAGTGGGTTTTATACCTACATATTGGAAATCAATTCACGAGAATTATGTCTATCTCAAGTACATTTGAGTGTGTTTTTAGTTGCATTTCATAATATTTTGCATTGCATGTACAGAGAATTCGTTGGGTGTAAAAGTGCAGGAAATGGTATAGCTTGGCAAGGGTTGGTGGCAATGGAGCTAATGGAGGTTGGAGCAAAGAAACCAAGCATTAGCAGGACAAATGAACAAGAGCAGCAGAACAAGGATGTAGCAGCAGCAGAACACATAATCCAAATTAAAGAAGCCGCGCGGCCACATGGCTACACATGCATAAACACACGCGCCTTGCAACACTACTAGCCGACCAGATTTTAAACAGCCTTGCTACGCATGCGCGATTCTTACAAAGGGAACTTCATGGCGCATGCAAGCGTGACCTTTCTTGACTACTAATTAATTTTATTTTAATTTTTAAATTGTAAGAGTTGGGTTGGTTAAAAACAATTCTGGTTGGTACCAGACGTATCATTCATTAGTTTTTACGTGTTTTTAACAAGAGAACTAGGGTTTACACACTTAGAGAGATTTTCATTGGAGAGTCAAGCATAGCATCATAATTTTCTACTTCTTCTTTGGAATTCAGTCATTGTGGATGCTTTATTTTTATATTGCTGGATATTAGTGAGGATTTAAACGTTACGTTGGGATTGTAATCAACAATTGGGTTTGATCGATTCTCTCTTCTCTCTTTTAATTGTTTGTTTATTTTCCATGCGTTGCTTTGATCCCATAATGGCTTTTGGTTCAGTGATGAACTAAACTCCATTATAGGATTCTAACGAGTTTAATCGTGGTTTAACTTATATTACGATTCTTTGGGGACCTGTTTTTGCGTATTATAAGGAATTTCTATCATGGTTGATTTGTATGTATGAATGATTGATCCCCATTCATTTTATGTGCTTGTATGGAATTGAAAAATAACATGTGAGTATGGTTGTAATCATGATAGCATACGTATATGGGGCTGTTTTGCTTAGCTTTGTATTTCACGAGTCAGATAGACATATAATGTTTCACCGTGTGAGTTAAATAAGGGCTTGTGCTTAAATTCAATATTGTTGCAATCTCACAAAGAAATATAGTGCGATTGGTTTTATTGATGATTACATGGTGTCTATTGCATGTGGATGTTATGTAAGTAGGTCATGATACATTGAAAAATGGTTATGTCTACATTAGTGGTCTTGGCTACTATTCTGTGATACATGAACAATCTTGCATGATGGTTGTAATTAGATGAACAGTTAAATGAAGTTAGGATCCCATTATCTCTAGATTTGATTTATTACATTACTATTCTTATTTTAGTTATTATTTGCATTTAGAGTAATTCACAATTATAAGCATTAGTTTAAGCATATAAAAATAGTAATTTAGTTGATGCATAATAGTTTAATTTAGACAACTTTCTCCGTGGATCGATACTCGACTTACTCTGTACTTCTTGTTGACACATGTATGCTTGCATGAGTTAGAGCTCTTTTGTTAGAACTAAAAAAGAGGCAACAAGGCACATGCCTATGATAGGCGATCTTGATGCGAGACTTGGCAATGTGGCCTTGAGACTTGGCCACTTATGCCGCTAGCTAAATGGCGTTAACGGCCTTACCGAAGCTTCGATTTTAGCGACGCGAGCATAAAGAAAGCCAAATTTGACAAACTAGCAACCAATTGAACCCGTATAACTTACATGGATTTCAAATAAACATAACTTAAGTTCTTTAGCATATTTTTACCCACATAAATAACATAAACATCAAATTTAAAACCTTTTAATTCCATGTTTTATACAAAACTCCATTTTTTATGACATCCTTAACAAATTTAACACTATGATCATCATTGTACACCAAATTAACTTATTCAAACTATGCTTTATTCGTTACTTACTGAATTAATACATTCAAGGTTTAATTTATCTATTAGTTTACAAACCAAGTATCAATTTTGAAGTCCAACAAGCCATATTCATACACACATGCACTGTATTCAGTTTTCTTTCTTTTTGAACTTGATTAGCATACTAATTCTTATCTAAATGAAAATTCTAACACCACCATTACTCACAACATACTAATTCTTGTCTAAATGCAAATTTTAACACCACCATTACTCACAATTGCAACAACTCAGTTAATATAACAACAATTTAAAAAATTTGAATTTACAGAAACTTGGAAATATATGTCGTAAAACACACACACACACACACACACACACACACACACACACACACACACACACATATATATATATATATATATATATAATATTAAGGTTATGGAAAATACCTTCAATTACTTAGTAATCCTTGCTAACCACAAATAATTGCTTTAGAATCACAGGCGCTTCATCTTAAACTCTCTCTATTCTATCTCTCAAACTTTTTTGTAAACCTCTTTCTTCTTTCTCAGTTTCAATATAAGTCAACTCTTTTTCTCGTAAAATAAAATACATACAACGCATAATCCCAAATGTCCCAAAACTGACGTTTTACTAATGACAATATTAAATTATCAGTTACCAGAATTTAATATACATTATTTATATTTTATTTATATTATTTATTATAATTACAATTCAAAATTCAAAAGCCGTAAGGCTATGTTTGGGTAAAACACTTTAAAAATAAAGACTTGATGTCTTTAAGTCTTATTTGGCAAAACTAAATTAAACTCCTTTAATTTATTTTAATTACTCATTTATAGCATAGTTTATTGTCACACTTTTATTACCAACTTAAATTAAAAACATTATAATATTCCATTTAATCCTATCAACTCTCTAATTTAATTATTATATTAAATTAGAATATTATCTCATAATCATTAAATTTCTTAACTCGTGAATTAATTATTTAACAAATAAATAATCAAATCAAATCACATTAAACAAATATTTACTCAACAATAAATACATCCATTAAATATTTATATAATTCAATAAATATTTGGAATTACAATTTAAAATTCTAGATTGTTACATCCTTCCCTCCTTACAAGGATTCTGTCCCCAGAATCACAACTCAAATAAATCATTCATCACATTATTCCCTTCTTACAAGGATTTTGTCCCCAGAATTGAAGACACATATTAAACAAATAATTCAGGATAATATTTCATCATTTCATCTTCGAGTTCCCACGTAGCTTCTTCAGCATTGTGGTTCCTCCATATCACCTTCACGGAAGGTATTACTTTATTCATGAGCACTTGTTCTTTCCTGTCAACTATCTGGATTGGAACTTCCTCATAAGACAAGTCCATATCAAACTGTAATGGTTCATACTCGATCACATGCTTGTAATCAGGTTTATACGATCGTAACACCGAAACATGAAAAACATTGTGAACGTGTTCTAATGCTGGAGGTAGTGCTACCTCATAAGACACTTCTCATACTCTTTGCAGCACCTCGAAGGGTCCAATAAACCTCGGGCTTAACTTTCCCTTCTTACCAAAATGAATTTTCCCCTTCTGGTCCTAATAGTTGACGTTCACCAACTTCCTCCCAATACAGTGGAGTTCTGCAATTTCTGTCGTACAATGCTTCGTAAGGCGGCATGCCGATGCTTGCATGGTAATTGTTATTGTAGGCGAATTCTTCTAATGGTAAATGTATATCCCAGTTCCCTTTGAAATATATAATTCATGCTCTAAGCATATCTTCCAACGTCTAGATTGTTCGTTCACTTTGGTTGTCTATTTGCAGATGGTACGCCATACTCATTCTCAATTGTGTTCCCATGAATTATTGTAGTCTATTCCAGAAGTTTGACACAATTGACACTAGAACTCCATGTCTCGAAATGATCTCTTTAACGTACAACTTTTCCAACTAAACAAGATTGAATCTAATCTTTATTGGCAAAAATTATGCTAATTTCGTCAGCCTGTCCACTATCACCCAAATCGCATCGTAACCTCTCTGAGTAGTTGGAAGACCCACCGTAAAATCCATTATGATATGTTCCCACTTCAATTCTGGTATTTCCAACGGTTGAAGTAATCTGCTTGGTCTTTGGTGCTCGACCTTGACTCTTTGATATGTCAAGCATTTCATGACACATTCTGCAACATTTCTTTTCATGTTTAGCCACCAAAAATGCCGTCGTAAATCTTGATACATCTTTGTACTTCCCGGATGAATCGAGGATCTTGAGTTATGAGCTTCTACCAAGATTTTGTCTTTAATATCTGGTACTGCTGGAACCCAAATTCATCCCTCGAATTTTAGTAGTCCTTCGGTATCGATCTTGTATTTCATTTCACTACACTCAGCCACTTTCTCTTTGATTTTTCCACATTCTTCATCTTGTAGTTGAGCTTTCTTTACCTTGTCTGCCAAAGTTGGACTAGCTTCTATCTGGAATAGTCGTCCATCGAATTCTTTTGGAAATTTTATTTCCAACTCTAACTTTGTCATTGCTAAAATAATCTCCTCTGGGTGGTTAGCAGCATCAACTTTTCCTGCTTAAAGCATCTGCGACCATATTTGCCTTGCCCGGATGATAAAAGATCTCATAATCATAATCTTTTATTAATTCCATCCATCTCCTTTGACGTATGTTCAGGTCCTTCTAGGTGAAAATATACTTTAGACTCTTATGGTCTGTATATATCTCACATTTCTCTCCATAGAGATAGTGTCTCCATATTTTTAGAGCAAATACCACTGCAACTAACTCTAAATCATTAGTCGGGTATCCTTTCTCATAGTCCTTCACTTGACGTGATGCATACGCAATGACTTTACCGTTCTGCATAAGGACACAACATAACCCTTTATGTGATGCATCACTATACACCACAAAGTTTCATGTATTATCTGGTAATGACAACACAGGTGCCACACTTAACTTGTGACGAACGAGAATTTTGTAATTAATTTTAATATTTATTGGATTAAATAAATATTTTCGATGATTTAATTATTAGATTAAATAATTAATTGATGCAATTGTGGTAGATTAATTTAATTATATGTGTTACATTTATTAAATTAATGTAGAGATAATTATTATTCAAATATGTAATTATGTGAGTGATTGAATTAAATGAAATATTTAATTAAGCATGATGTTATTTAATTAATTTAATTAATAATTAGAGATTTAATAATTTGACATTATTTATTAATGAGAAATTTAATTATGTGACTATGTGAATTTATGAGAAACTATTATATTTTATTTAAAGTAAATTAAATAAGATATTGATATTATTTTATAAAGGAGTGTAACATTAATTAAACTATGTGTTAAACATGGCCTTAGTGGGAGTTACTAGCAGTTACCCATGACTAGGTTAACTAACTAGTATGCGCGTCAGTTCTCTTTTCCTTTATACGTACTCTCCTTCCCTTTTCTTTTATTATTATTGGCTAAGTCTAGAGATATAGAGAGAGAGATTGAGAAATTCAAGAGAGAGTTAAGAGGATTTTTTGAGAACTCAGTGATTGAAGAAAGAATCTAAGCCTACATATATATACTTTATTCTCAGGGTAATTTCTCCCTCCCAAATTTAATATTTCACGTATTCAAGTTTTGATAAAAAAAAATGGCTTTTACAGTTTTCTGTAAAGCCTCTGTGATTGAGAAAGGAGTAATATTTATGAGTTATTTATGGGTTAAGATGTATCAAATCGTATTTATATATATATTGCATGATTCCATATCATCAGTTTCATAATATTACATCATATATGATTTCTACAAAAATTACACAGTATGGGTTTGGCCTTATGGCCTTATACGTGATATTTTATGTATTGATCGTATATTATCCCTAAATTTTACACTCGTATATTATTATACATGTTGATACGAAGAGACCAAACTTTAAACGAACGGATTCGGTGTTATAACGAATCCGTAGTATCAATTTTCATATTTTATTTTCAAAACCTTCAAGAACATCAAAGTCAGTGAAATTATAGATTTTTAACTCTGCGATTATGTGTTTTAATGGGTTAAAACCATTATATAAACGTTGGGTATTGTTTATGCATGAATTATAACATGTGGGTATGATTAATTTCGTGTAGTAGTACTTTAATTGGAGTTTTTGGGTTGTGTTATGCAATTTTTCGAATTGAAAGCAGTTTCTAGCTTCATGCCGTGCATGGCGTGTCAAAGACTTTATGTCACAATAAGCGATTGCCATATTCTGACGCCAAGTGTCCACCATGGTACTGGCCCACAAATATGAAAGACCTAGTATAATTTTGAAAGTGTTAAGTCTAGCAATGTATTGTTAACTTAATGTAATGAACATGTAAATATGTTAGAAGTATAATGAGATGTAAAATAGATGTTTAACATGTATATAACATAATGGCATGTGGATTGAATTATTAATACATAATTAGCTTGATAATCCATGAAGTACAAATTATGTGACAAAGTGGTAATTTGACTAAGTATAGTCAATAATCAAAGTAGACAAAGAGAATGAGTTTATGATGATTAGTTAAGTTATAATTAACTGGTATTGTGAATGTGAATGGTATGTAGGATTAAATTCAAAGAACGTTCTTAGTTAAAGTGTAATCTACGCACGAGGCAAATTTCCTAACCCTACTTGTCATTATTGTTCAAGTTTATTATTTACCTCGAGTAAATTATCATTACTATTATTCAAGTTCAAATGTTATATTAAAGATTAATTATCTTTTCAAAGCATGACTCAGTTATACAATAATTGTTCTATTGTATACATCTTGAGATTATTATTCAAATCGAATATCATTATTGTTGAACCTTATTAGACTAGTGAACTTTATTGATTCAACTAGTCCTTAGTTGATGAACGTTCTAAATTTTAGAACCCTTATTAAATTATCCGAACCAAACTTCCTTTGGTGCGGACTTGAATGTCAAACTGAGATGAACAACCCTGCAAAGGGATTTACTTATGCGTTAGCGTTAAGATATTGTGCACAATATGGTACTAAGGGTTGATCCCCCTAAGTACGAGTAGAAAGGTCCATAGTCTTATGACTGTTAAAGGTTTCAAGTATAACCCTTTATAACCTAGGACATAGTTCAAGGTCTTATGACCCTCATAATTCTTTTGATTCTTGTTATTCATTCTTGATTCAAAAGTTGAGCTTTTATTCAGATGTCTTCGATTTACTCGCATGTTATTATACTGTTATTTCATTATTATACTTGTGGGAAATAATGCTCACTCTTGCTTAATAATAACATTACAGTAAAGGGCGAAAGAACTGATGAACCTTCCACAAGTAAAGGCAAGGGCAAACTTAGCAAATGATGAAGACTTGTTATTTTATTTGATGATGTATTTATGTTAGACTTGAGTTAATGATGTTGTTTAAGACTTATTATTTATTTCAGCACAGATGTTTAAGGTTAGTTCAACCTGGAATGATGTTTATTATTCGGATGTTGTAACCCCATAAAGGGAAGATTTTATTTCCATCTATTGCATGGTTTGCATTTATTATGGGTAGATAGATAAATGATATTTGTACAGTTAACACCAAATCCGTGGAATCGAAGTACGGTTGAGGGTGTCACATAAATTCTTTTTAAGTGTTGAAAACTTTCTTCACACTTCTCCGTCCAAACAAATTTTAAAGCTTTCCTTGTCAAATTTGTTAACGGGGTGGCAATCTTGAAAAAAATCCTAAATAAACCGTCTATAATAGCCAGCCAATCCCAAGAAACTCCTCACCTCTAATGGTGTTCTTGGTTGTTCCCAATTGATTACGGCTTCAACTTTTGATGGATCCACTGAAATCCCATCTTTGTCAATCATATGTACAAGAAATTGCACATGTTCTAGCCATAATTCACATTTAGAGAATATCGCGTTCAACTTTTCCTTTCTTAGTGTATCCAACGTCAAACGTAAATGTTCCACGTGTTCGTCTTAAGATTTGAAGTACACCAGAATATCATCGATGAACACCACCACAAATTTATCTAAGAATTGTTTAAACACCATATTCATCAAATCCATGAATACAGTAGGGGCGTTAGTTAAACCAAAAGACATCACTAGAAACTCGTAACGTCCATACCGAGTTCTGAATGTCGTTCTAGGTACATCATCCTTCCTTACCTTTAATTGATGATACCCACTTCTCAAATCTATTTTCGAGAAGTACCTAGCACCCTTCAATTGGTCAAACAAGTCATCTATTCATGGAAACGGATATTTATTCTTAATAGTGACTTTGTTTAATTCCCTATAATCAATGCAAAGACGCAGTGACCCATCCTCCTTCTTTACTGAATAACACGGTGCTCCCCACAGTGATACACTTGGCTGAATGTATTTCTTGTCTAACAGCCCTTACAATTGTACCATAAGTTCCTTCATCTCTACTGGAGCCATTATGTACGGTGCCTTCTATATCAGAGAAGTTCCTGGCACCAAATCGATGATGAACTCGATCTCTCGGTCAAGCGAAAGTCCTGGAAAATCCTCTAAAAACACATTTACAAATTCCCTAACCACTGGTATCTCTTCCAGTTTCACCCCCTTCCTCTGAGTATCGACTATGTAAGCTAAATATCTCACACAACCTTGACTTAATAACTTTTTGGCTTGCATAATCGTCAGACATCTCACATGTCTAGGCGATCTACTACCATAGAAAACAACCTTTGACGGAGTCATAAAGTTTACACATTTCTTTTGGCAATCAATTATCGCTCCATAATTGAATAGCCAATCCATTCCCAATATAACATCAAACTCTCCAAGTTTAATCGGGATTAAATCTACTATCATGACATTCCCCTTAATATTCACCCTCCAAGTCTTGAATACAAACCTAACAGGAATCACCTCCCTATTCGCGATTTCTATGTTTAAAGGGAAATTCAATTCTTCACTACACAATCCTAACCTCTTAGCAAATTCATCATATATAAACGAGCAAGTAGCACCTGAATCAAATAATACATAAGCATCTATATCATTGATTGGGATAATACCTGACATGACATCTTTTGATTGCACAACATCTTGCATAGTCATGTTGAAGGTTCTGGCTATGGGTCTGTTTGATGACGTTGGTCCAGCAATGGTCAATGTACCTCCACTGCTACCTCCCTTGTTTCCCGTTGTCTCTCCAGCTTTCTTCTTAGGGCACTCACGAGCAAAATGATCCTTAGCACGTGTAGCAAACATTTTTCTTTGGTTGATGGATATTTGGGGCAATGTGACCCTCCTGGACACAGTTGAAGCATACTCGCTTACCCCTTAAGCACATGCCAGTGTGATTCTTTCCGCAAGTAGAACATGCTTCAAACTTCTTTTGCTGCTGGCTACCTTGTTGGCTTCCAGCACCAACACTCGCATTCCATTTCCTCTTCAAGTTATTACTACCATTTCCACCACCACTAACACCATTCTTACCTTCACCCTTATTCCTCTTCTTTCTTTATTCTTGATTGTATTTTGTTACAGCCTCAACTCCACCCGCAGTGAGAATTGCCTTTTGAAGCACCGCTGCAAACATATTTAACTGGAACAGGGAGACTCTGCTATACAACCATGGCTTCAGTCCCTGTTCAAACCTCCTCGCCTTGTGCTCATTCATGATCACTTGATATGGCGCAAACCTCGCCAATTCATTAAATTTTGCTGCATATTCCGACACTGTCATTGTGCCTTGCTTCAACTCCAAAAACTGCACTTCCATCTGATTCTTTAAACTCTTTAGGAAGTATATCTCAAAGAATATTTCCTTGAACCTTTCCCAAGTCATCACTCCTTGACCTCCTCTAGTTTTATTGGCTTGCCAACAATAACTGGCCTCTACTTTCAACATGAATGTTGCAAAATTAGTCTTCTGGTTCTCACTAACCCTAACAACATCAAATACCTTCTCTATTTCTATGATCCAGGTCTGTACGTCAACCGGATTCATGGTTCCATGGAATTTTGGTGGTCCAACCGCCTTGAAATCCTTAAAAGTTGCATCTTGATTCTGCAGTGCTCCTATCAGAAGTGTCACCAACTGCTGAAGTGGGTTAGCTTCAGCGTTGTTATTATTGGTAGATCCCTCAGGGGTTTGTTGTTTCGTGGTTGTCATCTTCTTGGAGGCATTTTCTAATTAAAATACACTTATTATATTATTACTCAATTTCGTTTAAGTATTTTCTACTTATCTTGCACACCATAAAAGATCATCACATAACACATAACACTTTGAATAAAATAATAACTTTTATTCATTCATAATCTTTTAGAAAACATAAGAACAATAGCATTACTGTTATTTACATTACTTTCCTGAACTACTAAAGTTTCAGGATAACATCATCATCATCATCATCATCATTATATCCCATTAGTTACATAACACTTGCAATTTACATCTTATTTATCATATTATTAATCGCATATCAGGTACATTCCCTACGATGTCCTACTACGATGTTGCGTAGCCTTATGACGCTCTTCTTCCATAATACGGAACATTGTTATGTGATCTAATATGTACGGTGGAAGCGTCTCGAACTAAATTGGATAATACATAACTCGATCCTGAGCTTGATTAATCACGGTGTTGAATACATTATTCATCTCCTCTATCTTGATCTTCTTTGTTTGTGCTTCCCCTTCTACTACTCATGCACGCTGAGAAGCTTTCTCAAACGCGTCTTCAACTCTTGCTCTCTTACCGACTTCTTCTTCTAATTTGTTCTTCAGCTCTGCGATCTCCTCTGTCATTTGCTCGTTCTCTCCTTCAATGTGAATCAGCTTCCATTCAACATTACTTAGACGTCCATCTAGGTTCGGATCTCGTCATCCTTTTGTGCCATCGAGGCCTGCTGTTCAGCTACTATCTCTTCTAACTCCTCGACTTTATCCTGAAATTCCACATTACGATCGTATATCTTGTCGTAGATACGGGCTGAAATTGAGTTTGGTAGAAACTCGTTTTCCTTGTCATCCTCATCCCCATCCAACTGTGGTAGGTCAACGGGGTCCTCCTCATCCGTCTCTACCTCATCATCCTCATCAGGTAAACCCTCTTACTCAACCACTATAACCAATAGAGATGACTTCTGTGACATGATAACTGGGTTTAATACCCGCGAATCGGTTACTAATTCAAGCTTAATCAGTGTTAATTCGTTATTTTTATGTTTGTTTTTATTTGTTTAGTGTTATTTTTTGTGTAGATTTGGTGGTGTTGCAATTGATCAAAAAGGGTGGAGTTAAGGTGTATTGTGGCAAGCAAATGAGCAAAATAGGATAGAAGTCAGAAGCCACCCCCGTCGGGGTGGGCTATTTCCCATACAAAACCCCCACCGGGGCGGGGGGTCTTCAACACAGATTCTAGAGAGCTAAGCATGGCCGAGTGACCTTTGGTTGCAACCAATACCCGTCGGGGTGGGGGATTCAAAATAGAGCAGTCCTAGTTTGTTTCAAATACTGCTAGAACATGAGATTAAGTGTTTGGAATGCTTTGGGACTCTAAATGGCGTAGGATTGCACTCAGAATATGGGTGTAAACATATAATTACATCAAACAACAGGAAAAAAGACATGCAAGGCAATTAACAGAGATTAAGGACAGATTTTGGAGCAAGCATTGGAGTGAAGATTTTGAAGGATTTTCATATCAATTGCAAATTAAGGCTAAAGTGAAGGGTGTTCTGAATTATTCTTCTTCTCCAATCTTATATTTGTAATTGGAAGGATGTTATCTTTAATCTATTCAGTTGGTTTTTCATTGATGATGAACTAAGTACTTTTTAGGCTTATGACGGATCATTAAGTGGAACAATGGTTATGTAATCATTGATTTTCAGTTTAATAAGCTATTATTCAGTTTATCTATATTAATTTGAGCATGAATTTATGAATTGCCTGATCAACAATTCTTTGTGGACTTGTATGGATTCGAGATAGGAAGTACGAGTCCAGACTTGGTTAATATAGCATGTGTCCTTGAATTTTGTGAATGAACAAAATCTTGATGAATGTTAGGGTTAAGAAAAGCTTGACATCGCATGTAATCAGATAAAGAACTTAAACTTAAACCTTCTTTAATTATAATTCACATAGAGATATAGTGAGTTAGTTTATTAAGGTGTTTAACTTGATTCTATCTAATTTGTGGATTTTAGTTAATACGGTATTAGTACATCGAGAGGTGGCTAGTTCTACATACATGTTCTTGATTAATAGACTGGAATATTGAATTAAACTGGAAAAAGGTGTAATAATCAGAGTGATGCTTAGAGTGAAGTCGTAATCCTAATTCTCTAATATTTGTTTGAAAAAATCAATTTTGAGGGTTTGTTGATTGTTTGGAAATTTTAATAGAGATATTTGTTTTAATATTTTTAATACTTTTAGTTACAAACTTGAAATTGGTTAGTTTAATAAAATTAGGATTAATAGGAAATTGGTAATTGTTAGGGTTAATTTCTTACTAAAGTCTCTGTGGGAACGATACTCTACTTACTATTATATTACTTGTTGACCACGTATACTTGTTTGTTGTGTGCCTAATTAGATATT